>JAPJBO010000063.1:0-472608 GCA_030068145.1 Diplonema papillatum
CTGCCACTTTTACCATTCAGCAGGAGTCCTTGCTGAGCTTGCCGATGTGCAAAGATTTGACGTCGCTGACTGGCTACGACACGCACGAGCTGCCGAAGGAGTTTCAGAACAAGCTCGAGTTCGATGTGAACAAGCGAATGCAGTTTGAAGGGCACCCGCTGGCGCGATATGCGAACGGTGGCCTCGATGGCTTCGGGAGACGTTTAACACGGTGTGCCTTGTTGTTGCTCGCAGTGTTTCCAACGTTCCCTGATCACACTACTACTAGGCTAGTCTAGTATAGAATAGTTTCAATCCGATTATCGATTAACCACGGAAGGACGGAGGGAGGGGAAGGTTAATGGCCACTTGTAGTGCGACCCCTTTGCGTGTACACGTATAACGGAGGGGATCGAAGTTTCACGTGTTCGGGTCACAGCCTGAATCAAGTGTGGTGCCTGGGCACTGTCGAAGGTTATATCTTGCTGAGAACATCGCCGCCTTTCGCGCGTACGTCCAACGGTGTTGGGTTACGGTGAAGATACAGTGCAAACGTGCCGCGTATCACTGACCCAATCCTCTGACCCCTGCGCACCTTGCGTGAAAGCGTTGCCTTCTCCTCCCTTTATTGCGCTCAGCCTCCTTGACCAACAATCCAACTCTTCCATAAACAGAGTTTACACGGCTCTTGTTGCGCTTCGGTTGGAAAACGGCTACGACGGCGCCGTGATGGGCCTGTGGAACCAGGATTTGGTGTACATCCTTGGCGGTATGGTCTTTCTTTTGTCGATGCTGGTGCGGGTGCTGCGGAGAGGTCACTTGGCCCCATAGGAGCTCTTCAACGAGTTTAGGGTAACAACCTCGTGGAACAGATTCTTTGTCGACGTTCGTAGCAGACACACGCCTTCGAAAACACGCTGTAAGCCCCGCTGTTGAGCTTGGATGGAGACAGTATTTGTTATGGCTAAAAAAGAGCCATGGCAGCGGTTTGACCAGAACGCATATGTAGGTTAAATTGCACAAACAAACCTAGGCGTCTCACCTTCCTCCCGCTTCCGAACTTCCCCTCCCCATTTTAGCAGTTTTTATGTGTTGCGTGACAGGTACGAAGCACCTTCGATCATTTTTCTCCTTTGTGTTTACCCAGCTTTTTTCTTGTTTGTAACTGTCCGATACACGGTGCAGTAGTAAAGGCTTTTCTAGTAGCAAGAGGCTGCTTTGCTGAGTGAATGGTGTATTGAAGTGCGTAGTTGTGAGAGGGCTGACGGCCCTGAGATTACCCTCGTCAGGTGACACCACTGCTTTTCTATTACCCATCGCTCAACTCTCTTGTGCGCCTCATCTTCGATCAAACCATCCATGCAGACACAGTCTCTGTCTCCCCCCGTATTCAAGGACGCTTCACAATACCCGCTCACAGAGTTGCTGTGCTATTCTGACGACGTGATGAGCTTGAGAGTGGCCGTTGCGCTGGAAGAGACATTCCTCTCGGAGAGCGTCGCTGAGGAGCATGTGCGGTACCTCGAAAGGATTGTGGCAGACGAGTGCCCGAACCTGAAGCGGAGGCTGACGAACGACGAGAGCATGTCCCATGCGATGTTCGGCCTCTACCGAAGCTTTTGCGGCACGCTGCTGGCGAAGCCGTTCGGGGGCCAGTCTTTCGTGCCGAGGCTGTGGGTGTTGTGCATCCGGGATCTCTCTCTGAAGCCGATCATGAACTTTCTGACAGTCATGATGCGGCAGTGCGAACACGCCATCGTCGAGTCGTACGACGCCGGCCGCGGCCTGACGGAGGTGGACAGCATCATCAAGACCCATGCCAAGAGGATGCACGAAGTCGAAATGGATGACGTGCTGGCCGAGTGCAAGAACACGTCACCCCGCCACAACACCCACAGGCTCGCCATGGAGCCTGGGGTGCCTTGGAAGCAGTCGACAGCGTCCCTCGTCAGCCTCATGTACCCGCTTGCCTACTGCGTTCTCCCGTCTTGGCTCATTGCCGCCGGTCCGCCCCGCCACAACCGCCAGATCGCCATCATCCTGACCGTGGCTCTTTGGGTCGCCGGCGGCATCGCCTTCTACCTGGGGCTCTCGGCGATACCGAACACCTTCGGCCAGTCGATGCAGCCGACCGCTGTTATCCTCGGGTTGGTTTGCTCGGCCGCCACTTTCCTCTTCCCGGACTATGCCCTCGTCGCCGTCTACGGTACAGACGTGGACTTCCAGCCCCTTTCTGCCACTCTGCCGGAGACTATCCAATAAGCCCCGCACAATAGCCTACTCCGGGGTGCTGAGCGCCGAGAAGAAGGATGGCCGTACAGAAACAGCCCTTGCGAGCAGTCCGCGACGTTCGAGGAGTACTTCGGATTCCCCGCTCCTGGAAGAGTCGCAGCCCTCGCCGGTAACGGCAGGCTTGCCTCGGGCACTTCGGTTTCCGGGCATGTCCCACTCATCGGCCGCAAGAGCAACGACTGAGAAGGGTTTGCGAAGTCAAATGGACGGCGTACGGCGCCGCCTTAGTTGGTGTGTGAAGCCTCCACAGCGACGTTGCCTTTTTTTGAGCCTCGAGCGACGGCACTGGTCAACTGGGCAAACAAAATTGTCTAAAGGTTGCATTCTTCACTCGCTAGCAGGGAAAGCGAGCTGGGTTTAGACCGTCGTTGCTACTGATGGAGGGAGAACCCCACAGGGCCAGCGCATTTGAGCACACGGTCCGCATCGTCTTTGCGGACGGGAGTCGGGTGGGAAAGAGGGTCGGCAGCGCGTTCGAAGGCTGCAGCAGGCACCCGCTGCCCGTAGCTGCCGCGGGACGCAGGGCAAGCCAGCGGACACACAGGCAGGCGTGCAGATTCCCGCTCTGAAGGAAGAACCCGCACCCTGGCTGGCTTCCTTGGCGTTCCTCGCTTCCGTGCAGTGTGCCAATCCCGTCCGCCTGCGCGGATTGGGGTCCAGATCCTCAACTCAAGGTCCGCTCCGCCTCGATGATTTTGTTAAATTGATTGGCAGTAGCCGTTGGTCCCACAATTCGCCTGCTGATTCGAGGAGCACGGTGTTCGGCTTCCGCTTCGTGCGAAAATAACCCGGCGAGTACCGAAGAAGCGGCATACCCGGCCAAAGGAAAATAAACAACTTATGCCTCATGGGGTTCTCTTGTTTTTGAGACATTGCGTCGGGACAGCGTTTTCCTGGTAGTCCGTGGTTCGTTTGTCTGGCCAGAATTCGTGTTCACCTGCTACCGCCAACGGGGAGAAAGCTGGGCTCCGCCTGCGAGACCCAAAGCCGAGTTAAAGGTTACGAACGTAAGATGGCACCCCCAGTTTTTTTTGTTGAACGCTCACACCGAGCACACCAGCTCAAGCACGTTCTTGCTATCCCCCGCCCTCCACGTTCTGGCAGTTTCGTTTTGTTCATGATCCTTCTTCTTCTCTCCTGCTTCTTTCTTCTTCTTTGCAGAAATCTACGGAAAAGGCACGTATTCAATGAGCACTGTGATGAACCGCACTGGCGGTGCAGCGCCTGTGCCGTCCGGGCCACCCCACACTACCAAATCTCGCTGAATAGCCAGCCGGCAAGGCACGTGTGTACCTTTCATCACAGTCTCCTCCGAGACAGATCTCGAGCCACCCGTACCCGAAGAGAAGATGCTCAAGTTTGTGTCGGCTCGTCGGCTCGTCGGCTCGTCGGCTCGTCGGCTCGTCGTCTCTTGTCCCGTCTGAACATCCGACATGCAATCCGTGTTCTTTTTTTCCCCATCCCACCGTTAATGCCAACGTGCAAACGTTCTGCGGTACTTGAATCGCAGCTGTTCCCTAGCTAGGCCTGTCGGATGCGCAAGGTCCAGATTCCCGCAATCGCGAGCACACACGCAAGAGGTCTGGCTGCAGTGTCTGCACACAACAGTTTGACAAGTTTACCTCCACTAAAAGGTTGCCGCGAAACAGAAGCCGGGTTCCTTCAAGAAATGATGCACGAGATAATTGTGTGACACAAATGGGTCCTCAACGCAAACCTGTGCTCGTCCGCAGATTGCAAGGGGAGCTCGTGTGTATGCTATCTCGGATCTGGAACGAATTGACGGGGTGAACGGTCTTGACTGTTGCACTACCGGTTTATCTTGTATTTCCTCCATGCAATGACCATGGCTTTCGGGTGTGATAATTTTAATCAAGGGCATCCCGTGAGCGCGCGCAACCGGAGACCGCATTACAAAGAGGGAAGCGTGCTGCGCGTTCGTAGCCGTATTGGCTTCCCCTTTTCCCCCGCTTTTTCTGCCATCGCTCTCCCAAGAAGCTTCAAACATGCACGAAAGGCAGACAGTACTGCCTAAGCATAAACAAAAAATCTCCCCCCACCCCACCCTCCCTCTAGCCTCTGTCGAAGAGCGTCGTACGCGTGCCTCCGAGTAGAGTTGGGTACGCGCTGAACAGGGATTCAAGCAAAGAGTTCCCTGCTTTACCCCCCGACACACCTCGCCGGTTGGGGGAAGGGAGTGCGTGGGGAGCACACTGTTTGTTGCAGGCGGCAACGAAAACCCCCGGCGCAACAGACCCTCTCCCCGATGTATCTTGAGTAGCAAGCGCGACAGCAGGACCCCCCGCTCATATTTCCCGCCCAGTGATGCCGGTATACGTCCATCTCGGGATTGCCAACGGAAAGCTTAGGTTGTCGTGAAACGCAAGTATATCCACGCCGACACGTCGCGCTCGCGTTGAGCACCTTTAGGTGCCCTTGTTTGCGTGCCGTCGGCGGGATCAGTCTTTCCGTCCGTATCATGAACGCGGACCAGATTGTTGTTGCAACTCGTCCCGATGGTTTAAAAGTCGGTGCATGGCCTCTACGACCTGTGGCCCCGAAGGACACGATCACTGGGAGCTGAGCAAAAAGGCCGTGCCGTTAAAGCGTATCTGTACAAGCTCGCAATTGTACACGTGTCTCGCATCATTGTCACCCCCTCCGTGCTGATGGCGGTCCGCTCATTGTCCGCGGGTTGAAGGACCGAAACGAGGTGCAGATAGGACACAGCAGTGGTCGAATACCACGTCACCATTTTTCAAGCACGTTCTGGCAGCTCGCCTCCTCCCCTGCATGCAGTCACACAACCAGGAACAAGCTTTTCGCAACAAAGAAGGAACGCGGGTGAACTGCCGCTCAAACATCTCGCCCTTCTTCCTTCCCCTCGGCGACGTATTCCAAGCAGACGGAGTGCGAAAGAAAACTTCAACGGATCCGGGCCTCTCCAGGGCGAAGGCGCGCCGCGAGGAATCAACGCTTGCTGCGGCAAGTAGCCCCGTCAAGATACATCTCCAACGAGCCCCAGGCTCCCCATTTTGAAGTCATAACACTCCCGAGCTTGGCGTTTCCCAATAGTCCGCCCGCCTGAAGACCTTGCTCCCTGTCCGTCCGGAAGGGCCAAGATCCAGTCCACGCGCAGTGCCCCGAACTGCAGCTCGGTTCTGCCGGCATACATGCATGATACGCGTCGTGATGTGCAAGAAAAAGCAAGGCGTAGTGGATCCGAGGAAGATCAAGATCATGCCAGCTAGGCCTCAATCATCGATCACGTCTACCGGGGGGCCCGAGGGGGGAGGGGTGTATCGTCCTGACGGCAAGTTATTTGGGATTCGAATCTGAACCCTGTAGCGGATGGGAGACATGCGTGGTGGCACGTATCACGTATCGCAATTTTGAAACCGCCGCCTGATACGCATATTAAACCACCTTAGCCCCCCCCCCCCCTGGAGGGAACGTTGTTGAAAATACGGACTTCCACTTGGCGGCTGATTGTATACTAATACAGTTTGGCATCTATACAAGGGATGGCGGCAGACACCGGAATGATGTTGGGTTGCCATCCCTCTTGCGACTGCCGGGATGTGTGCTGCGCCTCGCCGCTGTCGTGGTACACACGGGGAGTAGTACGGCAGGCGGGCACTTCACTACGTATGTCACGCGGGACGCGGGATGGATCCTCTTTGACGACTTACGGGTGACCCGCGTAGATGATATCCCGTGGGATGACGTCTACCTCGCGGCCTTTGTTCGAGACTCCGGGAGTTTCCATGATATGACCGTGCGCGCACCTTCACCTTCCATGATGCTCCCTTCTACACGTCAGCTACTTTGCCCACTGCCAGGGCCTTCTGCGCCCCCCACATCGGCTAGCAATGTGGAAGATCGACGGTCGGAACCGAGGCAGATACCGGGCTTCACCCATGCCCTTGGCATCACTCCGCCGTCCTCGCCTGGTACCGCGTACACGGTCACGCACGGTCGGTTGTTTGAGCAACAATTGACGGGGTCCCCGGTACTGCGGTGTCGGCACTGCTCCATCGAGTGCACCAAAGAGGGCCAGAAGTTTCAAGGGTTGAAAGGATTGCGTACACATGAGAGGCGTTGGTTTTTCGCTAGAAAGTAATTCTGAACCGCGTCGTCTGAACCTCTTAAGGCTCTCGGATGTTTGCGTAGCTGGATAACCCCCCCGTGACTGTCTGCCTACCTCACGGGGAACACCATTTAGTGTGATTTGCGAGCGAGTGCACATTACTCTAAGACGATGAAGACACGCATATGCCGCCTGGCCCTTTGTTTTTACCCCTTCCGATGTCACTGTTGACTAGCGGACCGTCGGACCTTTCCCAAAGGGAACGAAGAAGTAGCAATGAGGACTTGGACCGGTACGGGCTACATGGCAACTCCTGCTCAACATGTAGAACGTGGGGAGCCCTTGGTCACATTCATCACGGGTGTGGTCGTGGTGTCGGTCGCAATAGTCGCTCTGCTAGCCATAGAGAGAGATAGAGAGAAAAAGAGCGCCAGAGAGAAAAGAAAAGATAACGTTATCTTCCGGAAAAGAAGGGTTACGCGAACCCCCGAGAAAAATAATAACCCCCCCCCCAAAAAAAAAACCACAAACCGACGGAGACCCCAAAGCCTTTTCCAACCTTTCCAATTCCCTCCAAGCTAGACCATTACACGGTGCACTAGTCAAGGACTTTTTTGACTTTGACTAGTGGTTTTACTAGTCAAAATTTTGACTAGTAAAATGACTAGTGCCACTAGTAAAAATGACTAGTGCCACTAGTAAAAATGACTAGTGCACTAGTAAAAATGACTAGTGCACTAGTAAAAATGACTAGTGATTTAGACAAAATCCACCTAACCTGGACCCAAGTCCTGGGTGTTTTGAGAGTTTTCGAGGGGTTCCACGGCACTACCGTGACCACCGGTGCCCAGACACCACAAACCACCTGGGCAACCCCAGTTTTCGCGAGACAGGCCGAGTTGCGAGGGTTTTGGTTGGTTTCTTGGGAAAGTCCCTGAGCTTGTATGGCTTAGCAAACATAGTGCAAACGACAGTGCTATCCCTGCACGGTGAGGTCAGAGACATGTCGTGACAGGTTTCAGACACTGGAATAATGCGGGCTTCCGACCACATTCAAACTCTGGTCCGTAGATTCGGTTTGTCGTTCATAGCGCTCCTATCGCCTTGGCATCGCACCGGACACAGTGCATTTACAGTAGTGGGTTCCCTAAAACCCACGATTCTTGCCGAGCTTCCCAACATGAATGTGCAACAGGTGCTGGCTTTGTCCGCCTGTGAACTGTTTGCATGCAAGGCTTTGTGTTGCGCACATTCCACAAATAGTGTCGTTGCTCACTGCTATGTGCTCCGCTTTCTAGTGTTGGAGGCACTCTCCCATTGCGTGCTTCCTCTTTCACGCCGCCGCGGAAAACCAGTCTTGTAGCCTGTGGCGCGCGCGTTGTGTGCCAGTCAACACGTCGTGGTGCTTTGTCCAGGCATTTCGAATGCCTGGAAGTCACGTTTCTTTGTAGTTTCGGGACGTGCTAACGACCATTGAGCCCACCGATCAACTGCTCAAAGCTTTCGTCGGGTGGGACACCAGGTTGCTACTCGTCGGGTTAAGGTGAATCGCGTAGCCGGTGTACTATTTGTGAAAGCAGCTTCTTTCGCATCTTCGGTTGTTCACAACGACAATAAAAATCACCGCCTCGGATTAGCTTGAATTCACAACGCACTGTCTATCGGGCATTGAGAGCTACTAGTAGTAAGTGCGGAAGAGCATGAGGCAGGCAAGCTGTATAACGCTCCCAGTAGGCAACAAGTTCCCCGTCCTCAACTGTGGTGCTGCTTGCCTTCATGGCACTTGCACTTTCTAGAACTCAATACTCAGCCCGGTTCCTGTGGGGGAAGAGTCGGGGTGGCCCACCAAAAAAGCGACCACGGTTCTGCATGTTCAGCCGCAAAACACAAACCGACGAGTAATCGTAACTTATTCCTGCAGAACTGGCTTTGTTGAATGACGCTCGTGACAGACAACTGACCCCCAGCTTTCGTCTATCGCACAGTAAGGAATCGCGTTGGGAACCGCATTCGGAAAAATATTGGACCGGAACTTCTTTGGACCGGAATTTTTTTGGACTTTTTAGAGTTAAAGTTTTGGGCTTTTGGAGGTTCTGAAAGTTTGGACTTTTCCCTGGGGTTTTCAGTTTTTGGCTATGGGCGTAGCCTGGGTCGCGTAGACAAGCAGCTCGGGTGAGCATGGCGGGGCGACTCATGAGATTGCCCCCGTCGCCGACCACGTGCCGGAACACGACGTCCGGGACCGGCTATACTTGATCAACTCCTTGAACGCCAGCAGCCCGCTGTCGTCGGCATCCACCGTCAAAAACGCGCGTGACCGCCACTCGGCGGCCAGGACGTCGCCTTCACTCAGCGACGCTCGCTTCACTGCTAGCTCGCCGAGGTCGAGTCCTTCCGCGGGCGTCTGGCTAAAGTAGCGACCTCCAAGTTGTAGGGCGCTGTTAACGGACTTGGGCGCGCCCTTGACTGTAGACACCACATGTATCATATCTTATCGTATTCTTGGATTCTAAACTTCCTTGTGGGCGTGAACCCTACTGTAAAATATTTGAACCGGAACTTTTTTGGACTTTTGGGGGTTTTGAAAAGTACTTCGACTTTTTCCCGGTCCAACATTATTCCGAACACGGTTGTAAGCGCAACGGTAGGGTACAGTTGTGCCGTGGGACCCTCTGAAATCTACAAAATAGCCCAGATTTCGGTTCGGAACAGGTGGATTTCTACTAGGAAGTCATTCTACACTAGTCATTTTGACTAGTGCACTAGTCATTTTTACTAGTGTTTTTACTAGTGCACTAGTCATTTTTACTAGTGCACTAGTCATGCTTTTTCACTAGTAAAATGACTAGTCAAAACCCCTTTTACTACACCGTGTATACAACGACCCCCCCCCCCCCCCCCCCCCAGGGGTACCTGTAACTCGGGGCCCGGGCCCTGGAAAAGTTTCCAGGGTTTTGGCCCTGAACGATTACCAAAGGAAAAACTCTCTGGTACGAGATGCAATTCGTTTACAATTCCATTCCAGGGCCCCAGACTGTCCTTGAGCTCAACGGATTCAAAAGCGTTCAAAAACGTCCTCGGATGTATTTTTCGACACAGCCACGAAACCTGAAGGAGGTTTTCAGGTTCTGGCAGGTCTAGCTGGCTGTCTAAAGGGTACCACGGCTCAGTCACCCAAGGTCACAGGTGGCAAGGTGGGTGTTGAAAAAAAAAATTTTTTTTTTGGGCCGGAATCCCTAAAAACTCGCATTTCGGAAAGTTTTTGTCCCACATTTTTCCCAGGGCATTTTGACCATTTCACCTTAGAGCCTCCGCCCGCTCAGCCCCTATGGTAAATGCACGACTGTGAGCTTTTTTTATCAAATTTTATCAAGTTTATTTCTTGATTTTTTCTCGTCTTGCTCTCCGCTTGTTGTGGAAGCTGCAATATTGACGATTCCATCCTTGGATGGCGTGATTACCGTGGGCCTGGACCCTATCTGGACCCTAGCGCTAACCCGGGGCCCGGGGCCCGGGCCCCGGAGACCCTGGATTTACAGGTACCCTTGCCCCCCCCCCCCCCCCCCAGAGTTCGAAGAAAAGAACTCGACCTGCGCAGCCAAAAGAAGCGATTCCTAGCAACGCCCGCCGGTAGGAAAAAGGAGAACCATAATAGGCGTGTGTTTGTTTGTACGTGCCGGGGGAGGATTAGCCTGCTAGTGATTGATAGTGAGTGAATATGATCGTTAGGCTAACCTTCTCCCAAACACGCTGCCAGCGTTCTCTTCGTGTTAACAAACCATTGTTACCACGGGGAAAAAGGAAAAAAGGCCGCACCGTCCAGGAACGTGACAGTCAACCACAGCTTGCAAAGCTTGAGTCGGAGGCAGCACAGTGCTACAACCCCGTCCGCTCTGCCCTGTGGCTGACCGTCTCAACGAGCTTGTGTTCAGCGCAAGCGCCAAGCCCCAAAGTGCGCCACGCCTTGATGCTTTAGTTTGGGAAATCGGTAGCCACTTGACACGTAGACCCGTGGCTCTGCAGTACCGCCGAACACGTGAAGCTTGGCTCCCGTGCAGCAGGCTTTCCCCGGTACCCCCGCCGGTAGGAAAAATCCAACCTCGGAGAAGGCCAGCCGGACACCTGCTGTCGTTGGGGGGAGGGGAGGAGAGCGAATAGCGCAACATGACCGACGGGAGCGAGACGCTGGCGACGGTGCTGAACCGGCTGCGCGCGGTGGAGTCGGAGAGCGAGGAGGCGCGGATAGACTACGAGAGGCACCTGTCCGAGTTGCAGGGCGGGTACGAATTGTTGGTCAAAGAGCTGCAGGAAGCGCACGACCGAGAGAAGAAGGAGCTGCAGGACCAGCTCGACACACTGAAGGCAGACCTTGGACGCGCAGCGGGGTCGCACAGGGAGATGGAGGACACGATCGTGGTCCTCAACGGCGACCTGCAAGATTCACTACGGTCGCGCGACCAGGAGTGCGGGAGGGCCCCGGAGACGGAGGAGCTGATGCAAGTCATCGCGGAGCAGCGGGAAGTCATCCGGAAGCTGAAGCAGGAGGCCTTCGGCACGGCGCCTGCGTCTGCCTCCCGGGAGACCCAAACGACGGGGTTTCCCGCGCCGTCCACGCCGAATGGCCGGAGACCTGAAGACGACGCGGCAGCTCACCGACCCGCTCCGTCGTGCACTGCGGAGCTGTCGCCGTCGACGGTGCTAGTGCGGCGGCTGTCGCAAGCGTCCGGCTCGTCTTCGGTCAGCCGCAAAACCGCGCCGGCGGCGGCGCGGGAGGCTTCGTCGCTGGCGTACAGCAACAACGGCAGCTCGCTGCGGAAGGAGACCACGCGCGACCTGCGGGAGCCGTCGTTTTCGCTGTCGGCGGCGTCCTCCTGGAAGCGGAGCCCCGGCGGCCGGGCCGACTCCCACCTGCCGTGCGAGTGGGGCAGCAAATCGCCCGCGAAAGTGGGGCCGACGGCGAACGACGCGGGCCGGAGCCGCGTGGTGACGGTAGAGGCGGTGGACATGCGGGTGCGCAAGCAGAAGCTGCACGTCTACGACAACTCGCCCCCCAGGCACCTGGGAGGCGTTTCGGCCCGCCGGGCGATGGACGAGGCGGCCGCGAAAGAGGCGGCGCGCCTTGCTTCGATCAAAAACGCCGGCGGGGCGCAGCTTGCGTTCATCTTCACGTCATTTGACTCCCATCGCTGGGGTCGCTGGACCGACTCCGACTTCGCTTCGTTCGTCCGCGCCTTGCACCCGGCGCTCACCATCACCTGGGCCCGCGTGAACCACATCCTCGGTACCAATGCCGCCTACGGGCTGGAGCTCGAGGATGTGCAGAAGTTGTACGACGCAGCTTTCATGGCCATGCACCCCTCGCTGCCCGTGTTGAAGGCTGTCGACGACTTTTCGGCGCTGACGGCCGCAGGGCAGCCTGCGTGACGCTCGCCTCTTCCACCTTTTCTACGAAGGCTAAACACGGAGTGTCAGTTCACCTTCGCCCCCTCTTGGGCTTGAGCATGCAGACGTGTCCAACCGCCGTTCATGGGCAGTGGTCATCGTTTGTCACTTGCCAGCCTCGTCAGCGTGATCCCAGTGTCTGCGTGATCTTTGCAGAATACACTTTGCAAATTACGCAACAACGTCCCAAAAAGCATTGGATCGGGCAAACCTTGGAACTTTGGCCAACTCAGCAACCTCGATTTGCGCCGGTCCGTCCGGTCCATATTGACGCGTACGGTTTGTTGATAACATACGCGATCATGGTATTTACGCGTGATCACGTATGTCACGTGTTGTATAACATGTGAACCTACATAACAAATGAGTCGTGTTTTGCTCTTTTTTGCTTCTTGCCATTCGGTGGGACGCCGCAGATTTCGCTGTGTTCATCTGCGTCTGATACCCGGCGTTGTATATCGAGCACAAAGCTTTTATCGTTATGCTCCACAAAGATTTTATCGTGCTCTACGCGGGCCGTCTGCTCCCGCCGAGCTTGCCCCACACCCGTGGCATGTACCGCCCCAGCCAAACTCTTCACCTGACTGCCGCTGACACTATCAACCTGACTGGTGTCTCCAAACGAGAAAGGTTCCTAGAATTTTGGAGCCAAAGCCCCCTTTGTCGCTAAGGGAGCAGCTGCCGTCGTCCCATTTTTCGGATACAAGTAAATCGACACCAAGAGGAGCGATACTGTTCAGCAAACTCACCCGTGTGTCTGCAGCACCGATGCAAGAAAGACCCCAGCACCCCACCAAGCATCCGACACCTACAAAAAGGGCGGGCACCTGCCAAGCAACTACTATCAGAGGAAAGAACAAACAAAATAAAAGGTCGAAAGACAACGGACTGACGTTCGTCGTTGGAAGCACAGAGTAAAACGCAGCTTAGCTAATTTTTGCAGGCTTTCCCCGGGGCACTTTTTGCGGCCAGTAACCGGGGAACATTTCAAACCACAACTTCGAAAGCAAAATACGCCGGGCGCTCGCATTTTCCCGCATTTCTTTCTGTTACACGCGAAGATGCGTGAGGAACATCTTCTCAAAATCATCTTCAAGTAAAGTGTGCACAGGCTAGACCACAACGAAAGCGCCTTCCGGTGCTGCGTACGATTGCCCGCTTGAGGACACTTTCCACCAACTGTATCCCTGCCTCAGAAGCTGTGCCACAACCCGTTTAGTCTCTCCCAATCTTAACCCCCACTCTATCGCTTTCGGCGGTTCGAATGAGACAGTAGGAACCGGCTGGTGGCTCAAACGGTCGGAAATCACCGCGCCTGCGCCATCCCTCGAAACCAGAAGGCTCCTCAGTGCGTTACGCCGGTCCGGTCTCCAGAAACCTGGCTGGTTGGCAACGATCCGCAGGTGAATTTGAGTGAATCGCTGTTTGCCGAAGCTAGTCATGGCCGATCATTTCGGTGGCTTACGAGTTCCTACGGCCATCATCGGCTAGCCTGTCGCTTCCCTCGGCCCAGCCAAAGTGTAATTAAATCCGCGCCCCCACCGAGGGACGTGCCTATTCTAGCCCACGGGGTTCCGGATCCCCAGAGGAACGTCCGCCTCGCATTCCAATGCGCTGGTTCGAGGCTCTTCTCTCCTTCACACCGACCGGGTACACGACGATCCAAGAGGTGCGGAAGGTCTCCTAGCAGGAGACCCCGCGGCCGGCGTCCTTGTACGTGCCGGGGGAAGTTAGCCTGTTGTGAGTGAGCATGATCGTTGGGCTGATCTCCTCCCAAACACGCTGCCAGCGTTCTCTTTCGGGTTTACGACGGTTCGTTGCTACGAAATAAAGAGACGAAAGCCCGAGCGGCCTCAAAACGTCCGCACCGCGGAAGCGAGAGACTATTACGGGGGTGTCTCGGCATCGGGACCTGTCGTTTGTATTCATCTGCAATCGGTCAGCAAGCACCAAATCGGGTGAATGCCGGGAGTCTCAACGAGTCCCGGGGGCGGAGAAGAGGCGACGCTTTACTTTTAGCAGGCACTGTGCAGCACTTGTCCGGGAAATGACCAGCTTGTCCTCATCCTCATCAGCAGTGGCTCATCCGGTGGACGACGATTGTCAAGAAACACGAGCCCGCGAAACAGCGCACTGCAGTCACAAGCTCTCACCTCTCAATGTGTAAGGCCCCAAGGTGATCGTGACGTCGGTCGCTACAAGTTATTGCCAGTGGATCACTCACCTGAAACCACGGAGTTTCAAGCGAGGACTTTAAAGGAAAGCAACCGAAGACCTGACTACACACATCGTACCGCACCATCCAAATAAAAAGGAAAAAACGCAGAGGAAACTAGTTCGTCTCAACGAAGCTAGCCCGGGGAAACATAAAAGCACACAAATTGTAGAGACACCGCACTCGACCTTCTTTGCTGCGGCAAGTGCTTTGCACTGCAAGGTTCTTTACTTGGGGATCGCCGCACTTTCTCCTGCGCCTGCACTGTCGTGTTGTGCGAAGTGAATGCACAATGGGCTGCGTTCACAGTGAAGCGCATATGGTGAACGATTGGGAAGACCGGCGTTCGAGCCAGGTGGGCACGACACTGCCGAAGAAGAAGAAGAAGAAGAAGGCGAAAAAGAAGCTCGGTCGGGACAAGCAGGCGGGCTCGAGGGGAAACGGGACGAGTGCGACGGACAGCAACCTGATCAACCCGCTTTCCTCGTCGAGAAGCAAGAAGCTCACCGACTCATCCAAGAGCAAAAGCAGCTCGTGGCGACCTGGCGAGGGCTCGTTTCTCCAGAACGACTCCCACTACGCGGGCTCGACCTACGAAAACCGCACGAGCCACAGCACGGAGCCCCACAGCCGGTTCACCCTCCCGGTAAACAGAGCAGCCGACCCGCCTACCAAACACGAGCCGAAGGAATCCGTCCTCCACTGGCTGGCCATTGTTTGCCCCGACGCCTCGGATCCCTGCTCAAACGTTGGGGGGTCCCCGTCGTCGCGGTGATCCCCCCCAAAGCAACTCAAAGTGATCTCCGGACTTGCTCCCTCTGGTTCTCTCGAAGGGAGCATCGTTTGTCCAAGCTCCAATCCTGGGTGTGGTGGCAATGTGAGGAATTGTGCTTACGGTTGCGAACCTGTTCGGCCCCTTCCATCCGTTCGGGGAATCAACCCGCACCACAACTCGCACCCTGTCTCCACTACCCACACTTGCTGGCCACGCACAACTTTGTTATCTCTTTTCTCACTTCGTGATGACACTCGGAGGCGCGTTTGTTCTGCGCTGTGGACTTGCTTTCTGTTCTGTGTCCACTCACTCTCACGCACCCGCACACCGGTGCTATACTGCTCGATCCACAGACTGGGGCGTGTGAAGCTGACAACGAAGGGATCTCGAGGTGCTGCACCCCCAGTTGAACACGGACCCCCACTCGCAACCTGCGGGAGCATCGGCGGTTACTTGATACTGAAGGAGTCGTGGACGCCTCTCGCACTGGAAGGCACCACGTAAAAAGGGCCCACATCACCCCACCCTTCGCAAGTGTGATGGACCTTTCGGGCGGCGCCGAAGCTTTACCAGCTTTGGCTGACACCATTTGCGCACTTAACCATGGTTAAGAAGACGACTGAAAGCATAGACACAAAGATAGCTCAAAGCATCTGCACGAAAAACCTCTAGGCAAAAATCCGTTTTCACATTTCTTCGTCTTCTTGTTGCGTTAGTGGTATAGTCCTTTGACAGAGTGAGCCGGTGCCTCTCATCTCACCTTTAAAACACGGCTGAGTCACGCATGCTCTTGACAGACGCTAGCGTCCGACATTTCGCACGCGCGTCGCAGCCGTTGGGTGGTATTGACAAGGGGTTTCATCGGACACTCGGATGAGCTTCTGGTTGCGTTAGTGGGGAGTCATTTGCATGCAAATGAGTACCACTATGCCAGCTTTTCGCTATTTGGCTCCAGAAGGGTCACCTTTTCCGCGCTTTCGGCGCGGCGCAACTCTAGTCGGTTGCAACTGTTGTTGGCAGTTGCTCAAATCTGAAAAGGAATCGGAATCTTCGCTTTCTCGCTTGCGCCGATAGGCACGCCGCGATGCGGAGGACGCGCATTTCTTCGGGAGGAGTATACGCGCACCCTTCGCAAAGAGGGGCGACCCGCAGAAAACGGCGCGTCAAGTTGGAATCCTTCCATTTCCGAGCGAACTCCTCATATCCACTCGCCAAAAGGGGGGTTGCAGGGTAAGCAAAAACTGACAAACGCAGGCCCCACCTCTCTCTCTCTCTCTCTCTCTCGGAAATGTCAGCGCGGTAGCGATGACAGCGAGAACACATATAGGTGGGAGGGGAGAGGCCCTGGGACTGCTAAGGCGTGACAACCCCGCCCCTGTCCCTCCCAGGGAGCCACCCCGAAACTAGCCTGCCCACCTGACGGTGGGGGCCCACCTGACGGTGGAGGCCCACACCCTTTGACTTGTTTTGATGTGTTCTCTCTCTCTCTCTCTCTCTCTCTCTCTCTCTCTCTCTCTCTCTCTCTCTCTCTCTCTCTCTCTCTCTCTCTCTCCTCTCTCCTCTCTCTCTCTCTCTCTCTCTCTCTCTCTCTCTCTCTCTCTCTCTCTCTCTCTCTCTCTCTCTCTCTCTCTCTCTCTCGGGAAAGGTCAACGCGGTAGCGGTGACCACGAGAACACATACAGGTGGGTGGGGAGAGGCCCTGGGACTGCTAAGGCGTGACTAACCCCGTCCCTGTCCCTCCCAGGGAGCCACCCCGGAACTAGCCTAGCCCACCTGACGGTGGGGGCCCACCTGACGGTGGAGGCCCACACCCTTTGACTTGTTTTGATGTGTTCTCTCTCTCTCTCTCTCTCTCTCTCTCTCTGAACTTCTTACCTCGGGCTTATTTCGGACCGGCCGCGTTGCTGCCCTCAAACCTCGCACTCGTGTGCTTGCTAACAAGAAAGATAAACGGCAAACCAAGCTAGACCACTAAACTGCACTACTTGTGCCACGAAAGATACAAATCCCGATACCATGCCGCATAAAGAACATGAGTCTGCAAAATAAAACCGCCCGAACAGTACAGTTTTTCGGGAGGGGAGTTGCTGTGTGCTCCTGCGGTCTTTGTGTTTTTCGTACTTGACCAACAGGTTCACCCCCCCGCACGCCAAGTCCGCCCTTCGGTATAAGTTCGTCCAGAACTTCACTCACTTCGTTCACGAAGTTCTTGATCCGAACTTCTTACCTCGGGCTTATTTCGGACCGGCCGCGTTGCTGCCCTCAAACCTCGCACTCGTGTGCTTGCTAACAAGAAAGATAAACGGCAAACCAAGCTAGACCACTAAACTGCACTACTTGTGCCACGAAAGATACAAATCCCGATACCATGCCGCATAAAGAACATGAGTCTGCAAAATAAAACCGCCCGAACAGTACAGTTTTTCGGGAGGGGAGTTGCACCCGGGGCCCCCTTGGGGGTGCCGTTGGCAACACTCGTAACGGTCACGAAAAGATTCTGCTCGGAGCGTCAGCTAGGTTGGTGTCGGTTGGCACCCACTCAACCGACCAGTCCACACCCCGCAGCTCGGTCACAATCGCTGCTATGGCCTGCGAGAACACGTACCCTGTCGCCTTCGTCGTCGTCAGCGCATAATACACCAAAGCGTTATCCGTCTTGAGCAGAACACCGGCGCTTCCTTCCCTTGTCGCCATCCACCTGCGGACGGACCTTAGCGTGGCCCACGCTTCCAGCACGTGTATCGGTTGCCGTTGCTGCTCCGGCGTCCACTTCCATCCCTTCACTTCGCCCGTCTCTTGCAACACGTAACCCCCTCCGGTCTTCGATGCGTCCGCCCACACCGTGTCGATCCAGTCGCTCGGTGGTCGAAGAACCGACACCGGCTCATTCGCCAAAACGTGCTGCACCAGTTTCACGACATCCAACCACGCCCGTCTCCACCACACTGTCCGGTGCGTCCATCCCCTCTTCTGAGCGGCGAGCTCTCTCGCCCTGCGTGACACGAACTGCTTCAGCGACGGGTAGTCGTACTGCGGCACGTTCAACACCCTCATCGCCCAGAACAACGCTCCGAGCAGCTTCCAGGTCGTCTTCAACGTCTGCGTTGCCGGGTCCGCCTTGTACACCCGCCAGAACACTGCCAATTTTCCGATGAACCCTCTCACCAGACACACTGTCTTCGCCGCTAAATCGACACGCATGCCCAACACGTCCGTTTGCTCCGCAGGTTGGTGATCTTCCTCCTTAAAGACCGCCCTGCATTCCCCTGCCTTCCGCTTCAGTACCGCAACGGCATTCGTCACCGTCCGCGCATCCGCCCCGAAACCATTCCTGACGCTTGCCCAACAAAGGCCTTCATCGCCTGTGTCATGATGACACTCGCTGTCGTTTGCGCCACATACACGCTCCACGCCCACCCCATTGCTAGAACGACGAGCTGGAACACTCCCACCACCGTCCTGATGACGAAGTAGTCTTGCAGCTGAGGCGCTGCAATCTGGAAAAACCAACTGCGGCCGTCCAACTGCGCAACGTACGCGTTCTTGGCAACTGCCTCTTTCACGTCCTTGACCGCCGGCAGCTTCACCTGCGGCGGCTCCTGCATCGCTTCGCCATACACCGACGCATCGACGATCAGGCGGTTCTTGCCGTTTGGCTTCGGCACTGTAAATGCCTTGCATACGTGCCTGACCGCGTTCTCCGTTCGCCGCCTCGCCCTGATGACCCCCATTTCCTCGAGCTGCCGGACCTGTTCTGCTGTCAGCGTCGACTTCGGGCCCGGCAACCTCCTCAACCTTCGTTCGTCCGTCAACATCTCTTCGAAACCCTCTCTGCCCAAAACCCTTCGCACGTCTGACACCTCCGTCCCCGCCTGCCAGCTCTCCACCTTCGCCATGTCCACCGTCGCGGCCACAATCTCGTCCATGGGACCATCTGATCCACCGCCCCCCACCTCTCCAGGGTAGGGTGCCAAATCCGTATACGGGTACCCAGAATCTGCCACGATCCTGAGCACCATCCTCCACTTCGACCTTCGACCCCGCCTCCTGGCGCTGCGCATACCCGTACCGCTTCTAGACTTTCTAGGCGATCCCGGGCGCCCGCGCGCCTTGGCGTCATCCCCTATTGCACATCCTGCAGCCGCCGTACGACGTCCTCCACGCCTGCCCCTCTTTCTCGTCGCTCTGCTGCTCGTTCCAGCCCGAGGTACGTCTCGACGTTCTTGAACTGTCGATGTCCCGTGAGCCGCTGCAGCCTCGCATCGTCCACTCCCATGTCGTCGATCGCATGGGCGTACCCCCGCTTGAACGCGTGGGTTGTCACACCCACTTGCTTCAGCCGCGCGAGCAGGGGCTTGTACGCGACGTTGAACACCGGCCCGTCGATGCTCGACCTTCCGGCGACAAACCTTTCCACGTCCTGCCGAAACACGCCCCTCAAGCACACGTTTCGTCTTGTGGGCCGGTTCTCCGTCTTCGACTCCCTCTGCACCACCGTCAGCTTGAGCACGTCCGCTTCTCTCTGCACAACCTTCAGATCTTCCAGCCGCGACACGCCCTCCCAGCGAAGCCCCAACAAGTGCTGAACGCAGCAAAACGCCATCTGCTCTGGACTCAGCGCCCTCCGCAACAGTTCCCAGTGCTTCGGTTCCACTGGCGCAGCCTGCCTTGTTGGCACATCGGCTCCCAACGCCGTCAGACCCGCTACGTGCGCCTCCAAGATTCCCAGCCGCACGTGCGGCGCCCATCTCTGGAACACCGACCGAAGGCACAGGGCGTAGTCCCTCTGTGTCGAGGGCCTCACCCCTGCTGATTCTGCCAGGTACACCCCGACCCAGTCGTGCAATCCCGCCCCAGGAAACCTCTTCTTCACCCCGACCAGCTTTTCCAACCGTTGCGCCCACCTGACCATCGTGGTCGCCGCTACTGCGCGCGCCTGCACTGCCTCGAGGTACTCTCGCTGTTGCCTCGTGACGATGCCGTTCCCCTTTGCCCCCAGGCCAAGCTCCGCCAAAGCCTCCATCAGCCTCCCGTAGGCCCTTTCTCTTGCCTGAATCCCCGCCAATCCCGAATGGCGCCCGTCTAACCTGAGTCTCTCTGACACCGCCGCGTTCACCCCTGTTGTTTCCCGTACCCCAAAACCCCGCTCGCTGTCCCCTCGCGACCCCGTACCCCTGTACCCCATTCTCCCTCTTTCCCCGTTGGGAGATCGAACGCCCCCCGCCGCACCTGCCGGTGCCGCCATTGTCCCCAGTACCCTTTCCATTTTCCTTATTCCCGCCTGAAAGGCTGCAGTTACCTGCCCCCGTCCCGAGTTCCCCCCAATTGTCACTTCTTTCCTTTCCCCGTTCCGCCCTGGCGAAAACCCCCCGTCTGGAACCCCGTTCCACCCTGACGAAACCCCCCCGTCGGGTACCCAATCTTCCCCCCGGTTACCGGCTGCACGTACGTGCTCCTGTTCCATTGCCCCGAGCTCTGCGATTTTGTCCCCTTGCTCCTCGCCCGCTGCCTTTCGGCCTCCTTCCACGCCTCCGCCAGCGGCCCGGGCAGGTCCTGTTCTTCCAATGCCTTCTCGAACATGCCCGCATGCCCTCCTTTTACCCCCGTCTCCTCCCCGAACTGGAGCGCCACCAACCGCGCAATCGCCCTGTCCACCACTGCGACCATGTGCACATCTCCAAAAGACCCCCCCACCGGCCTCTCCGGGTCCGAAAAATAATCGAACCCCGTCTCGAGGTTCGCCAGCTGCCCTTTCGCCTGCTCCCGGGCCCCTGGTCTCGCCCCCGTGCAGAGCACCCGCTCGAACCGGGCTTCAAAAACCCTGAGCACTTCCATGCGCGTTGGTCCTGGAAAAATCCCCGGCCATCTCGCCCCCTCCCCGAGGTCCGCGAACCCCAACGCGCGACTCCTCTGCGGCATCCCGCCTGCCGACAGCCCCGTCATGCTGTGCATCCATTCTGACAAGGCAGTGCAATAAAGCACGCGTGTGCCTGGTTCCCAGTATTCTTAGAGTTTAGGGGTTTCATAGTTTCGTGCCGAACTTCCGAAACCTGTATAGATCCCTCTGCACTGCGTATGCGTATTATTTCAGTTCTATATTATTTCATTTATTCAGGGCATTTGCTTCCCATTCCAAATTCCGTCAGCTGACGGAATTTGGAAATCCGGGCGGCTCAAAAAATAAAAAAAAAAGTGCAAAAAACGACCTTCGATGAAAAAAGTCGTGGGGGTCCGGTGGAGGCGTGGGTTAGACCGCTGTGCCAGGAAGCTGGCTGGGGATCAAGGGCTGGGCTGGCGGTCAGGGGCTGGGCATCGGTGGGTCGCCGCTGGGCATGGTGGGCTGGCTGGCAGAGGTGGGGCTGCCGCGGGAGCTGAGCCGAGTGAGGGAGTCGAGGCTCAGAAGCAGCCCGGAGTTCTTGACAGATTCTTTCTGAGTTGACACAAGTGCCTTGTTCCGTGTAATCTCCGGTCTGCATCAACTCGTACCAATGATTTACCAACACACAGTATCTGAGTTGTGGATGAATTTGAAATGGGCTGTTGTTCATTCTTCAGGAATGTGCACCCGGGGGAGCGGGGCGAGGGTCACACAGGTGGCAACCAGTGCCACCAGTACTTTGGTCGTATGTTTAACGCGACAAACGGACTGAGAAGTACAAACTCTTTCTCCACCTGAATGTACCATACCGTTTGCCGGGGGGCGGAGCCCCCCGGACCCCCCCTTTTGGAAGGTTCGGGTGACCCAAACAAAGGCTTCTCGGTTTCAGAGCGGGAAAAGCAAATTGGCTATTGAGACGGAATTTGGAAAACTGAGGCAAAATGAAGCTAATAGCCTAATTTATTAGGGGGAAAAAAAAAAAAAAAAAAAAACACGTCCAAGGAAGCGGGAAAGAAGTGGTCAACCGACCAAAAAGATCAAACAGGAGTTTCTAGAAGGCTGGCCTATCGGCTTCGGGGGGTGGGTCAGCTTTGCGGCCTCGAGCTTTCAGGCCACAGATTGCCGAACACTTTTCAACATGCCTATGAACAAAGCAGCCGCACCACCAGGCTGGCAAGGCCAGGTGTGACTTGATCATCCGTATCTCTCCTTGGAAACCCTGGACCATGGGTGAGATGGGACGACTGAGTTTCCGCCGCTTGCTTTTGAAATGGGAATGCCTGAATGGTTGGCGAATGCTACGTACTTCTCTCGCTCTCCCCCCGCTTCTCGCCGGACTTCTTTCTTACGAGTTCCGTCCCTAGCATCAAAAAGCAGGCCAGACTCAACGTTCTGCCTAACCATTGCACTCATTTTGCAGTAGAAACCACCCCGTTCGTGTAGCTCGAAGCAGGCCTTCGGCCTGCTCCGAGTCGTCCCTTCTGTTCTTTGTCGGGCTGGCGCTTGTGTAAAAAAAAAAAGACGGAAACTCGGCTCATCCTTCGATCGCACGCATGCGCCTGTTCCAGTTGGCAGTTGGGGAACAGTCCGCATAAATGGAGTTATGAAGGTGAGCCCACCCAAGTGCTGTAACTACCGAACCACGTGTTGAACGGACGTGAGGTCATGCGGGTCTACCCCGACACGACAAATCACACAAACAAAACAGGTCAACGTCCTGAGTGAGAAAGCAACACACGGTGGTGTAAGCGAAGAACAAATCAGATTGTGTTTGTATTGTATTTGCCCCTTACCTCTTTAGTTCCTCCCTTCCATTCGGAGTCGAAGCAGCAACGTCGAGTATTTTTTAGCATAAGCCGCCAGCTATTAAGCGCCAGCTTGGAAGTAAATGCTCGACGATGCTGCCAGACAAAGGTCCGAAGGGATCCCAAATGCTGTACCTACCGAACCACACGTAGAACGGAGACGTGAGGTCATGCGGATCTATCCCTACACGACATGACAGCCGGTCTAGCTGGTGTACGCGAAAAACAAATCAGCTTGTGTTTGTATTGTATTTGCCCCTTTGCCTCTATATTTCCTCCCTTCCATTCAGAGTCAAAGCAGTTACGTCGAGTATTTTGGGTGTATAAGCACCTACTTGAGGAGACTGCCAGTTGCGAAATCTCAAAGGTGTGTAGTACTCATCGGCATGCAATCCCGACTATCGCAACAATATCCAATCTCAAAGGAGGTAAATGTGCTGTAGCCCACACGAAGCACAAGTAAATCTTGGTTTAGTGGCGGGCGTATTCAACAAAGCATACCCACTTTGTAGTTGTATAGTTTTCTCCCCCTCTAGCCTCCGTCGACATGAGCACAAGGCAGTCCCTCGAGTATTTCCAGAACCAACAACTGCTTCTACAGAGAGCATACTTGTTTGTTTGCTGAGGAACAAGTTTTGGCGACCACAGCCCGCGAGCACGCATACGATTATGGACCTGGTTCCCGCAGTCCACGTACCTCTACGGAGCTCCTGTGGGTACGGCTATCTCTGAATTGAGCATGCTTCTCCCCAGCAGTCAACCTGGCATCTGCTGCTGGCCTCCTCTGTCCTTCACCACCCAGCACGAGCAAGGCGCACTTCGTAGGCATCCGATTTATGAGGCATCTCACATCTCGTATCAACCAAGTTCGAAGACAGCATGCGCTTTTTTTAGCACCAGCAATCTTGCGGGTTATTCGGAAATTGTGTATTGCGAAGATTTGATTAGGTTGACCAGATTTCCCAACCATAATAAGCAGAGTAAAAGCGAACGGGAAAATCGATCAACCGGCTGAACTAGACGAAGCCCTGTGTTGTTTCCGCCTCGACACACAATAAGTTGTCGACAACGTACGCATTTCTTTGTTCCCACACCGACGCTACGAAGAGGCATTTCGCGAATCGCAATTTTCTGCGCATATATTGATATCTCTGCAAGTTTCCCGAATACTTCATCTCGTCCAGCCTCGCAAGCTTCTTTCCGAAGCTCATGACGCTCTTATTCCTCTGTCATTTCCTCCTGCAGAAGTAAAAAATAAGCAACACTTGCAAAGAAAAATAAGCGCCAAAAAGGACACGTTTGCGTGGTGTATTGCCTTCTTGTCGAGTCGGCACTCACCTGGGGGGTTCTGAGAGTAGAAGGGTCTCCATAAGAAGCTTTTCCGCCACAATCTCCGGATTCCCAGTTACGTGAGTGGGCTGCGTCGTTCTGTGGAGCAGCTCCGCGCACCATTAGCAAACCCCGCATCACAACAAATATTATCCGACGATTATTATTAATTATTATTAACACACATGTAGTATGATGTACGGAAAACGTGTTAGTCACACAATCGAATACTAGCACGGAAACTTTCCACATTTTTGTTAGTTTGTGGTGGTGCATTGTGTGCTGCAGGGGCTCACCGAAACCCCACTATTGTAATATTGTGCTCGACTACCTTACCCTGCGCGGTGTGTCTTCTTGAAACACGTGCCCTGCATAGCTGCGGACGGCGTGGAAACACAATTCAACTGCCTTCGGGTGGCCAGTCTGACACTAGCTGTCGTCAGGGCAGGGGATTAGTTTACATTGCAGATTTAGACTGTCGGTCTAAATGTGCAAACCGGACTCGGCGGCCGGGGGAACAAAAAGAGTTCAAAAACCGCCTTCGGCGCGATGTTGCTAAAAATAACGCTAAAAATATTGTTGTAAGCACGGCGGTGCAGGTGCAGATACACCAAACCGTGGACCTATTAACATAGGAATGGATAGCAGGTCCGCCCCTTTAGTGTTGACTGTTTTTGAAGCGCCCTATATGGTACGAGCCGCGGGATTTTTGGACAAAGGTATTTGTCCCGACCTCCGTAAACGGCACCGACACGACACGTAAACGACCAGAACCCCAGCAATCTGGAAACCAATGCCCTGCGTCCAGGGGGATGCACTGCAGCGGTTGGGTGAGGTAACAGTCCTGGTAACCAGTGATTTATATATGGGTCTGGGGCTCGGTGCCACCCCGAGCGCGAAAAAAAAAATTGAATTCATTTTGGGCTGGGGGTTGGAGTAGGGCCGGGTCACTACCAACCGGGATCAGTGGGGGTGAGCCACAGGGGAGGATGGCAAAAGCCATGGCGAAGCCATGGGGGCAGGAAGAGTAAAAAGGAGGCGGGGAAAGAGGAGGCAGGAGGGCCAAAGGGGGTGGTGGGAGGCGAGACGTTGACTACCAAGTCTTTTTAAATTTGGGATCGGAAGTTGAACGTTGACTACCTATTCTAATTAAATCTGGATTCAAAATTGAACGTTGACTACCAATTCTAATTAGATTTGGGATCGGAAATTGGACGTTGACTCAGGGCTTACGCTCCACGTGTGGAACGTGTGGATTTCCACACGTTAATTCTTTTTGGATTTTGTTCCCCCACGTGTGGATCCACAGGTACCACATGTGGATTTTGATTTATTGGTCCACATGCAGGGGAGTCTAGGCCCACTAGTGGTCAAGGCCGCACAGCCAGGTGTCGCCAAGTCCAGTAGCTACCTAGCGACACTATTTTTTTTTTTGCCGTCGCACATGAGGGGAAAGGTTTTTTCCCCCTCGAACCTTAAGCGCCCACATGTGGACCACACGTATTTCTCTGAGACCGAAAACGGAGCGTAAGCCCTGCGTTGACTACCAATTCTAATTAAATTTGGATTCCGGAATTGGACGTTGACTACCAATTCTAATTAGATTTGGGGTTTGGCATCAGACGTTGACTACCGGTTCTAATTGAATTTGGAATCAATACTAGAAGTTGACCGGTGCGGAAATTCTTCGCTGTACCGTACCGTGCGCTGGGGGGCGCTGCCCCCCCAGACCCCCCTCTCTTACAAATTAGCTTAACCATTTCGTCTGATTCTTGTTCCAACACTGAGGTTGGGTGGGTTGGGCTGGTAGTGCTTGCTTCTTGACGACCAATTCTAATTAATTTGGGATCCGCCACAGGACCCCGAGGGCGAAAAGGACTTTTCTGCAGAGGAGGAAAAGCTATATAAATCCCTGCTGGTAACTCACCAGTGCTCCCCGCTAACGAAAAAGTGCTAGGAATTCCTCAAAAAAAAAAAGAGGCTCGAAAAAAGAGGGTGAGGATTTCCTCACCTTTTTCCGATTGGTGGTATCGTGTAGCCAAAGCACTGCATCACGGTCTACTCTCTGCTGGGCATGGTGGGCTGGCGGGTAGAAGTTGGGGGCTGGAGCTGAGAAAGAGAGTCGAGGCTCAGAAGCAGCCCCGGATTTCTTGACAGATTCTCTCCGAGTCGACACAAGTGACTTGTTCCATGTGATCTCTGGTCTGCATCTACTCGTGGCAATGATTTACCAGCACACACAGTATCGAGGGGTGGTTGAATTTGAAATGGGCTGTTGCCTTCAGGGGAATGTGCAGTGTTTATTGTGACAAACAGACTGAGAAGTGCAAACTTTCTCCACCTGTACCGTACCGTTCGCCGGGGGGCAGACCCCCCGGACCCCCCTTGAGTGGTGCTCCCCTGGATCTCGGTCTCAGAAAGTTGGTCGAGAAACCGAGGCAGAAACGAAGCTAATAACCTGCGCAGCACAGGGGAAAAAAAATTGGGGGGCACGAAAAAAAAAAGTCCAAAAGCAGGTTTTGGAATTCCTCACCAAAAGTGAGGTTAGCGGGAGCACTGTAACTCACCCAAAAAAAAATTTTGGAAATCGGGGGGGGGGGGGGGGTTGGGTTGGTTTACACTACCTCGGATTGGGTTGGGCAGCGTTTTGGTGTCTGTATTCTGGGTTGGCAGGGGCGGGCTAGGTGTCTTCTGAAGGAGAAAGCTGGCTGCAAAAGGCCTGCCTTCAGCCAGGACATCAGATTCTGAGGCTCAATGTAGCGTACCATCTCCCGGAGGGCGGTGCCCCCCGGACCCCCCCTCGCCAGAGAAAACGGGCTTGGTGTCTATTCCGGGCTTGGTGTCTATTCCGGGCTAGGTGTATTCTGAAGGAGGAAACGGGCTTCGTCTATTCTGAAGGAGAAACCGGGCTGCATAGATTCCTGCCTGCGTCGGGGGAAAAGAAAAAAAACGCAAGCATGAGTTAAAGTCTGCCCCGATACAGTAAAGCCTCCTATCCTAACCCCTCGTCCACCGACCACACGTAGCTGGTACCTCACAAAAAAAGGTCGAAAGTCACCAATCTGTACGTCCCACGGGATCGTCAGAAACACAAAAAATAACGATCGTCGAAAGACACCAGACTGTACATCAACCCCGGTTGATTGTCGGCAACACAATAACTCTTACCGTGGACCTTTTTTGAGTTGTTTCTTGAGTACACGCAGAGATCCTGACCGAAATTCGTGACTGTCCACAAGAGGGATTCCCTTAGTGACGCTCGGCACCCGGGCGACATAGGACGCTGAAGGGCGGCAGTCCGAGCCCAGCGTAGCCAACTACAGGGCGCAGAGAGGCACGGCAGCGACATACCACATGACGCCAGGTAGAGAGCCGCCACAGCCAAAACTCCTGTGGGGAAGGCAACTCGTTGTGCTTTCAACAATAAGCTGTGGTGGGGCAAGGATCGAATGGATGCTACGGGTGCCCCATCAAGCCCCCGAGTATGGCAGCCCTCTTTTTCGTTTAAGTCCGTGAGGTCGCCAAAAGAACATTGGGCCTGATCTTGGCTTATTCAGGGCTTAGGATTTTTCCAAGTACTGTAGCGACGCCGCATTGGTCGTATATCTCTTCGATCGTGCCGTGTCGTGCTTCAGGGTACACTGCTATATGCGGAGTGTGTGCACTGTGTGCGCACAACGCACGAGCTGCAAGCTCTGCTGGTGCTAGAGGAAATTGTTTTTATAGCATATAGAAGTGCATGCACTCCTCATATCATTGTACAACAGCGGAAGATATTCTGCTGATGGTGATTGTGCATTACTCATGACAGGCGTATGCAACTAGTGTATGTGGTGCTGTGGTGCATACACCAACATACCTCGGTACTACCTGCTGGTCCTGGAGGTAGCGTAGGATACCTTGCTAGCAAGCCTACGCGAGCGCGGTCTAGGAATAGAGCGCCCTCATACCCAAGGACGGACGCAACAGGATGGCAAGCAGCAGGCATACCAAGGCATGGTTATGGTGCTACATACCCTGCGTACTACCACCCGCACTACTCATGCTACTACCCACACCGTGGTATCACCACATGGTAGTGCAAGCTGCAGCTGCATCATCAGTGCTATCTTGCCGTACTCATGCTGCCGCATTAGAAGGATGCTCTGTTAAGAAAATGACGCATAATGGTCTTGACAGTCCGCCGACTCCTTGCGGGGTATATAAACCTGTCAAAAGATCTGACGAAAATGTTGTAGTGCGTTTGGAAGAAAAACCAGCTTGCAGCGAAGATCGCCGGAAACGCAACTCATGGCGTTTTTCCTCGTTCCCGACGTCGATGTTTCGTTATCATGCGCGCTCGCTTACACGCATATGCTCGCGTTGCGCCTGTTGCGCCTTCATTTACACCTTTCTGGGCGAATCCGGATGAGCCACTGTGTTCCTGCACGTGTGAGCCGTCAGGATCATCCAGCCTCCCTTACAAACCACTTGCTTTTCTCCCGGGGCCGTGTCGCTGAGGTCGAGAATGCGCCTCCGATGGGAAGAGTGGTGAAACGCAGTGTTTCACATCAGTTGAGATACGATTCTATTGGTCGAACCTTGCGCTCGACAAGGCAAGAAATGCGCTAGAGAAGGACGACTCGATCACACTATTTGCTTCGTGCATCTTGGATCCTCGTCACCCACGACAAGGCAAGACATGCGCTAGAGAAGGACGACTCGATCACACGATTTGCTTCGTGCATCTTGGATCGACGTTGCGCGTGGGCCTCTCATCAGACTGTCCACTGCACTTCGGTGTCCTGATTCTTCTGGTCCTGGCCTGTCGAAGGAGACGGGGTGTATTTTCGTGCAAGATTGACGAAGTGGGATGCGCAGCGTGACACCGCATGTGCGTGCCTTTCATTGATCCCCACGTGACAGAATGGTAGTCAGCAACCAGTCACTCGACTTCCAAAAGCATTGGGCCCCGTTCCTTTCTTGCCAGTTCTTCCCGTTCTGCTTCTCGCTTTGTGGGTGTGCCAAACTGTGCCTCTTTCCCCTTTCTGCTTACTCAGGCACCCGGCAGCGTTCCTTGTGGACGAAGGCCGTACGATCATAAACATCACCCGTCAAAGCTGGGTATGGGATAGAGGCGGAAGACCCAGCGGACCATCCAGAAACTGTTTCACTTAAAGATTTGTATCAAGAACACCTTGAGAGGAGTTCCGCCAGATAAAGCGAATGCATACGCTGGGAAAGGGGTAAGGCAACCTTGTACCTGGTTACTTCATGGTTTGCATCGAAGTAGCTCAAACCACAGGAGGAGCTAACCTTGTTCGTTCGGGCGCGGAATCGTATTCATTGCTGGAAGGGTATATCGCTGGACGGTAAAATTACTGGATATTGGGCCGTCCAGTCATAAACACGATTTCGGTGTTCTTATACACGAACGCCGTCAAGGACGACGAACTGGGCTTAGTGTTGTCGGAATTGGAAACCACTAGGGCGGGTAGGAAGAGGAGATGGGGCCGTCGGCTCTCGCCACCGACGGGCGGCAGAGGCACGTCGAGAGCAGAAGGGGCTTGTCGCGATCGGCCAGCGGGGGAGCCGTGTCGACCCGGTCGCTGTCGTTTCTCCCGTCGGACGCCGACGCGGCGCGCACGAAAGGCAGCTGCACGCGCTGCGGCGAGTGGGGCCACTACAGCCGGGACTGCCCGCAGGCCGACGCGCCTTGGGCGGCGCTGGACCGCGGGCATGGCCTCGACCGCGGCAGCGCCCGGTGGCTGCCGGCGGCCCAGCGCGCCGACCAGCTCGCGCAGGCGCCCCTCGACGGCCGCGGGTCCGGCCGCCCCGCCAGCTTCTGCTGGCGGAGCGACGGCTACGAGCAGCAACAGCAGCAGCAGCAGCAGCAGCAGCAGCTGTCGCTCAACCCGTCGCAGCTGGTCAGCGTCCGGAGCGGGTCCGTCTCCCTTCCGTCGCAGCCCCCGCGGGGCATCGACAGCCGCGACCTACGCCCCCAGCTATCGACGCTGAGTGTCCCCCAGGACGGCTCGATCGTCGGCTACGCAATAGGGGGCGCCGGCAACTACTACGAGCAGACCTTGCCGCAAGGTCGGTCGAAGTCGCCGGCCAACGGCTTTGGCCACCCGCCGGTGCCGATGAACACGCCGATCATGACGCGTGCGGCGATGCCGCCGGGGGCGTCTGACAACTCGTCGGACACGTCGACCGCGCCGCCCAGCGACGCGGAACGCAGCCCGCCGCAGACGAGTCGCCAGTGGCGGCGGTCGTCCGCGCAGCGCGGCGCCCGCCATCCCCGGCGGGGCCACGCGCTTCCGCACGCATCTTCCGACAACGCCCACCTCCCGAGCTACGGCTGGTCGGGCCCGGCCTCGAGCGCGCACCCCCACAATGCCGCCCCCGAGGCGGGATACGTGCACGACTATTACTCCACTTCGAGACCCTCGTCGCGGGGGCCCGACGGCCACTCTTCGCACGTGCCGTACGCGCACGCGGCCACCGGGGAGGCGGCGCTGCGCGCGGCGCAAATGCTGCTGGCGTCGCAGGCGCTGCTGCTGAATTCGGGGGCACACGGCAAAAGCGCGTTCGTGCGGCCCGAAGACCCCGCGGCACGACCCTGCGACGAGGCCCGGCACCAGCAGCAGCTGCTGCAAGGCGATGGCGGGTTGGTGAGCAGTTGGCTGGCCAGCGTCGGGAACCCGCTGCAGCCAGGTTACGACCTGGAAGCACGGCATTCGAGAGTGAAGGACACGCGTGACATGCAACACAGACAAAAGAAGTTGCAAGACGAAGCTGACGTCCTGCTTTCCGAGTTGCAGAAGCAGAGGGCCGAACTGTCTAAACGGGAAGACGAAGTTGCAAGACAAGGTAGAGAGTTGGCTGACAGAGAGGGTGACGTGGAGAGGGAGATCTCAAGAAGGGTTGCTCAGGTGTCCACGGCGCTCGCCGCCCAGCAAGAACAGGCACTCCAAGAGCTGGAAAGGAGGCACACGCTTGAGAAGAAGGCGCTGGAAGACGATCTCGAGTCGAAGCACGACGTTTTGAAACGCGAGTCCTCGGAGTCCCTGGTCTCCATGCTGCGCACGCGCGAGGCAGAGCTGACCGACAAGGCTGAAAACGAACGCGCCGCGCGCGACAGAGCCACGCAAGAGCGCGAGAAGAATCTCCACCTCCGCATCGCCGCTGCCGAGGAAGCGGAAAAAGTGAAAGAAGAAGAGTTCGCGCGGGCAGAGCACGACATCGATGCCCGGAAGAAGCTCGTCGCAGAAGCAGAAACCCGCGTAGCCGCCGCTCAGGAACGGTTGGAGCAGAAGAGCAAGTCGATTGCTGACAGCGAAGCGCGTCTCGAGAAGCAGTCAACCGAGCTGGCAGCCCTCGGAAAGAAGCTTGCATCATGCGAGACTCAGCAGAAAGCCCGCGAGAAAGCTTTCGACGAGGAATACACGGTCATCGAACGCAGGAAGGCAGCCTTGGAGGAACGCGAGAAGGCAGTCCAAACCCACACGAATGCAATCGACTCCGAGAAGCTCCAACTCGCGGCGGTGACGGCACAAATTGCTGCAGAGCGCGAGGCAGCAAGGGAGAAGACAGATCAGCTGGCGGCGCAGGAGCAGAGTTTTGCTGAGGCAGTCGCCGACTTCAAGAAGGAAGTTGAAGAGCATCGCGAAGTCGCCGAAGCGAAGACGAAGCAACTCCACGAGCACGAAGCGAGCGCCAGAGACGAGTTGCAACGGGCGAAGAAGCGGTGGGCCGACGAGGTTGACGAGCGTGCGAGAGAGCTCAGAGCATGGGACGACGAGCTGAAAAAGACGCGAGCGGTCCTCACAGCGGAAACCGCCCGGATCAAAGAACAGTGCGACAAGGCGGAAGCGGCAGCGAATCAAGTGGCCAAGAGAGACGCCGCCTCGGTGGCCATGGAAGACAACGCGCTGTCGAAGGAAGCCGCCGCGGAAAGGGCCATCAAGAAGCTCGAGGAAGAGATGGCCCTCCTGGAGAAGCAGCGGTTCGCCGCCGAGGAGATGTACGCGAAGATTTCGATGGAAAGGGACCAGGCGGAGACGACAAAGTACCTGGCCCGCGACGCGGAGTCGGTGATGAAAAGGAACGACCTCGAGGCCATCGAGCTCCGCGAAGCACGGCAGCAGCTCGAGAGCGAAAAAGAGAAGTTCGCGGCTGAGAAGTCCGACATGCTGGACGGACAGAGGAGACTCGCGCAACAGCAGGCAGACCTAACCTCGCGTTCTAACAAGTTGGCGAGGATCGAAGCAGAACTCAGGGACTTGGATGATCAAAGAAGGCAGGTAGAATCGCTGTCCCTTGCCGTCGAAACGGCGCGGATGGACCTCATCATCGAGCAGGAACGAGTCGCGCACGACAAAGCAGAGTTGACGGCCATCGAAGAAGAGCGGAAGAAGCTCCTCTCCGACCGCCAACGCGTGGAGGCTTTGATCCCGCGGGAGAGCGAGCTTTTGTCTCTGCAGACCGAGATCAACGACCGCTTCGACTCTCTGGAAGCCGAGCAGAAGCTTTTCGACGCCGAACTGGACGACCTGCACCGCGAGAAGACCGCGCTGCAGAAGGAGGCGGCGGCCGTGCAAGAGAAGACGGGCGCCCTCGTCGAGCTGGAGCGGCACTTGACCGAAATCGAGGGCATGCTTGAGAAGAAGAGGACCGCCCTCAGCGCCCGGGAGGCCGAGGCCCAGGCGGCCGCGAGCGACGCGGCCGAGGAGAGGGCCGCCCTGCTGAGAGAGGTCACGGCCCTGCGGCTGCAGAAGACGACCGCCGACGAGCTCGTCGGGCGGCTGAACCACGAAATCGCGCAGCTCCGCCACGCCGCCGGCTCGGCCCACCTCGTCGAGAACTTCCCGCACCTGCCCCCGCACGTGCTGTCCGCCATTCACCTCGAGCCCGCGGACTCCGGCGCCGGGGGTGCCGCGTCGTTGCGGGCGGCGGTCGCCCGTCTGCAAGGTGACCTGGCCATCGCGCAGACCGACAACTCGCACCTGAGGGCGAAGGTGGACGCGGTCGAAGTCGCAAAGGCGTCATTGGAGGAGCAGCTGGACCTGCTGCAGCAGCCCGCCAGCGAGGCTTACACACGCGAGCACACGCTGCCGCAGTTTCTGGACAAGCGGGGCGTTCCGATGCAGGCGAAGGGGGACAGGGCGAACTGGCTAGTCGGTTTGGAGCGCGCCGTGCGGCGGGACCTGGAGGACGCGTTCGAGCATGTGTTGGCGGAAGTCGTCGCCGCGGCGCAGAACCCGGCGCCGCCGGCGCTGCTGACCCGCCGGGTGAGCTCGCAGCAGCTGTCGCTGTCGTTCTCGCTCGCGAAGGCGGCGGAGCACGCGGGCGACGCGAACCACCGGCCGCCCGGCAGCAGCGACGCGGACTCCGAAACCGAGGGCCCGACCCCGCACCTGCTGCAGTGCTACTCGTCCTCCGCCGGGTCCGCCTGCCTGCTGCACACGTCGACCGCGGGCTCCGGTAAAGTGGTGCAACCGAGCTCTCAGCCCACCAGCCGCACTAGCGGGGTGACCGCAAAAAGCCGGTTCTCGTCGCCGCGCGGCTCCTCCGACAGGGTCTCGTCCGTAAACCCGGACGCGACGCTGCCGCAGAGGCACGGCTCCCCCTGCTTCAGCACGGGCACCCGCGCCGTCGACGAGCGGCCGCCGCTGCTCCTCCACGACCCGGCGCCCGCGAACCCCCCGCACAACGAGTCGTACGCCCTGTCCGACGCCGGCAGCAGCTGCCGGCTCGACAAGAACATCTCCTTCCGGTCGTCCCCCACGCTCCGCCCGCAGACGCCGGTGTGGTCGTCGCTCGACACGTACCCGACGCTCATGGACAACTTGTACATGTCGCGGAAAAAGGACAACGCCGACTTCGAAGAAGCCTTCGCCAAGCTCAACCAACGGGTGATCCTCGACGCGGAGTACGCCACGTACATCGGCATATCAATGGCGAAAGAGTCCGCGAACATCAAGCGGGAGAACGAGGAGCTGGTCAAAGCGAATAACGAGCTGCAGAAGGAGAAGTTCGACGTGCAACACCAGGTGTCCGGGCTCTTGTCGAGCAACCGAGTCTACGAGGTGCAGTCGCAGTACACGGAGGAAGAGCTGCGGATCCTCACGAGTGGCCAGCAAACCTGGGAGAACCGGATCGACGAGCAGCGCAAAAACGGCGCGTGGTTTGAAGGCGAGCTGATGGTGGCCCTCAAGAAGAACAAGGCGCTCGAAGAGCTTACCAAGAAGTTCGCGTTCAGCACCGTCTTTTCAGCGCTGTATGCCTTTTCTTTTGTTTGCCGGGCACGCGGATCTTGGCGGAATGAGAAGCTCGCCCTCGTTCAGCACCGTCGTGTTTCACCTGCATCCCGAATGGCGAAACGATCAGGCGCTGCGTTCGACAAATTATGTTAGCTCCCGACTGAACTTGCAGTCCTTCCATGCTTGCAGTGTATTTTCGCGCTGGGACGCGGTACCCAGGAGCCCCGAAATCGTAACTGAAGCACCTTCGGAGTGTTCGCACTGAGAGTGAGATGCCAGTAGTGTATGGAATGGATGGAAGTCCATGAAATGAAGCGAGAATTTGAGTAAGGCTTGGCTATATTCACGGCTTCGTGAAGTTGGCGCACAGGGCTTGCCTGATCTCGCAGCTAGTTACCGAACTCAAAAGTGCCCTTCTTCTACTTCTCCTTCTACTTCTGATCCTGTCTTGTTTATCCTCTTTTCCTCTTCGAGTCAAATCCACATAACACCACAGGAGGTGGTTCCAGTACTGCCAGCTGCTCTCGTGTTTTGCCAAGCTGAGACTGCACGCAACTTGTCGCGTGCTAACGCACGTTAGCCGACAACGCGACATCTGCCGCGACGCGGCTACACGAACTCTGGGCAGCCGAGAAAACGTAGTGCTGGGAAAGTACTACCGGCTTCTCGAAAAGAATCTCTACAAGAGGAAGCGCTGGGTGCCGTTGCGGAAGTCGGTCTGCAGACAGCATCTCAACATCCGGTACCACACGTGGCTTTCCTTCATCAGCGCGAACTTGTATGTTTTCCCCACTGAGAAAAAAGTACCAACTGACCAACGGACGAGACCCCGCCTCAGCAAGCGGTCAACAGGAAACTCAGAAAAGTGAGCCAGTCCACCCCTGCCTCGCCGGAACTGCATCGATATGCCTGCTGCAGTCTATCAGCAGGGGGGGACCGGCTCAGAAAGGGCTTCTGACACCACGAACCGACCTCAAATCTCGCAGTATGGTCTGTGGCTTAAGACCAAGACTTGTCAACCGGAGACTCTACAGCGCCGGCCCTTTAATTCTCAAAAACCGCTTCAAGCCACACCATTCCACCTTAGAGAGTCTACCCGTAAACATCTGCACTGTGAGGCAGGCTCCGATTGATTGGACGGGTGCAACTGAGTCACTGTTTCCCCTCCTCTAGTCGAAAGAGAACACCGGGCGACCCCTCCGTGCATTCTTTTTTTTTTTTTTTTTGGAGCGCGGGACACTGTACTCGACATGTTAGTACAGCGGGGCTGCCGGTATCCGGTTGCTTCCGGAGCGGGAGCCCAAAAAAATGCTTCTTCAGCACACAGTGAACGCCAGTCTCACTGCGACCTGGGCTGGCCTGCTAGCAAGCAGGTCCGACCAGGTAAAAAAACCCGCGATGCAGTGACACTACCCCCTGCACCAGGGTGGACCGCTTCGTCCGGTCGCGCCCCGCCAGATGAAATGACTATTCTTGCCACCCCCTGGGCTACTTGAAAGCTCAATTGGTGGAAGAAGTCCTGGCAGGCGGCCGAAGCGGTCCGGTCTTCACGGAGGGCGCTTTTGCGAGCTATTTGCCGCAACTCCGTGAGTGCTCCAGGACACCACGCTCCGAAGGTGTCCACGACTAGCGGGACAGCGAGCCATTCCCGAGGGTTTGGCTCGTTGTCTATTATGCCGCGGTACTTACCTTCTTTAACAGCTGTTGCGTAGGCTGTCGCCGCCCCCCCTGGCTTCTCCGCCGCCCGCTTAGCGTACTGGGGGTTCGAAGGCTGCAGGGGGAAGGTGACGGCGACGTCCAGCACAACGGTGGTGCCGTCCCGGACATAGCTGATGTCCGGGCGCTTCCGCTCCGTGTTCGAAAACACGGGGCGCTCGACCGCCGGGGCCAGCAAGCCACGGCGGGCGAAGTCAGCGATGACATCGCGGAGTGCGTTGTGCATTCTCGTCCGGCGCCCGCCGGAGAAGCAACTTCGCGCATGCACTCCGTCGACGTCTGCCGAGCCTGTCCCGCAGAGGCGACAGATGCTCGGCATGGGGGCGATGGGCAGCCCCAGCCGAAGCCGGATGGCCACTGCGAGCTCCGCGGGAGAAAGCCACAGCCTGGGGTCCGCCTCCGCGTTGCCATAAAGCCAAGCGGACGCATGTTGGGCGGAGCAGCTTTGGATCCGCGCCCGGACTTGGACCTGCTTCAGAGCCAGCGCCGACCCTTGAAGCCGGCCTGACCTGCCCAGCTCCTCAGTCATCGAGATAAGGAGGGCCTTGCGTCGCTCGTCATGAACTGTCGCGGACCACACTTTCTGTCCACGTCCCCCGTAGTTATCCCGTGCCTGCAGAACGTTCTGGATCTTCTCCAAAACGGATTCGAAGGGTGCAAGGCGCGGGTCTTCGAGGGACGCTAGGAAAGTGTCGTCCTCGTCCAGAAGCATGGCGTGCGGCAGCACGTAGGGGGTCACCAGGGACGGGAGGCAAGCCTCGCCGTCAAAGGTAGCCGCGATGTGCGCGATCGCCGCTGTGTCGGCGCAGGAGTGCAGGCCCAGGCCACCGAGCCTGACGGGAAGGGAAGCCAGAGCCCAGGCGGAAGCGTCCGTCTCGATGCCCGTGATCGTCGCCAGGCAAGACTGCGTGGCCTGATCGATGCACGCGAAGTCGAAGACAGCCCCCACAGCGCGCATGAGGTGGACGACGCTGACGAAGCCGGCGCAGAACTTCAGCAGAGTCAGAGCCACATGTGCGTCGGGGAGGGAGGCTATCATCCGCATCTTCCGCTCGGCGCTCTTGGCCGCTTCCTCCACGAAGGCGCGCATCGTCTCGGGGGAACCGCAGGGGACGCCGAGGTGCTGGATATCGTCCAGCGGAAAAGTCTCGATGCCTTGCAGGGCCTCGGGGATTGTGGCGCCGGGGGCAACGGACAGCCTGCACTTCCCCCGGTTCAGACTGAGCCCGACCGCGGCCGCTCTGTCCTCGAAGCCCTGCAGCCAGTGACCGAGGGTGTCGAGCTCACCCCCAGCCGCCCCGTCGTCCAGGAAGAACGTCAGGAGGTCAAGCCCCGCCTGGCTCAGCGCGCCATCCGTGGCCCTCGGGGCCGCCGGGGACCCCACCGGCGGCGGCGGTGGCACCGCTGGGTCCCCCGAACCTGGGGCCTGAGCCGGTTCTGGAGGGGTGGGCCGCCCCCCGGCGGCATCGAGAGGCTCCGGCTGGCCGAGCGACGCGGGGGCGGACTCGACGGGCGCCTGCGACGAAGCCGGGGCCGCCGGGACGGGTGGCTGCTCTCCGGGGTTCGGCGGCACGACGACATCGTGCATGACGAGGCTGAAGAGCAGCGGTCCCAAGGGGTCCCCTTGTTGGACTCCGCACTGGGAGGAGATACCCCGGTCGCCCACCACAAGCGCGGAGTGTTTCTCGTACGCCGCTAGTGCGTACCCCAACAGCTGGGGGGCGTGTCGGTTGACACTGCAGATGATCGCTTCCCGCCGCAGCGTGTTGAAGGCGTTCGCGAAGTCGATCTGCAGGATGCCCCTGTCGACCACGTCCCTGTCGCGGTACAGGGCCGCAACCCTGCGGATGGCGTGCACGCCAGCGTCGGCCCCCGCCTTAACGCTGACTCCGACTTGCCCACTCCGCAGAAGGACGTTCGCTCCCAGGTCCTTGATCGCCCGGTCGGAAGCGAGGACCTTGCCGGCCACCCGTCGCAGGATCTCTCCACACGCAATGGGCCTGATCCCGCCGGACTTCTTGACCAGCGGAACTAGCCTCGCCCCGAAGAGGTACGGTCGGGCGGCTGAAGCCACTCTGCCGGAAGAGAGGGCCCAGACGGCGTCCGCCACTGCCTCTTTGAACGACCCGGAGACGTCCCACAGGTCGAGCAGGTGCTGCGCAGAGAGGCCGGACGGCCCAGCGGCGGTGCCCTTCGGCATCTTCTTCAGCACGCGGCGGATAACGCCCGGGGAGGGCCTCGCTACGGCCACGGGCCGCAAGCTGCGGTCGTCAGGCAACTCGGGGGCAGGGGGGTGCAGCTCCCTCAGGGCCGCCAGCGTGGCGTCGTCCGCCGGCGCAGTCTGCGCCGCGGAAAGCGCAGAGACGGCCCGCGAGTAGCATCGGTCGCGGGCCCGCCGGAGGACCTGCCGCACGGTGGCCCCGTCCAGGTCGTCCACGGACTCGACGTCCGTTTGCAGCTCGAGCCTGTTATCGGCGTCGTCTGCGACCGGGTAGGCTCGCCGGCGCGCGCGGCGATCGCCCTTCCCGGCTGAGACGGCCCGGGCCTCAGCCCACAGGGTCTCCAGCTGCCCCGCCCTCCAGAGGCGGACGCGGCGACGGAGGGCCTCTGTCACCGCTTTCCGCCCCCCCCGGTGGGTAGCCGAGAGGACGAGGGGGGCGAAGGCGTAAGCCCGCAGCCACCCGGCATCATCGGTGGCTGCCCTGAGCACGGTCTCGAAGAGAGCTGAGACCTGCGGCTTCGCGGCCGCCGGCACCCGCTCCAGGGTGCGAATGCCGGCAGTCGCGACCTCCTCGAACGAGAAGGGGATTGCGCCCCCTTGTTGTCCGTCCCGGCCTGCGGCACTGGGAGCGCCCCCGGATGGCTCCACGGGAGTCCGAGGCGGGACTGCCGCTGGCTCCCTCCCACCGGCCACGGCCTCCCGGTAGGCCCTGGAGCAGGGGCACCACATTCGGTGTCTCCCCCTCCGTTCCCCGGTCGTGCGGCAGATGCACACCGGCGCCGGTGCCCTCTGCGACCCCGCTGCGCTCTGCCGACCGGCCGCGCCCGGCCCCGTGCTGGCCGGCGCCGGTTCGGCGACCGTGGGGGCCGGGTCCTGGGCGTCGCTGACCGCCGGTCCTGGGTTGGGGTGGATGTCCCCATCCACGCAGAGATCATCTCCACCCCGCCCACGCGAAAGGACACAGACGGTCGCGGAGCTGCAGCCCCCCGAGGGGCCCCCCGGCAGCGGCCCCGGGTGGCGCTGGACGTCCCCGTCATCGCAGGGGTCGTCCCCCCCCCTCCCCAGGGAGACGTGCGTGTGCGGGGGCACCGGGGCGTGAGCGGCCCGGACGCTGTCCGGGAAGAGGACAGGCGTCAGGGACGCGGAGGACGAAGCCGGGGGACTTCGCCTCGCCGCCGTGCCTCTCCCCCGGCCGGCCGATGCTGGGGCCGGTCCTGGAGGGCTGCGCCGCCCAACCGCCAGCCGAGCGGCCAAGGCCCGGGCCGCCGCCGCTATACCCAAGCCCCGGCCTCGCCCCATCCCGGCGAGCGGCTTCCGCCTGACGGAGGCCGGAGTCCCCACTGGCGACCGAGACGCCGGGCGCTTAGCAGGGGTCCCCGGTGTTCCGCAAACCGCGTTCAGCAAGTCCTGGCAAGCTTGGCTGACGGGTGGGCGCGGGTCCGGCGAGCCGGCTGCCCCCGCCGGGGTGTGAGCGTCGCCGGCCGTCCAAGCGGCGGGGGTCGCCGTCCCCAACGGTCCTCCCGGTCCCGGCGCGGGGGGACTGGGGCACGGGAGCTGCGCCCCCTCCCAAGCACTGCCCCCTGTCGGGGACGACGCTTCCGGCGGTATGCCCCACGTTAGGCCGGAAGGGGGCGTTTCCCACCCGGCGAGGGGGTCATCGGCGCTGTGGGGCTGCTTGCGGCGCCTGGCCGCCGGCGTGTCGACCGGTGAGCGCGACGCCGGGCGTTTGTCGCCGGGGGCCAAGCCAGCCCCCGAAGCACCGGGCTCGGCCCCCGGGGACGGGCCGTTCCGGGCAGGCCCGGCCTCCGCGACCGGCGGCAAGAAGCCCCCCTCTCCGGGGCTGGCTTCCGCTGGGGTCGCGGCCCGGCCGGACCTGTCGTTCGCGGCCGACCCGTTCCCGAGGCCGGCCTCCGAGGGTGCCTCCGGTAGCCCCGGTTCGGCGCTCGCGTCCGGCGCTTCGCTCGCCGGCTGGCCCGCCTGCGGACGGCTGCCCCCGGGCCCCCCGTTGCCGGAGTCCGGGCCGCTCTCGTCGTCCCCGTCGCCGTGTCCGTCGCGGCCCCCCCCGTCACCCGACGGGTCCGGCCCCGATTCACTGTCGGAGTCCGACTCGTCGGAGTTCGGAAAGGGCTCAGCGACCTCGCCGGGCGCAACCGGGTCCGCGGCGTGACGGAACCGCCGACGCTCCCGCCGGAGCCTGCGCTCCCCGATCTGGGCGTCGGCTGCCCTGTCGTCAGCCCGCTCCGCCGGCGCTCCGGCGGGTTCGACCTGGTCGGCCCCCCTGATAGCGTCGAGGGGACCGGCCTGGCCTGCCACGTCGTGGGCTGCGGCGGCTGCGTCCGGAGCGGCCTCCCTGTGGGGCGCGGCAGGACCTACCGGGTCGCCCTCGCCGCACGGGGCGGCGGGGACGGCCTGGTCTGCCCCACCTGGCCCAGCAGGGACCGCCTCTTCCCCCGCGTCTCCGGGCAACGACAGAGCCCTGGGCCGGGACGCGGGCGGAGGCAGGCTGCCGTCCCGGGGAGCAGGGGACGACGCCGACCTGTTCGACGCGCTGCCGAACAGGACGCGGTCGCACGCGGAGTCCATGGACCTATCGCGCTCGACCGCGGCCCCATCACCCTGTTCTGCCCCCTCCGGAGCAGGGTGAGGGGCGGCGAGGCCCGCCTGCAGGGCTGGCTGGATCGGGGCCCCGAAAGGGCCCGGCGCCGCGAACGGGAAACCCTGATGGGGGCCGCCCTGAGCCGGCCGGGCCTGGGGCCTCTCAGCCTGCCACTGCAGGCAGAGCTCGCGCACGTGGCGGAGGCCCTCGTCTCCCACCGCCACGTGGGCCACGACGAGCGAGTCGCGGCCTTGGGTCACAGCATCCTTGCGATGCCGGGCCCGGTGCTGGGCCTCCTCCCCGGCGGTGGTGCTGAGCCGACCGCACACGAGGCAAAGAGCCTCCACCGGGGTGGGGGCCCAGCTATTGAACTCGCGGAGGAGTTGAGCTTCAAGCTCCTCCGCGCGTTCCTGCGCCCGACGGACCTCCCGCCGGGCGGCCAGCACCTGCGGGAGCAGCGGGCCCTCCGGCAGGTCGTCGTCCGCGTACGGCCCCGCGGCCTGTACGCCTTGGCTGCGCCGAGCGGGCGCAGCCGTCGACCGTGCTGTCTGTTGTGTTTGTTTGGGGTGGAAAGAGCGGTTGGGGTATTGGGGGTGAACAGGAAAGCGTACCTGCCCCGGGCGCGGGTGCCGATTCGGGCACCTGGCGTCCCTGCATCTGCCCCGCTGGAAGGCCGGGCAGACCGGGAGAAGCCGGTGCACGTATCGGCACTGCACCCGTCGGCACCCCGCGCGTCGGAAGTTGAAGTCCCGGCAGACTTCACCTTCCGGCGCGGTTTGCGCCGGGTGCACCCGGGCCCGGGGGTCGGCTGCGGCGTCATCGGCGGCGGCGGCGGCGTCGTCAGCGGCGGCGGCGTCGACAGCGGCGGCAGCGGGAGGGCTCCGCCTGAGCGCCTCCGCAAACGAGCGGGGCAGCGGAACCGGGCCAGCAGACGCAGCGGCGCCCGCACTCCTACCGGCGGCAGGGGCCGCCTGCCCCTGACCACCCGGTGGCGTCCGGGGGGGCCGATCCCCCCCCGGGGACGGCGGCATATTCTCAACGATTACTTTTTTTTTTTTTTTGACTTCGAACCGACACTTTGAAACAAACAGCTTGAAACGCCGGAAAAGCCGCACAGCGGGTCTCCTGCGCGACCTGAAGCTTACAATGGGCACTCGAGGGCAGCGAGCAGCCCGGAGGCTGTCGAGCTCCATGAAAGACTGTCCGGATGACGTCCGGCTTGTTCAGCGGTTCAGCTCGCGCATTCTTCCAGGCGACTGATTGATCCCATTCTTTGGATAGCATACCTCGTTGGCGGCTGTCGGGCTCCATACGCAGAGCGAAGTCTCGGCTTGCTCAACGAGCCAGCTCGCGCAGTCGGATCGGCCCTCTACTTTGGATGCCAGTAAAATGTAATCGTGCATACCACATCGGCAGCTCTCAACGTCCCCCGACTTAAAGCTCGGACGGCTTCGTCTTGATGCGGGCCCATCATCCCCTCGTCTTTGAGCAAGGCAAGGTCAGTTGACCACCGCCCAAAGACCCAGCGGCGCGCTCGATCAGATATAGCCGAAGTACCCAGCCGTGGACACTCGCGATCAGATAATGGTCACAATCCACAGTGTGTACCCTCGAGCACGATAAGGTTAGTCAATCAAGATGTGATCGGTTGATCGCAGCCCTCGATCAGGTATGGCCAAATTATCCAGCTGTGCCTTTAGGTGTGGTCGATTGGTCACGTTTCAAGCCGCTTCGAGCCATCCCCAGGAGCTGTGCAACCATATCTCGCCTTCGAAGGCTTGCAGCAAGTTTTACAACCGGTTACCTCATCCACTCAGCCCACGCTCCTATCCCTTTGGTGTGATAAAAAGCAAATTCGTGACTAGAATACTGTAGATTTGTTCCCCGTTCCAGCGGAGAGAAGGGAAAAAGAAAAAGACCGACTGTAAACTACCGGTTTGTCTGTTCCTTTCGTGTTTGTTTTCATTTTCCCCCATCCCGCTCCCTTCGCCCCAACCAAGCAGCCTGGGTCCTGCGCGAAGCCACGCCGCGTGAGCTTGTTCTCTGGGGTCTGGGGTGAGGGGCGCGCTCGAATGCTTCGGCTTTAAAGACTGTAGAAGTTCCCCACAACCTTGCCCCCCTTCTGCAGTGCCCACTTCTCTACGTGGCCACCAACCGTTTGTTTTCCAGATTTTCATCCACCCCCAATTTCGGTCCCGTTTCCCCTTTTGCTGGGTTTTTGGTCTGCAGCTCGTGGGTTATAGGTGTTGCCGTATCTTGACGAAGCTGACAAGACCGGCGTTGGCAACACGAAGGCAGCCAGGCAGCAGAAGGTTTCAAGCGAACCTTCACTCTAAAAAGTGAGGCACACAGCGTGCCAATGTGCTGTGATAGACAGCGGCAGTGCGGTACAAGCCCAAAGATGCACCCAAGCCAGCAGCTAAGCGACTCGCTGCGGGTTTGATTTGAGCAGGTGTCTTTCGCCGAACGGCTCGCGCCTTAGGAGTGTGAACCTCAACGAGGCTGGACGACTGTCATGGTCTTCTTGCATGTTGTGCCCGCAGTGAAGTGTCAGCTTGGAACTGTTACGAACAAGAGGAATCCAACTGGTTAATTACACCACAGCATTTCGCTTCATCTCAGCGGTGGCGAGTGGAATGTGACTTCTGCCCAGTGCCCTGAATGTCAACGCTGAGAGACAGGTCAAGCGCGGGTAAACGGCGGGAGTAACTATGACTCTCTTAAGGTAGCCAAATGCCTCGTCTTCTAATTGGAAATCCGCTAAGGGTCAAACCGAAGACAGAACCGAAGGCACCGGCTTTTCGAAACCCGAAATTGTCGCGTACCCTTCGCCACACCTACCATGCAACCACACACCAAACAGGGGGGAAGAAAAAGTACACACCGTCCCCCCTCTTCTCTCTCCTACCTCCCTCCCTGCACATAGAGCATTGCACCCTCTCCGTACAATGCACTGAAAACGCTCCGGCAGAAGATGCGAAAGTGATACAGCCAACATATATTCTGAAACAACCCCCATTTTTTTTTTGTTTTTGAAACCGTGTTTTTTACTGTACCACTGAAAGGAGAGAGCGGAAGTCCTAACGAAAAAGAGGAGAACAGACGAACGAACGGACGTCAGGATCAACCATCCGGAACTAGATTAAGTACTGTTTTTGTTCTGTGAAACCGAAAGAAAAAGAGATTGTGCCCCAGTGAGCGGCAACACCAGACGAAAGCAAGGCCAACCGACGGTCCAGTTCTAGAAGTTTGTTAGCCCAACACAAACATACGTGCACACACACACACACACACACATACCCACTAACCCCAGCACTTTTTATTTCTTTGTAGGCTTCGGAGAGGTTTACCCTCTACATCAGACTCCGCAGTTTTCTTTTTTCAAGCAGCCCCCGGGTTGCTCTTGACCAGGCCTTTCTTTTCCGTCTTCTTCTTTTATCTTTTTTTTTTTTGTCCTTCCCCACTTTGTTCACGAACAAAGGGTAAAGCCTCCCCCCGGCCTCAAAAAGGGAAATCCCTTTGGGCAAAAAAAGGCGGTTCTTTTTTTAAGAACTTTTTTGCGGAACCGCAAAAAGGAGCCAGTTCTGCGCGCCCTCGCGAGCGTGTGTTGGCGGGGAGAGCCGGGCGGGGAGGATGGCCAACGGAGGGGAAGGGAAAGGCCGGGGGAAGGGGCGGCTGTTCAACCGGCGGCCGAAGGTGACGGTGCCGGTGCCGCCGTCGAACGACGCGGGCGGCGCGCCCGAGCAAGGGGAGGCCGCGAACACCGCGGTGCCAGTGGCGTCGGTGTCGTCGATTGCTGCCAACGGCGTCTCGCAGCAGCAGCAGCAGCAGCAGCACGCGAAGGACGAGCCGAGCCCGGGGGGTGCCGTGGCTTCTTCGCCGCCGCCGACCGCCAGCCTGCGCCACGTCTTCGCTTCGAAAGGCGGCAAGCAGGGCGGCAAAGGCGGGTACGACGGCGGGAAGGGCGGCAAGCGGGAAGCCTTCAACCTCCACCACTTCAAGGGCGGCGGCGGCGACCGGGACTCGCGCCCCGGCGGGAAGGACTCGTGGGGCGGCAAAGGCGGGTCCCACCAAGGCGAGCTGCACCCGACGAGCAACGGCCAAGGAGGCCACGCAGAACCCGGCGATGCAGTGGCCCCCCAGATGATGGGTCGAGGCGGCAGCCCGTCGAGAAACGGCCCCACGTTCGACGCAGGTGGATCTGTCACGAGTCCGATGCACGGCGGCGGTGTCCAAGGGGAGATGAGCGAGGGCGATGTGAACGGCCCGGACGGTGTCGACGGGGACACCATGGGCGGGCCTTCAGCGACCACGCGGCAAGGCTGGGGCCAGTGGGGAGGTGCGGTGCTGTCGCGGCCGGCGATCAACGACGTGCCGATCATCAGCCAGAACCCGCAGCCGAATCCCGCGAACGAAACGTACTTCTCGAACCCGAACAGCCCGTTTCAGCCGCTCCCGCGGGGGGCCCGGGGCAACCACACCGGCACGTCCGACATGCCGCATCCGCGGGAGAAACCGCACGAGCCGTTCCACGACAAAATCTGCCACATGTACCAGCAGCAGGGCCGGTGCTCGCGCGGCACCAAATGCCGCTTCGCGCACGCGGCTCCTCCGATGGTCCCGCCGCCGACCACTGTCGGCAACGGCACCGTCCCCAACCTCCAGCAGCAGCAGGGCATCCCATCCTACAACAACCAACAGCCGAACTCGTGGCAGCATCCGACGACTCCGTCACAGAACCAACAATCCCAAGGTGGCCCCCTCACAGGCAGCAACAGCCCGCTGCCAGTCGTGTCTGCTGCGAGCGAGGCGTCGACTCCAAAGTCAGCCGTGTCCCCGGGACTGGAATCCATTTCAGTTCAAACACAAGCAAATCCGCAAGAGAATACGATGCAAAGCACAGGTAGTGTACGAACCTATATACCCTATAACTGTGGACAAGGACCGGGAGGAGGACAAGGAGGACAAGGACAAGGACAAGGACAAGGAGGACAAGGACAAGGACAAGTAGCTTCCTTCCAGCAACAACAGCAGCAACTGCAGCAGCAACAACAGCCGCAGCAGCAGCAGCAGCAGCAGCAGCTGCAACAACAGCAGCAGGGCCCGAAGCTCGGCGGCGGCAGTCTCTTCGGCGGCCAGTCTTCCGCGTCGGGACCGTCGTACGGCACCCAGCAACTCCAACCACAGCAGCAGCAGCAGCAGCCAGCCCCGGGTAATGCCCGACCCGGCTTCCACCGGCCGCAGCCGCAAGGCCAGCAGCAGCAGAACTTCCAGCAGCAGCAGCAGCAGCAGCAGCCGCAACAGCAGCAGCAGCAGCAGCAGCGACCGCAACAACAGCAACCGCAGCAGCAGCAGCTACAACAGCAACAGCAGCACCAGCCGCAACAACAGCAACAGCAGCAACCCCAGCACCTGCAGCAGCAACAACCGCAGCAGCAGCAGCAGCCGCAGGGTGGATTCAACGCCGCCGGCGCCCAGCAGCAGCTCCGCCAGGGCGCCGCCGGGTTCGGCCAGCAGGCGGCCGAGGTCTTCCAAAGCGCGCCGAGCGGATCATACCAAGGGCAGAGCTACACCGCCCAGCAGCAAGCGGTGCCCGAGTACCCGCAGGGCCCCGCGTTCCAGCAGCAGCAGCAGCAGCAGCAGCAGCAGCCGACCAACAGCAGCAGCAACGCCAGCGTGGCAGACGGGGCGAACCTGGACAACACGGACAACAGCGTGGCCAGCACTGTCCCCGTCCCCCAGGGTACCCTCCAGCAGCAGCAGCCGCTGCAGTTCCAAAGCTACCCCGGGCAAGGCTTCCAAGGGCAGCACAGCCAGTATCCGGACGACCGAACGGCCTCGCAGGGGCAGAAGCCGAATTCGCAGGGGTTCCAGCAGCAGAGAGGCTTCCAGCCCGGTCCGCAGGAGCTGAACCGGCAATCGTCGCAGACCCTCAGCGACCGCCCGAGCGAACGGCCCCCGGGCTACAACCAGGGCTACCAACAGGCGCCGCAAGGCAACCAGCAACGACCCTACGCCGGCCCCCAACAGCAGCAGCAGCAGCAGCAGCAGCAGCCGGTTGACAGCCAAGACGGGGCCCAGCGCTTCCAAGCCGGGTTCGGCTACCAGATGGTCGGCCCGCAGCACCAAGACGCCCACCGCCAGCAGCAAGGCGCCTTCCAGAGCGCCCCCCTGCAGCAGCAGCAGCAGCAGCAGCAGCAGCAGCCGCTGCAGAGGCAAGGCAGCCAGCAAGGCTTGCCGCTGGAGCAGCAGCGGCCGGCCCCCGGCGCGCAAGGTTCAGGCCCGCAGCAGGCGGGCGCCGTCAGGACCGCCGGCCAAGACGGCGGTTTCAACGCACAGCCGCAGCAGCAGCAGCCGCAGCCAGGGTACGCGCAGCAGGGCCCGCAAAGCGCCCAGCCGCCAACCGGCCCGCAGCCGTTCAACCGCCCCCAGCAGCAGCCGCAGCCGCAGCAGCAGCAGCAGCAGCAGCAGCAGCAGCAGCAGCAGCAGCAGCCGCAGCAGCAGCAGCAGCAGCCGGTCGTGATGCAAAGCGGGCAGGCCAACACACAGGGCGGGCAGGGGATCATCTTCCAGCAGGTCCAAGGAACACCCGGCGGCGTCTTCCGCCGGCCTGAAGGCAACCGGCCCCAGGGCCAACGACCGCAGCAAGGCCAGTTCCAGGTGCAGTCGTTCCAGCAAGCCCCGCAGCAGCAGCAGGGAATCATCAACCCCGCAAACACGTTCGCGGTGTCTTCTCCTTCTGGGGCCAACCAAACCCAGCACGTGCTCGGCGGCCCTCAGGCTGGCTCGCAGATCGTGCAGGTGGCGCAACCCCAGCAGAACCAGCAGGCCCAGCCGCAGCAGCCCGTGACCGTGATGCTGGTTCAGCCGCAGCCGGGGCAATCACCGCCTCCGCCCGGCATGGCCTACGCTATCGCCGTCAAAATGGTCGGCACGAGCACCGGCCCGGACGGCCAGACCGTGCAACACTACCAGATCGTCAACAACCAAGACCAGCCGCAGAACCAGCAGGTGCAGCAGCAGCAGCAACCGCAGCAGCAGCACCAACAGCAGCAGCAGCCGAAGCCGCAACAAGGCCCGCACCCGCAGCAGCAGCAACCACAGCAGCACCAGCAATTGCAACAGCTGCCGCAGCAACCGCAACAGCAGCAGCAGCAGCAGCCTCAACAGGAAGGGGATCCAGGGTTCCAAGCTGCCCGCCAGCACGCCACCCCGCCAACAGCGCTTCAAGGAGGCCAGCACTCTCAGCATCAGCAGCCGTCAAGTGAGCACGACCAGCGGCAGCCTCAGGTCTTCCAACTCCGTCAGCACCAGCCGCCCCAACACGCCGGAGAAGTCAACCAACCGCAGGCGGCTTCCGCTTCTCAGCGGCTTGATGCCGTCTCCATTCAGCTTATCCAGCCCGAGTCATCCCAGCAGCTGTCTTCATCACAGCCCAGCTTGCGGGATGGGCAAGACAAGCCGATGCTGCTGTATCAGCAGCCCTCCCACGTGTCGCAAGCGTCGGACGAGACCTCAGGGCAACCCGCATCGTACCAGTCGAATCAACAACCGCAGCCCCAGCAGGACCAGGACCCTGCGGACCGCGCTCCTTACTTCCGCTTCAACTCGGACGACGAGTCCGGGAACCTGTCTGCCTACGATGGCCAGAGCGCTCAGCAGCAAAAGCAGTTCACTCCGCAGCAGAACCCCGCCGTCGGGTACAGCCACGAGGTCCGTCTTCTTTCTTTTCCAGGACGAGCCACCGAGTGGCCAATTCCCGTGCTCTATGACTAAATTGTGACCAAAGCGCCGCGAACCGCGCGAAACACATACCAACACACAACTCAGGCTGTCACCGCCATCGACAACAGCATTCCTGCGGATGGAGACATCCTGGCCGACAACGTGGTGAGAAAGCTGCAGTGGGAAGGTACGATCCGAAGCTGGCTTGGTATCGTTTTGCCCATTTCGCCCTCAGCAGCGCCTCTTTCGGCGTCTCAATGCGGGTGTCCTAGCCACTCCTCCGCTCCAGCACATTTTCTAGGAGCATCAAAGTGCCTTTCTCGTCGTTTTGGGGGTCAGCAGCAGCCTTTGGTGCTTGCTACAGACGATCGATAGTTCTCAAGATCGACAAGACGAACCTTTGAGATCTCACGGTTTCGCTGACGGTGCTCATGCACTACGAGAAAACCTTCCAGGGTGTGCTCAAAATGAAGCACCCCCGTTTCCCCCGGGACGAGGCAGTCGCTAAACATTCCCTTGCGCTAGCGATATCAGTCACAAAGACGTCTTTTTACTTGGCGGAGAGCGGACGTCCCTTTTGCAAAGGGACACCTGCAGTTTGAACCATTGCTCAGCTTAGAGGCTTTTCGAATGAACCTTGGCTCGGACTCCCTGCCTGCACGTACCATGCGCCGCGTGCAGCAGCCGCACCCACCTACACACCAACACCAACAGGACCCCTGCACGAGTACATTCTGGCTTATTTGCCGCACATCGGCGTCGCCAATAACGACCAAGGACAGCTGGTGTGCTTTTTCATCTAAAGCCGCGAACTGGAAAACTGGTGCTGTTGTTTGCTTCAGGATCTGCCGAGCAACGCCGCGAAAACGCGGTCAACAACGCAGAGCGAGCCGCCGGGACTGAACACTCACCGAATGGCTCGTCTTTTTGGTACTAACAATCTTGTGGGTTGCCCTTCAATGTATTGTGCAGGCTAACAAGACGTAGGCAGCGTGATTTGGTGGTTGATCAGAATTCCTTACCTGAATACACACGAGGGTAAATACAAGTGGGAAAACGATCAACCGGCACGCACAAACAAACCCAGTCGTACCAACCTAGCTCCGGCTGACGGTGCCCGGCCCACATGGCTCAAGCACAACCAGGGGGCGCCCTTCCGTAGGGTTACCACGCGAGTCTTCTGCATGCACCCCCTGCCAAAACACTAAACTAAGAGTTTCCTCCCCCCCACTTGTGTTTTTCTGCTGACGTGTTCTTCGAAGAAAACTTGATACTCGAGCATCAAACATGCATGAGAAGCAGACGCTGCCCGCTGCCTAAACACTCCGAAGCTACGTTTTTCCACCCCGTGTGCAACTGTTCGAAAGCGTTCACACTCCTCAGATATTCTACCGCGTGCCGGATCAAGCGGCGCACCACCAGCAGCAGCAGCAGCAGCAGCAGCAGGTTGCACAGCAAGAAATGGGCGCGTTGCAGGCGCAGGAACCCGTGAACGTGTGGAACGCGAAGTGGCGGCCCGACCAGCAAGCGGACGACGCCCCGGCGCAGCAGGCCGCAATGCGAGAATCCGAGCCGCCGTTGGACGGCATGCACGCGCATTCGAAGGCGTACGAGTCCCACGGCTGGGGCAACGCAAGCGGGGCGCAGGAGTACGGAAATTCGTTGCCGTCGCAGAAGCCGCCCATCCCGTCGGTGCAGCAGGACCAAAGCGAGCAGAGCTGCTGCATGCAGCACGGCGACGAAGGCTCGCAGGAACCTTCGTACAAGCAATTCATGCGGCAGGTCAAGTCCGTCGTCTTGAAGGGCGGCATCCCCTTCCGCAAAATGTCGATCACGAGCACAAAACTCCTCTCCCGCACGAACGGCCTCGACGAGCTCCTCGAGCAGCAGGTCCACGCAAGTTCCGCCGGCGTCACGCTCAGCGTCCAGCTTGAAAACATTTGCCACGCGCACATCTCCCGCAGCTGCAAGTACGGATCGGGCTGCCGCTATGTGCACATCTGCCGAACGTATGCCCGAGAACCTTTTTTTCTTTTGTATAAGCACCTGCTTTGTAGGAAATGCTTGAGGAGACTGCCAGTTGCGATAGATCAAAGGAGGTAAATGTGCTGTAGCCCACACGAAACACAGATAAATCTGGGTTTAGTGGCGGGCGTAAGCGTTCAACAAAAAGACCCACTTTGTAGTTGTATTGTTTTCTCCCCCTCTAGCCTCCTTCGAAATGAGCACAACGCAGTCCCTCGAGTATTTTCTTTTTGTAGGAAACGAAACTTGCACCACCTCATGTGGTCAGTAGCAAGATTAGCAGCTTTTTGGCCTCACCTTTTACTCCAACCATACGGCGCGCGGCAAGCACTGCAGGAGCGGTGGACGAGAGTGGCAGACACAAGCATAGGAGTGAGGATTTTGTATTGTTATTAGGCACATGCAATGTGTGAGGAAACTGAACCGCCCATGCTGCGGATCATGATCATTTGCCAATTTTCCACCTGAAACCATCGAACCATCTAGTAGCTGGTTCACTCCGAAGTTTCCCTCAGGATAGCTAGAACCAAAACAGGAGTAAAGCGAATGATTGGAGGCATTGGGGAAATCGCTTCCTCGACCTATTCTCAAACTTTAAATAGGCGTGAGCTCGGGGTTACTTCATTGAACCCTGACGTAGAATCCTGGTTCTAAGTGGGCCACTTCTGGTAAGCAGGACTGGCGGGATATGGGCTCAGGGTAGTGCGGTCAACGGAAAGCGCGCCGGTGCACCCCTTGTAGGGGCCTCGGTCGAACTCCTGAAAGGGGCCAGGGATTATCCTGTATGGTCAAAAAATTTTTTTTTTCACCAAAAAAAAAATTCTGAAAACAGGCCGGTGAAAAAAGGTTTTTTAACCATGGGGATTTCTGGTGAAAACTTTTTGGCAAGGGACCCAGGCTACAGGCTCAGATCCTGGAGTCGTAGTTGCTGTTTTGTGTATAGCCTGCCAGCGATGTGGTCCAGAAATATCTCTGGGGCCATGAGGGGCGTTGGGATTAGCGTGTTGGGGGGCGCCTGTCGTGAGCAGCTTCGCCCTGCCTCGATCCGTTGAAAGGCGTTGAGGCCATGCCGTAGTGCCGTAGTGCCCACTGGGACTGACAAGTGAAGGCGACAACTAAGTGGAGAAGCAGCAGCCAGATTGTGTTTTCTATCACACCCAGTACTCAGTCACTGGAGGATCGTTTGCTATCCTGAAGCTCACAGGCCTGAAAGGATTTTGAAACTAAAAGAGATGTCGCTCACCGCATTGGGTTTAGTGGAAGGGGCACACAAAAAAAAAAAAAAAAACGGTACCGGCGCCGATTCCGATGGCAGAAGTTCTGAACTGCCGCCAACTTTTCGCGGAGCCGATGCATCTTGCATTTGCGCTGGCACTTGCGTTTGCGTTTTCCAGCTTCGGCTGACATCTGCGGAATAAGACGAAAAATCATCTGGGCAAAAAATCCGTTGTTGCACATTTCTACTCGCACTTGCACGTGCACTTACGTGCACTCTCTTCGTGCATCCTGTGTTCTCTGCCACCACGTGTCGTACGGGTAAAAACTACGACGAGGAAAAATCCCCAAACAGGCTTCGCTCGCTGCTTCCTCCTGAGGAGCAGTCCGACTCGTATGCCAAAGCTGCGCAGATGGACTACCAGCAGCAGCATCAATCGCATCACCAAGAAGGACATCATCAGCAGCACTACGGCTTCGACGCATCGCAACACCAAATGTTCTCCGGCATCCCAACAGAAGGCGATGGCTGGTATGCTTGAAGGCATCACGGGTGACCGAGAACGGTGGTGGCGTCTTGCCAGTAAACTCCGCAGGAAAAAGGCAAAATCGTAAGCCATTTGCAATGCGAATCGTCTTTTGATTTTGCCTTAAATATGATGATTCAACCATTCATTCCATTCCATTCAAATTGACCAACATCGAGAATCATCGTTTTTTTTTCCAAATTCACATCCGGGTTTCTCCTGATCCAACCCCGCTCTTTCGAGTGGAGCCGAACCAGGAGATAACCGTAGGAACCGGCCAGAAGGCTCAAACCCTCGGAACAACAAGGCTGCTGGTGACGGTGTCGTGAGCGAAGTCGATGCTGGTTCTTGCCGCTTTCTGCTCGCTGCCTAAGACGTGCTCAGCTTTGCAACTTCGGACCTCGAGCGGCGCGCTCGGTCCTTGCACGGTCGCCCTCTCTCGTTTGAGAAAAGCGGAGACTAAACCGACCTCTTTCTTTCTATCTCCTCTGTCATGAGCGGCGACTCACCTCTCCGTCCTCAGCTTTTTCTTTTGCTTCTTGCGAATCCACTATTCTCACAGGGACGAAAACGCCATGTACGCCGACGACGGAAATACGCTAGGCGAGATGAATCAATGGGACAGCTGGCAGATGCGCATGGGGCACAATTACTACCAGCAACAGCAGCAGCAGCCGGTATCCTCCTCACCCTTTTCTTTATGGAAGGCCGGTCAATTTCTAGACCTATCAGCCGAGAATAATGATGCAGTCCGGCAGTGACCTTTCCGGGGTCATGCACAACGAGCAGGCCTTACGTTCAGCATGCTGAACGTACTGAATGTGCACATGCTGAATCAGTACGTGTACACGTGCTGAAATCAGTACGTTATCAGCAGCACGTACTATCTTTTCTGCAGATTCGTCTGGGGAATCAACCGCAGTACCGGGGCGGGGATTCCGGTCGGCAGATCCTGCTGTTGCTTACCACCGCGACACTGGAGGGTTGATGGTAAGAGGAGGCAGAGGCAAAGACATGCACAACTGGCACTATGCTCTGTTTCTTTTTGCCTGACCCTACGTACTCATTTTCAGTAGGTATGTTTAGCTCCAAGACAAAAGAGCTGCGCCCTGACAACGAGCCAGTTGCTTTCTTGTGAATGCCGGCTGACGTCTAGCCGTTAGGTGCGGCTAACAACCCACCAACGAGTGCTTCCTATCTAAAACTCAAAATGACACCTCAACACAATCAAAGTATGTCAACGAACAGAACTAACTACGAAATTGAACCATCCGAGTACCCTCTGCTCGTGGTCAGGTGCCACCTGCAACCACATCCCACACCTAGGGTTCGGGCTCAGGGTAAGTGCGGTCAATGAAATAGCTGTTTTCTCCCGAGAGAAAGGTTGTTTTCTTTCACGAGTGTTTTCCGGTGTGCCACGAGTGGCCCGGCAGGGCCACGGAAAACACGAGTGAAAGAAACAACCTTCTCAAGGGGGAAAGGTCATTTTTCCCCTGCTCCAAAGTGGTTGCTATTGGAGCAGAGGTTGGGCCCCCGGGGCGACCCGTGTGCGTCTTGTGTCTGGACCAAGTCTTCGAGCCTTATTTCGAGGTCATGACCTGACGTTGCTGAACTGTTGCTTAGTCACGGCAACTTACGACCCTACCGTCAAGTCACACTGACGTTTAGTGTCTGTGGAAGTGATGATGCCATGATGACGGCGTCCGACTGGCCAGTTGCGACATACGGGGCGTTGACCGGATTTGAGAGGAGTAGGCATGTACGGGGCGTTGACCGGATTTGAGAGTAGGCATGTACGGGGCGTTGACCGGATTTGAGAGGAGTAGGCATGTACGGGGCGTTGACCGGATTTGAGAGGAGTAGGCATGTACGGGGCGTTGACCGGATTTGAGAGGAGTTGTGCAATTTGTTGTTTGGTCAGGTGCTCATCGAGTTCGCATTCCTCGGCTAAAAAGAGGCCCCGCTTGAAAGAGACCAGTACCGGAACTGCGAGAGGTCGGCTACCTTGGGTATCGCAGGGCACCCGGTCACCATCAGCGGCAGAGCTTCCAATGGAAACACAGACGTTCCCTGGACACACATTAGGATCGACTTGTCCGGCCGAGCAAACGTATTTCTTCGCGTCGAAGCTTCACCAGCTTCGGCTGACACAATTTGCGCACTTAACCATGGTTGAGAAGACGACTGAAAGCATAGACACAAAGATAGCTCAAAGCATCTGCAGCATAACACGAAAAGCCTGTAGGCAAAAACCCCCGTTTTCACTCTTAGTGATTGCAAGTACGTACTGTGTAGTGATTGACACTGACATGCAACTTTCTCTGTAAGTAAAAATTTACATTAAAGTCAATTGAAGTTTACTCTGGCCGGCAGTGGACCGAGGCCGAATCAGTAACTAGCTCTCGCGAAGCACTTTCAGCCTGAAGTCACCATCACCACCACCACACAGGCGGAGTACGGAGACTGGCAACCCGACAGCAACATGTGCCTGGGCGGCTTTTCGGGGTGACACCGGGACTTGATTCAGTAGGGCGTCAACTCCTGCATGTTTGGAAAAAAAAAAGAAGGAGGGGGAAACAAGAGAGGAGCGCATGGCGAAGAGCACCCAGTACAAGGGAGTGCCTGTCCAGAAAAGCAAAAAAAAAGGAAAAACAGCGCCAGACCGTGTGTTGGCGGTATTTTTTGGCCTATGGTGCCGACGCTAGGTATGTCTTCAGCGACGTCCGAGCGTACGTAACCGTCGGATGTGGAGTGTGCTCAGTGCTGGTGGACCTGATGAGCAGGCAGATTGAACCTGCTACACTGGCTACAGCGAGTGGCGGCAATATTCCTGCCCGCGATTCCGGGCACGACTTGCCCAGCCATTCTGTTTCAAATTAGTACACCTGAGCGAACATTTCCGGAGCAACGGTTGACGCCGTCACCTGTTTAGGTAATTTCCACAGTACGCTGCCAACCGTCACTTTTTGATAACGGCAACCGCGGTCGTTACCATAAAAAAGAACAGCAATATTACAGGAAAAGACCCCTCCCCCCATCGACCATGAGAGGTTTCGCGCCTGTACACGCGAAAGACAAGCACTTTTGCCTCATCATGTTCACGCCGATGATCGTCCGTTGCCTCGTTTATGAAGGCCCAGCGCCGGAAGTGTTCCTCAGCGAGAACCTTGGAGTTCGAAGAAAAAAAAAAAGTCGCCAGACATCAGAACGACGTATATCGTCGACCGCACAAAAAGCCTAACGGAAAACGAAACTGACCGTGCTGCAACCAAAAACCACTCTATTCCCCCGTCCCACCCGAATGTGCTAAGAACAGAGATAGCATGTGATACCCTGACGGAGGCCAACGCAAGCTTCCTTAGCCTCCTATGTTCCCAACATCAGATCCAATTCCAACGACCCCCCTCAAGTGCGGTGTTGAGCTTAAAGCCTTTCCAAGCACGTTCTTGCATCACCCCCCCCCCCCCCCCCAGAAAGAGACCATCATTCAACCGGAGACGAACTACGCTCGTCCTTTTTGACTATTCGTCCGGTGCCCCATAAAGAAGAGAAAAAGCAAAAAACGAAAAAGAAAGAAAGAAGTAACCCCATTCGAAGAAGCCGACGCAGTTTGCTTCTGCCGCAAGAAAGTTACGGCTTTGCCTTCTGAGGGTCGCTACTGGGGGGTCGACCTCCATCCTTGGCACTTTCTGGGCTCTTTAAGGGTCAGGCTGGACCCCAACGCGTCAACTTCCTTTTCAAGAAGTTTTAACTTTTTAAGAATAAGACAAAACTACGCATTTCTTTAACGTCTCTCTCTGTTGAAGCGGCATATCCGGCACCCATTGGTAGTCGGGATCGCTTTGTGTCAGGTCGGACTGTTCCGTACCCCAGGCTCCCAGAGGGTTTGCGCCAAGAAAAGGAAGTGTTACGACTTGCAATCACAGAGCAAATCTATATGGAGACGAAATATGGAGCAGATGCAGACCCGAGCCAAGCCTTTCCCGGACCATTGGACTGCGGTGGGAGGAGACAGTCACCTAGCTGCTTGTTGTGGGTTCATATCCTCAGCCTCGCTCACGTGTTAGATCCCTTGGTCCGTGTTTCAAGACGGGTAGCTGTATCAGACATGAGCCTGCGAGCGTTGAACCACGTCAGGTCAATGGGGAGCAAAGACGTTGTCGAAGACTCCTTGTGCCCGTGCTTCGCCGGCAGGCTTGGCACGAGTGTCCCACGCTTCCATTCCTGCTTTCTTCTCGTCTTGGCTTCATCTTGTCCAGCATCTTCTGATGCACCGCCTGTGGTGCGGTCCTCGGTGCACATCTTGCTCAAAGGCGGATCCCGTCACCGAAAATTGACAAACGCTCACGCAGTTCTAGCCGAGCAGGCTCTTGCCGGACCTGAAGTAAGTACCCAACACCCATGCAACCCCCACTCCCACCCCGTCCCACCATTCCCCGAAATTGACGACTCTAAGTACAAACATTTGCTTCATCACACCCCTTCATCAATTTGTGTGTTTTCTCTTTGTTTCCCACATGCCAAGGGCACTATATAGGCTTGGATTGCAGAACCCAACCTACGGTTTACAGCCAAACACCCGGAGCGTGTTGGCGTTTCGTGGCTGTGTACTGTTTACCCGGTACTTCGGCTTCCACCATTGTCGCAAAACGGTATTTCTACATTGGTCCAATGGAAAATCAAGACGCAGACACAGTGCGCGTTGGTGGTTGATCAGCTGTCGTCCGGTATCGTCGTCCACAGCAGCCCAGAGATGGGACCTCTTGTCGGTTGTCTTGCAATGTGCTGCGAAACGCCGAAAAAAAGACGCAGACACAGCGTGTTTTCGTGGTCTATTCTATAATCAGAGTTCCTACCTCGAATGCGAAACAGGTAAAGAAACGCAGGATGTCCATCAAGTTTTTATTTTTTGGGTTTGTTTTTATTCTGTGTCTGTCTGTGGGTGAGTGTGAATTTGTATATTTTGCCCAACCGGACCTTTCCGGCTTCTGGCAAGCCGGATGCCCTGGCATTTTTAGCCCCTCCCTGCCCCCCGCCCCCCCCCCCAAATGGTTCCTTAAGACGTCTGTTTAGCACAATCATCCGTTTCTGTCAAAAAAAAGGAAAATAATAGCTCCCTGTGGCTCTCAGCGAAAGAACCTAGCAAGAACAGCGATAGTGGAAAGAGATGGAAGCGCTCTCGCAAAGACGGAAAGAGCAAGCAAAAAAGGACGCGTCTGGGCAAAACAGCTTGTTTTCTTTTGTATAAGCACCCGCTTTGTAGGAAATACTTGAAGGGGCTGCTGCCAGCTGCAAAAAATCAAAGGTAAATGTGCTGTAGCCCACGCGAAACACAGGTAAATCTGGGTTTCGTGGCGGGCGTAAGCGTTCAACGAAGACCCACGTAGTTGTATTGTTTTCTCCCCCTCTAGCCTCCTTCGAAATGAGCACAAGGCAGTCCCTCGAGTATTTCTCCAAATGCAAATACTGGCGACGCGTCACTGCTGCTGTTTGCGCTCGGATCGGCACCGGCCAGGCGGCCGGCTTTGCGTCGTGTAACGATTGTCCTGTTCTTTTTTTTTTGTATCAGCACCTGCATTGTAGGAAAGGCTTGAGGAGACTGCCAGTTGCGATAGATCAAAGGAGGTAAATGTGTTGTAGCCCACACGAAACACAGGTAAATCTGGGTTTAGTGGCGTAGCGACTTGTGCAGTCTATCGTCACAGATTGTTGCTGCCTATCAAGTTCAAACGTACCTACTACTGTACCACCGACTTTTCGTGCTGCCTTGGGTTTTAACCTTTGTATAAGCACCTGCTTTGTAGGAAATACTTGAGGAGGCTGCCAGCTGCAAACGATCAAAGGAGGTAAATGTGCTGTAGCCCACACGAAACACAGGTGAATCTGGGTTCAGTCGCGTGCGTAAGCGTTCATCAAAAAATTACCTACGCTGGCGCGCAGCAAGCAGAGCAGGAGCGGTGGACGAGAGTGACAGACACAAGCATAGGAGTGAGGGTTTTATTGTTTGCTCGGTTGTTGTTTCGCGCGTGACTTTCTTGTTGTGGGTTGTGGAGCTTGCGTTTAAGAGGCACCCAGTCCCCCCCCACCGTTTCAAAGTACTTCCAACTCGTTTTTGCCCCCCTCTTTTTAATGGCACCAACCGCGGCGGTTGTCATTATCAAAAAGTGACGGTTGGCAGCTACTGTGAAAATCACCAAAACGGGTGATACCGCATATGCACAAATAAACCGGCTGTGCGTAAATAAGGGCCACCGCGTCACCTTTTTTTTTTAGCCACATGCAATGTGTGAGGAAACTGAACCGCCCAAGTAGGACCTTCTGATCATGATTATTTGCAAATTTGCCACTTGAAGCCACGTCCGGGATTTGGGCTCAGGGTGGTGCGGTCAACGAAAATTGGCCGCCAACGAGGCAAAAGGAGAAGGCACACCGAACCCGATGGCCCAAAGCTGCGCCCGTCGTGAAGAACGTGTCGATGCGCCAACGCATCCGCTGTAGGAGAAAAGACCAGGGGCGGGAAACTGTGAAGTCATATTTCTCTTGTTGTGTCGTTTTCATCTTTTTTCGCAGCACCAAAAGTCCAGGAATACCGGTATTCCCAGCAATAGAGAGCAAAAGACGCATAAAAGGAGAGAATAGCCGTAAAAGGAACAAAAAGAAAGTTTACCACGATTACCATTTCTTTTGGTCCCGCGCACCCCCCCCGCCCCCCGTCGCGGGTACCAGACCTTTCTTCACCTATTTGGCCTAGACATTCATCTGTTTTCGGTACTGGCAACTATCATTCTGTCGTCGTTCGTTGCTTCCCTTCAGCGTCCGTCTCGTTATGTTTACCATTTACAATATGTGCTGTCTTTCAAAAAAAAAAAAAAAAAAAAAAAGAGCAAAAAAAGAAAACAAGGAAAACTAAAAGAAACCCAACATGAAAAAAGAAGAGAAAAAGTACGCGGCGTTTTTTTTTTTTTTTTATTGCCGGCGCGCAAACTTTTTTTTTTTTGTCGCAAAAAGACAGAAAGAAGAATCCTCTTAATTCGTCTATTTCTAGAGTGAAAGTATTTTTCTTTTTTTTTTTTTGAGGAAAGCTTTGCTCCAGGAGTCGGGCTTAAACCGAAAACATGTCACGACAGCGCGCTTTTTACCGAACAACCTAGATGCGGTCGGTTTGCGCGGCCTTGACAGCTTAGAATGTGAGCACCACGTAACCAACTGACCCAGACCCGACGCTGGTTCGCTGGCCTTTTCTTGTTCCTTCCGAGTTTCCGAGACTGGTGTTGTGTGGCACTCGCATTTAAAGCCTCCACCGCCGGAGAAAAAGTGTACAGCGCCAGGTGGACTCTCTTTTTAGCCACATGCAATGTGTGAGGAAACTGAACCGCCCAAGTAGGACCTTCTGATCATTTGCCAATTTGCCACCTGAACCCACGTCCAGGATTTTTGGACTCAGGGTAGTGCGGTCAACGAAAACTCTAGTTTCCCTTTCTACTTTCTCCTACTCTCGTGGTGTACGGTTTTTCGTGTGTTCGCAATTCACGGACCCGGGAGATTCTTCTGGGGTGTTTCTGCTATGTTGTCTGACAAGACCCGCCCTCAGGAAGCGAGAAGTGAGAGCACGGGTGCGTTCAGAGCGAACTAGTCTGAACCTCTCGTACGACGCCAAGAAGGTATTTCTTTTCGAAACGCGGTTGTCGGGCGAGGGCCAGGGTTGGTAGCATAGCGCCTTGTAGATGGAAAGGGCCAGTTCGGCTTTCGAACACTCAAAATAGTTCAGTCAACGTAGCGGGTTCGGGGCAATATCTTGTGTTTCAGGTCGTGGAAGTTTGCAGGGGTATTTGAAAGCCGCAAAAAGCGGCACGAAGGGCGGCGGTACAGCTCGTGTGGACCCATCTTCGCGACGAAAGGAACGCAAGCCGGGAATTCGCATTTCTTTTGTATCCCCGTGCGTTTTGCGCCTAGCGTCGTTTCCAACAGCCGCGTCCAGGCTAAAAGCCTGGCAGAGTGACCTAGGCTACAACAGTCTAAGTCGAGTTTGTGTACCGCACGCATGAGTCCTGATATTCAGGGTATCGTACTTCGCAAGATGAACACGCGTTGCAGACGTGGTGTGCCGGAGTTCACCGTGTACGAGAAAGGCACCGTCAACACATCTTGATCGCACGGCTACTTCATACATAAGTCGACCTTGTCGTCGGCAGACAGGACGTGACGAGCTGGTAGCTACGTTGAAGGGGAGAGAAGGTTCCGCTACTCGCGGGGAAATCACGTCGTCGTGGGTAAATCTTGTGCGATACCTAGCCCCCCCCGTGCATAAGATGGACAAAAAACTCGGGTTTTGGCGGTATCCATCTTAATCAAGGGGCACTGTAGACTACCGTGTAGTCACTTTGCACAGGGGTACCTCACCCCCGTGTTTAAGATGGATTGGCATTCTCGCCCGCTATCCATCTTAATCAAGGGGGTTTGGCTATCCATCTTATGCACGGGGGAGGCTAGGTAACCTGCTATTACAGCCATTTCAACACAACATGGAAAGTTGCGTCTTGTTTCCGCAACGAGTGGTCGGGCGCGCGTTGCAAATAGGGTGCAATCCATATGCCGACCCCCGGCTCTAAATAATCCACCAGCGAACTTCCACTGCTAAAGAGTTCCCCCCCTTTCAGTCCTCGGTTGCGTGCCTGACCTCCAGTCTGGGAGATTCATCGTTTTTTTTCTTCCAAATTCACATCCGGGTTTCTCCTGATCCAACCCCACTCTTTCGAGTGGAGCCGAACCAGGAGATAAAAGTAGGAACCGGCCAGAAGGCTCAAACCCTCGGAACAACAAGGCTCCTCAGTGCGTTACGCCCGCCGGTCCATTATGACTCGTAGACCCGGTTGGAGACACGGGATCTGGATGTGAATTAGTGGTGGAGAATCCGTGGAAAGCATGGATGCCACCTCCAAGTCGTTGTGTCGATGCGTCCACGGATGCTAGTCTGACCGGGTGGTGCTTCATTGTCAACCTCGAATCAAGGCGGGTGCGATGGGGTGTCACCCCTCCTGAGTTGCCGGCTGGTCAGATACATCCCCGAGGATCACGCAAAGCATCACGCGCTCTCGATACGTAATCATTCTTCCCTCCCAGCTCTGCCTGTTCTTGAAAGCCTGGTGCAAGCATGAAGCCATTCGGGCTATCCGCCTGGCATTTGAGCTCGTCAGCTCACCCTTGCACTGATCGCAGACCCGCTTTACAGTCCGCAAGGTGCAGACCGCCCGCGAGAGTTCTCGTGTTCAGGGTCCAGCCGAGCATTTTTCGCGGTGACGCGGTACTGCGCCCTTAACTTTCAGATCCGGATCCTGCTCGCTGCAACCAGACGGACTTCGAACCTTTCCCACGAGCCTACGCTCGCGGCAGCCGGTAAAACTGGCAAGCGCCCTCAGGAGGGGAACAAAGAACAAGGATGGAAGTTACACATTCTTCCTGCCAGAGCCGACCCTTTTCAAAGAGGGTTCAGTGAAGGGGAGTGCTTCTGCTCGTCTATCGGGAACAGCTCGAGGGAGAAGAGAGCACGTCTGGCATCACTTGAGCGCAAGAGAAGGTTGTGTGATTCAGCTCTTCTTTGGCGAGGTCGCCCACCGTAGTATTTTGTTAGACATTCGCGGCGCAGTAGCGTTCCGCTATTGCATCGGAAAATTCAGGTGTCTGGCCTCTCCACCTCCGCCTCTTCTGTACACGTGACTCAAAGATATACGACGCACCACCGCAACTGCCCGGTCGACCTCCTGTCTTGCAGAGAGTTTCTAACAAACTTATTTTCCTGTGTTGTTTTCTTTTTGGCGTATCCAGCCCCATCATCAGGTTGTTAAACCAGGGTGTGAGCAAGAAGGAAATTGAGGGTCGAGGAAAGTTTATAGATTCGAAGAAGAAAATAAATACTCGAGGGACTGCCTTGTGCTCATTTCGAAGGAGGCTAGAGGGGGAGAAAACAATACAACTACAAAGTGGGTCTCTTTTGTTGAATGCTTACGCCCGCCACTCAACCCAGATTTACCTGTGTTTCGTGTGGGCTACAGCACATTTACCTCCTTTGATCTATCGCAACTGGCAGTCTCTCCTCAAGCATTTCCTACAAAGCGGGTGCTTATACAAAAAAAAGAAAAAGAAAAAAAGAAAGCGAACTCAAGCAACACCCACCGGTAGAGATACCTACCATTCTGAATCAATTACCTCCGAGGTGGGCTAGTCTGACACCTTGCTGTCGTTGCCAGGGCTTCCTGCCCTCTGTCGATCTTCTTTTGAGTGATTTACATCCTGAAACACGCGAAGCACAGTGACCCTTTCCCGTTGTCATTTTTATCATTGATCAGATGATGCTGATCGTCCGTTACTTTGTTACCACTGCAAGCCCAACCATCCGGCAATGTTCGTTATTTACGCAACAATATGTCCTCGACAGGGATCAGGGGAATTTGTGAGGCGAGGCTTCTGTCCCTTCCGAACACGACTGCAATTCGCTGTCAGCCCCGCCAGAGCTTCTGGTCCTATCCGCTTTCGGCGGTAGAATAGCGCACCCCGGACTTCAGCAGCCATATATTAAGTCAATGCGGGAATGGCCACTCCCGCATTGAGGGGGTCCCACTCCCGCATTGAGGGAGTGAGGCCGACCGCACAAACGACCGCAAAACTACTCCCGCAATCCGGAGTGGTTTACCGGGGTGTGATAGCGCCAGCGGCTGTAAACGGGGAACTTGGGTTCGATTCCCGAAAAGGAGCCCGAGAAACAGAAAATGCGGCTAGTCGGCTTTTTAGAGCGAACGTTCGCTTTTACGATCATGGTTCCTGAGTTGAACACGACCTCCGGAGATAGAAAGACCGCAAGCAGTGCCCGTGAAAAAGAAAAAAGGTTCGAGCAGACGGTTCCCCCTGGCCCCCCCCGGCCAGATGTTAGGAGCCTCAGCATACAGGGAACCCATCGGCCAGGCGCCCGTGGATGAGGTGCACTTTTAGCACCAACAATCTTGCGGATTGCCCTTCAATGCATTGTGCAGGCTGAAAAGACGAGGCGGCGTGGTTTGGTGGTTGATCAGAATTCCTAACCTGAAAATGGCACAGGGTAAAAGTGGGAAAACGATCGACCGGCACGCACAAGCACAACGAAGCGCCTGTCTTTTTTGACCGGGGCTTGAAAATCTTGTCGAGCAGGGGGACTGTCGTTGGAGGGGGGAGGGGGAGACCATCATTTAGACCGTCCAGTCGGGCTCTTTCTTTTCCTTTCCATCCTTCTGTTTTGGCAATTTCGAAAACCCTTTTTTTTTCTTTTGCATCGGAAAAAGTTTCCGATGCTCCTACACTCTGCCGGCACAAAAAAAAAAAAACGAGAGAAAACAAGAAAGACGGAGCGGGCGGCGCTGACCGAAGGAAATAGGGCGCACCACTCCTTCTGAACTGAGCATTTTGGTCTTGCAAACAGGTCAGCATCAGCTCAGAAATACACGAAAACAACCCCCTGTGCGCCGGAAAGCACAAAGGGGGTCTACATGTGTCTTGTATCATCAATTAATTTCTCTTTGAGAGGATCATGTCAATGTAACCTGTGACGGACTCCATTCTCCCAAGCAGGTGTACACGGTGAGGTCCATCCTCAGAGGCTGGTGTTAAAGAGTGCCCGAGCCACGCCCGAAAAAGCGGGTGGTCGAGTCATAACAGTTAATTGACACGCGTCTGGTTGTCTAAAAACCACTGCCACTATTTGATCCTACTACTGCTCGGCTACCCGGAACTTTTTTTTTGGTACCAAGCTTGCTTGTCTATATCAAAAAGTGTCGAATGGCAGCGTGCTGTGTTAAATCACTCAAAACAGGGTTTACACACGTTCACACAAACAAAAGACAACAGACAAATCGAATAATAACACAGGTGTTATTATTCGACCCCCCCCCCCCCTTTAAATCCACACCCGAAAAGCCGGTGTACGCCCGCTTTTTTGACTCCAGCTTTCACTCCAGTTTCTGAGGCTGGACTTCACCGTGTACCAACGGGGTTCACTTCCTTTTACTGGTAGGCAGAGCATCGGGACGCGAGCCGTCAGGCGAAGCGGCCGAGAACGAGAATTACTTCTGTTTCACGCAGGCTTTGGTCAGATTTAGCTGTCACAAAACTCCAGCTTTTGCCTCACGCAGCAGCAAGAACGAAGCAGCGAATGGTTGCGCGGAGGGCGTTGTCCTTCTGGCTCGAAGAAAATGGGTACGACCTCCGCCAACTCATCGATTTGCGAAGCGCCGACTTGCCACGTTCAAGCTTTCTCTGACCGCTGCAACCCTGTGTGACCCCGCCGTCGATGCCAGCCCCGTGCTGGATGCAAATGTCTACTGATCGGCGCCACCCTTGGGTCACCCATTTGCCTGTACTGCTCGGTTCTGTTTCCGGACTTGCTCTCGAACTAGAACGCAACCCGGTGAACATAATCAAGAGTCGAAGATTAGCGTCGAAACTTCCTGGCTTTTCACGCCGTAGCAGAACGACCACACCCTACCCAATCCCAAGCCCCCTCTAAACGCGTTAGGGGACTTCACAACGGAGTGATACAACACCCGAAACGAGCAGCACCCTCTTACTTTTCTCAACCCCCCGCCATACCCAAGCCTCTACGGTCAACCGGAGACTTTAAAATACCGACCTTCTAATCCACAAATAACGCTAGAACGAACCAGCTCAGCCGGGTATATTTTGACTCGAGGACAAAACCGTTTGTTAGGCTCCCCTGGCCGCAAGACATGCGTTGAACATCAACGAAAACCACGGGAAGCTGTTGGCTGAAGGGAACAACCAGGCCTCTGGTGTCGTCGTGTATGCCCCGCCGTGCCCTGCGGTCTCCGGGTGGCGGTGCCGCATCCTCCTTCGCGGTCGTTCTTCGGCGTGCCCCGTTTTCGTCCTTTTGGCGGTCTGCCGGACGATGCAGTCGTCTCTTTTTGAAGGAAGGGTTGACCCTGGGTTAACTATCCTAGAAGGCTGCAATTTCTTCGTGTAGTAGGGTATCTTGTGGATGTGCATAGAAGAAAACAGGAGAGATCTCATTCTCACTCTTTCTACAACGTGCATAAAAAAGGTGTCACGGGATAAGCCGGCAGCCGCTGCTTAACGGAAATGCAAGCTTACCCCTGTGGTACCTGCATTTCAAGTTCACACTGCTTAACGGTGCATGCTAATCCATGTGGTTCATGTACTTAAAAGAACTCAATGCTTAACGGAGACGGCGACGACCGGACGGGCGACCAAAAGGCCGCCACCAACGCCAGGAACCAGCGAACGACCAGCGCTGAAGAAAAGGGTGCTAGGCACCCCGAAGGAAGGCCCGATCGCCGGCCGCAAGCGGAAGAAGACGAAGGCGACCACCCCCGACTCAGGGGTGCATCGAAGGAAGAAGAAGGTACCGAGGGCAGGCAGCTCTCAGAAACGACCGGGGACCACGGGCACACCAACGCCCTCGAAAGTGAAAAACGGACACACGTGCCCGCCCTCGTACTCGCCGACTCAGTCTCTGGAATCGCAAGAAAGCCAAACCCCGCTAGCTCCACAAATGCTCGACCTTGACGACGCAATGGCAGGTGACGACGTCATCCGATAACCTGACTTTCAAGGCAGTGCATGTTAATCCACGTGGTTCATGTACTTAAAAGAACTCAATGCTTAACGGCTTATCACGTGGGCGGCCCTGAGATTACCCCCTCAGGTGACACCACTTTGTCTTTAGCCAAACTTCAACTCTCTTGCATAGCACCGTACCGTTAGCCGCAGTAGGTCTCCTAGGCTAAAAGCCTCTGGCCGACAGAACAATGTAGGTAAGGGAAGGGTGCTCCGGGGTTTCGACAGACGAGGGTTGCTGTATCGAAAGGCGGTCTAACACATGAAGAGCGCGGTGGCTGGGTGTTTGGTGGCAGTGGTGAATTAAGTAGGATTGGGTAGGCCGTGAGTGACACAGTGGTCGATACCCGGCTCTCTCTCTCTCTCTCACACACACACTCTCTTTGTTTCACTCTCTCTCTCTCTCACACACACACTCTCTTTGTTTCACTCTCTCTCTCTCTCACACACACTCTCTTTGTTTCACTCTCTCTCTCTCTCACTCTCTCTATGCTGGCTTTGCGAGTCACGAGCGAAACCTCAACCGCAGCCAGGCGCGCACACAACGAAATGGCGGCCAATAATAAAAAAAAATGAAAGAAAGCACGAGAGGGCTCTAGCCCTCATGGGTCCGGTTCCTAGCTTTCGGAGTCTTGCCCCCCCCCCCCCCCCCCTACTTCTTTTTCCTTTCTCTTTTTATGTCCGAGTGCTTGATGCTGGTATCATCATGGTCTCCCTCGCCCTCGTACAGGCCGCGCTCTGTACTACTTCTAAGCCTTCCGACACCAGACCAGCTTGCCGTCCTGTGCAGCAACACCATGGGTTCTTTGCGGCGTCCCCACGTCGTGCACGAAATCGTTGCGGACGAAACGTAGTTACCCAATATTGCAGGATCCATGAAACCTTCCGAAGTTCCGAAGTTACCTTCCAGGTACTGGCAGCAGATCTGGCGCGCTGCTGCGGTTTGGCGGTTGTCGACGATCATGCGCGCGTCTCTGGGGGGAGAGTTAGTAGGGCTTTCACACGCATGGCATGACACCGCTCGGACCATACTCGCACTGTCATTTTCAGTGCGCCTCCGCAACTCGGGGTATCCTTTGTCCTACCACCTTTTACGGTTTCAATCTATCTTCTTCCCCGTTTTCTTTTTTTCCTTGCTTCCTTTTCAAAGGACTTACAGTTTTTCCTTCTCGAAAAGTAAAACAAAAGCGAACAAGACGCACGAAGTCAAGAAAAAATAATAACAATGAAAGGCGCCAAGTCTTGTTGGTCGTCTAAGATCAAAGATCTCAGAAGATAATGAAAGCTGGCACTTGCACAAGGTTGGTACCCCATGCTAACCCGTAAAAACATCGTGAAACATACCCATTCGCGTGGAATGGGGTATCCACAGAGGGTGAGAGTCCCGTATTTCCTCGACGAGCCATGAACTCCTTGCTAGCACGAGTCGCTCAGTTTGGGAATGCTGAGCTAATCGGCAGGTATCCCTCTGCTAAGGCTAAATATCTCCTGGATGCCGATAGCGAACACGTACAGTGATGGAAAGAACTTTGAAAAGAGGCTTTTGCCCACCACCCCCGTGTCCTGAGGCGCCACAAGAACCATAGCTTGCGGTTTCTGCGTATGTTTCGCATCACCAGTTTCGCATCGCGCAGCAGTGAGAGTGAAGCAGCGAAAACAGGTGCGAGGAGGAGCGTACTCCTGCAAAACGATTCGGATGTGCTTTTCAGGTCGAACGCCAGCCCTCGTTCCCCGTCGGTTTCCGAGCTCGCACGACATCGGAGACCGGGTAAGGGAAACAAGATGAATGGCATCACTACAGGGCACACTTTCGTGACCGAGATTGGACAGTCAGGGGTTGCCAGGGGTGACCTCATAGAGTGAAAAGAAAGCAAATACTAGCCCGTGGGCTGCTGTCTCCGGCTGCTTCGGCAGTCTCGACAACGCTACTACTAATTCGCCGAGGGTCTGCTGTCCAGACCGCAATGAACCCGTTCTGAGTACAGAGCGGCCTTTTTTTTTTGTTGTTCTTTTTTGCCATTTTTTCTTATTCCCGCTTATTTCTGTCTTTTTCCTTTTCCTCCTTTTTTTTGTCCACTTGTCACCTTTCTCAAGATTATTCACACGAAAGCTTTCACTCTGAAAAAACAGAAAAGCACCGAAAAAATAAGATTCAAAATCTCGTCTTCGAAAACATTGAAATGCAACTGCTTCTTCAATTTCCCCTCTCCCCTCTTTTCTCGATGAACCGACCAAGCCAATGTGTTAGGGATCAGGTGGCTGCCTTGCGTCACTCTTTGGTTGTTACGCTTGGTTCAGTTGGTGCAGAATAACACGAAAAGCCTCCAGGCAAAAACCCGGTTTCACAGGTCTTCCTCCAGACTTGCCAGTCCGATCGGGCAGCTGGAGCTGTGTATCAACTACACGCGTCTGGCTACCGAACTGCCCACTCCTTGCTGAAATGCCCGCCAATCGTATAGCTATCAGAGCACCGAAGTCTTTCTTTCTGCAGAACTTTCGCTTAGATTCCACAATCCACAAACACACCAGGCCCTTGACCAATACAAGGACTGAGCAATTCCGTAAAGCAGAAGCTCAAAGTCAGAAGCAGCAGATGCCGCAGCGCGAACCCGAAACAGGAGCCTGGGCGACTATTCCTGCACGCCGTGCAGGCTGGCCGCCACGAAAAGAGGCTGAGTCCTCCTCCCCGCAGCGCCCGACCACCTCCTGCGCACCGAGTGCCGCGGGCTGCTGATGGAGAAGAGGTGGACGCACGTCGTGCGCAAGCAGCCGCAGGCCGTCCCCGTCTGCGTCCGAGCCGACCGGGCGAAGCGGCAGCCGAGAACCTGACGGTGCTCCTCGGCGCCTTTGTTCCACCCAGCAGGGCCCGCCTGCGGGCAAGCAACGAGGGAGGGGCCGCCAGTTGTTTACTTGACTGGACGGTTTCTCGTTCGAAGACCTTTCTCTTCGATTCCACAATCTACAAACACACCAGGTTTTTGACCAAAGCGAGGGCTGGGCAATTCCGCAAAGCAGAAGCTCATAGCCAGAAGCAGCAGATGCCGCAGCGCGAAGCGATGCCGGCCCGAAGCAGGAGCCTGGGCGACTATTCCTGCACGCCGTGCAGGCTGGTCGCTACGAAAAGAGGCTGGGTCCTCCTCCCCGCAGCGCACGACCACCTCCTGCGCACCGAGCGCCGCGGGCTGCTGATGGAGAAGAGGTGGACGCACGTCGTGCGCAAGCAGCCGCAGGCCGTCCCCGCCTGCGTCCGAGCCGACCGGGCGAAGCGGCAGCCGAGAACCTGGCGGTGCTCCTCGGCGCCTTTGTTCCACCCAGCAGGGCACCAAAAGAGGTACGGGATGCCGAAGGCGGAGGCCCAGCCCCCCCGAGAGCTCCCCCGCCGAGGCGCTGAGTGCCGGGAAGCCGGCAACCCGAAACCCCCGAATACCGGTGTTCGGAGCACCGTTCCGAGAGTCCGTGCTCGGCCCGTCACGTGGGGCGGGGCCGCGGGCGGTTCTGCGGAGGGCGAACCTTGCCCGCCGTCCAATAGGGCTGCCTTCGAGGCGGCGCGGCCGGTCTCGCCGGCCCGCAGCTATGGCTGCTCGATCGAACCCGGCCCGCTATCCAACAGCAGCAGGCGAATCGCCTCCGAAGCGGACGCGCTAGAGTGTCGAGCGGTGCCGCCGGACGGCCGCGCTGAAGGCACGCGTTGCCGCGGGGACTCTGGCGGTTCGACACGCGCGGGGATGCCGCCAGAGGGGGTGTTCCCAGGGGGCGACGGGGTTGTGGCGGCGCCGGCTCGCAGCCGTGGCGGTTCGATCGAACCCTGGCCGCCATCCAAAAGCAGCCGGCGAATATCCTCCGAAGGGGGCGCGCTTGAGTGTCGAGCGGCGACGCCGGACGGCCGCGCTGGAGGCACACGGTGCCGTGGGGGCAACCCCGCCCGTTCGACACGCGCAGGGATACCGCCAAAGGGGGTGTTCCTAGGTGGCGACGTGGTTGTGGCGGAGGCGGCGCGGTCGGTCTCGCCGGCTCGCAGCCGTGGCGGTTCGATCGAACCCTGGCCGCCATCCAAAAGCGGCGGGCGGACCACCTCGGGTGCCGACCCTATCCGGAGATCCCGCGGGTGGCTTGAGTATCGAGCGGCGGCACCCGACGGCCGCGCTGAAGGCACACAGTGCGGGGGGAGCACCGTCGCTTGTTCGACGTACACGGGGATACCGCCGGAGCGGGATTTCCGCAGGAGCGACGGAGTTGCGGCGGAGGCGGCGCGGTCGGTCTCGCCGGCGCCCGCGGCCGCCGCCCGCCGCGGCTGCTCGGTCGAACCCGGCGGCGGCGCGGCTTGGACGGGACAGACGCACTTCGCCGCCGGCGCCGCCGGCTGCGAAGCTGCAGCAGGCGACGCGGCGGCGCTTTCCCGGCGCGACCCGCGCAAGACCAAGGGTTCGAACACGGGCCACCCGCCGCCCTTGAGCTCAGACTTGGCAGCTGACTCGGCGCATTCAATGCCCTCAGCCGCCGCTGCTCACTCGAACGATTCAGCCCACCGGCCTGGTGGCCTCGGAGGTAGAGCTTGTGCACCTCCGTCTCCTCAGTGCAGAAGCGTGTCCTCACCGACACACACAACTGAGAAAACGGACTCCCTGCCGGCTTCGCGGGAGGCAGCTGCAAGGCACGAGCAGAGCCTGGCTTCCTCCCGCCAGCGAGACACGCTGGGTGTGGCGCTAGCTTCACCCCCGCCTTCGTTCGGCCGCGCGACGCTGGCGAGTGCGCGGCGGGCTGGTTCGATGCCGGACGCGTCGAGGCCGACACGCACCATGAGGGAGCACACGGAGAAGACTGTCGGCGTGCGCCGGCTCAAAAGCAGCGAGTGCCTGCACAGCAGCCGTGGGTGCCGCCCGCCCGCCGTTTCTGTACTGCCGCTGCTGCGGGAACACGGCGGGGGGGAAGAAGTGGTCGGCACGTTGGCCATGTTTCAAAATCTCGCGGGAAGTGGCAGGAGGCACGTCACGGTGGAACCGCCGCCGCGTGTCTCGCCGAGGCATCGGCACGGCGCCGGCGCGCCCCGGAAAACAACGCCGCGGGCGTGCCACGTAGGGGCAAGCAGCCCCATTCCATACCAGGCGAAGGCGCACGAACTCTACTCTTGCCCCCCACCACCACCACCACCACCACCACCACCACCACCACCCGCATCACCGTCCTGGTGCCCGCCGCTTCCCCGCGAGGGAGGTAGGGCTGCCCCGTGTGCGAGGCCGGCGACGGCCGGCTTCGACCGCGGTCCCGCCGGCGGCGGTCGCCGACGGCAAGACCTTGTTGTTGGTGCCGTTGCTGCGCCGCGGCCCCGCCGGAGCTGGACGGCCGGCGCGCCGGTGCGCGGGCGCGCGGCGCCGGCGCACGCTGCCACCCCCGCCGTCGGCGGGCCTCCGCCCCAGCAGGCCGCCCCCCCGAGGACCCTCAGGACCCTCAGGAGGGCCCGGAGTGTGCCAAATCCGCCGCTCGGCGCACGCACCGCCCGGTTGCACGCTGGAGGGGCCGCGCCGGCGCCCGTCGGCGGGTTGCCGGGGCATTTCGGGTGCGAAGCGCCCGCGAAGACACCCCCGTCGCCGCGGGACTGCGTTGCAGTTCAAGCGAAGCTGGAGGTAGCAGCGGGGGCGGACTACGGGCAGGAGGACGCCGGCGAAGACAGCTCGAACACGTCGCTGGGCGCGGCTTCGGAGGCTGCGGCGAGCTGCGACCGGGGCATTCCGCCGCCGCCGCCGCCGCCGGAAGACTGGCCGAGCCCCCTGTCCGATGCGATCGTGCTCGACGGGTTCGACGACCTGGCGTACACGGACGTCGAAGCGACCATCCCCCAGTCCCCCTCCGCGGTAGTCACCGCGGCCACGCCGTCGACCGGATCGGGCGGGCGGGCTGTCGAACGTTGCTCGATACTCAAGCGACCCGCGGGATCTCCGCTGCGCGTCGCTCGGCGCGTCAGCTTCGAAGGCGATTCGCCCGCTGCTTTTGAGTAGTGGGCGAGCTCGATCTCCGCCATGCGGGAGAAGAGCAAGCCGAGCGCTGTGCAGTTATTGAGTTCCATTCATTTTTAAGAAATTTAGCACTGCTAACGTAGTTGGACCGGGGAGGACACGCAGCGCGGCCTACCATGGCATTCGTGCTCCGAGGCTGCCTAAGAGTACGAACCGTAGTAGGCCTACCAGATCCCTGATGCCTACACACTAACATACACCACGCTGGTCGTGCGGATGGGCTTGCCAATGTACTTGTAAATGTACTTGTCAGTGAACCTCTTCGCAGGACAAATTACCTCAAACGGAATCTCCACAGCTTTCGCTGAGAAACCTTGTGTCACCCGATTGTACGATACTGTAATAGTACCTGTACTTGTAAACATGACACGTACTCACTGTGTGTCAATTTGTGATTACGTGTATACATGACACGTACTCACTGTGTGTCGATTTGTGACTTGGTATCCGTATTCGCGGCATAAAAAACTCCCCTACACGCGGCAGTGCCTCCGTGTGTGCGTAAAACAAACGATGGCGCGAGTACGTTGTTCTGCTCGTTTCGAACCTGCCTGTCCCGTCTCTTGACGAGAGTACCAGTTCCACGCACAAATTAGTCTGCCGTGAACGAGAACCGGGCACGACTTTGGACCGATGTGCTTGGTACCAGAGCCGACTAAGCTCTTCACAAGTAAATCTTTGAGCAGGCAACTAGGAGCACAACGTTTTTGCAAAAAAAAAAAAAAAAAAAAAATAGACCCTTTCCTTCTTGTCCAGCGAACGAAACCCCGAAGAACTCGTGAAGCGAAGAACTAAGCATCCAGAGACACAACCGTGCACACCCGCACCACCGCAGAATAGCAAGTGGGCGCGCGAAAGTCTCTTCCGTCGGTGGTTGACAAGTCTCCCGATTCAGCTTTTTTTTTCGTGCGATTTCCCGTCCCCCCTTCCCCCCCCCTATTTTCTTCTGTGCCTCCTCCAACTCCGCTGCGCGCGGCTCTCAGTGTGTCACCGCGAATCAGCAACGGAGTTGTCGAAAGGCGCATTGTCTCCCCTGGGCCTGGCTGCGGCGTGGCATTCCGCAGTCAGCTTTCCAAGTCCCTGGCCTGCCATTCACCGTCCGCAGTACTGAGGACTTCAGCCCCGGAACGCGCACACCTCGGGCTAGCGACCACCCGTCGCGCCTGGATGGCAAGTTCCATGCCATTCTGGAAACAGACACCCGCGTTGCGTGCAAATGCCATGTTCGTTTGGTCAAGACGAAATATGTCTGCAAAACATGTGGCGTGGCTCTGTGTCCCGCTCCGTGTTTTACCCGGTTTCACACCCTCAAGAACCACCATTACTACGAGCCGGAAACTCCTGGGACCCAGCGCTTGAAGAAACGAGGCGGCCGCCCTTGCAAGCAGGGGCGCCCTCCCACACTCAAAGGAGTGCGTCTGACGTATACCGAGTCTACTGATGAAAGTGACTGCAGTGGCCAGTAGTTGCGTGAACTGCCCACCTGCCCCGTACCTCAATTTCCTGCGTCTTGCCCGTTATCTCGCCATCACTCCAACCCCCTACCCCCGGAACGCACGCAAAATGACGTCTGCCGCCTTTCTTCTTCTCTTTTGCTCAAGCCCAACCTAGGAAGGAAATCTAAACCACGCGAGAAAACAAAAGATTGTCAAGGTTGCGGTGAAACGTTGTCGACGAATTAGAGACGGTCATAAGCGAGAAGACGATGACAGACTAGTGCAACATCATGTCAAAATTTTGCCTTCCAAGGGCGGCAATGGAAAGATAGACGGGCGGGGGACTTTTTTGTTTTGAGTACGCCTGCGAATACTCGAGGCGCAAAATTACGAACGAGCGAGCCTCAGGGAAACCTGTGTTCAGTGCCACGAGAGTAGGCGTTCAACAAATAGCCCCCTCTAAACTTGGCTCTCGGTGTGTCGCCGTGAATCAGCGACAGAGTTTGGGATGCTGCGGCGTCGTCATTTCGCAGTCGACCACTCAAAGCCTCAACCGACTGAGAAGGTTCACCGTGAACCGGGCAGTAGTTTGTATCATTTCTTTCGACCGGCGGTTAGCAGTCGTTTTAACATTTTCTTATTTTCCTGCGTCACCGGGGCAGCAGTCAGTTGAGAGACTGGCAGGTGAGCAGCGTCACCTCCCCTAGCGAGCTCTCGGATCAAGCTGCGTCTGATGCAGCTGTTGTAAGGATCGCCTACATACACTCAGCCGCGCGTGCCTTCATTGCGAAGGTTACTGCTGCGGCCTTCTGGGTGGCAGCTGTGTCAGGTCAAGTAGCGAGATCTGGGGCCCTGTGATGGCTGAGTGCACACCTAAGCAGGGCTGCATCCTCGTGTTGTAGCCGTGTTGTGTATAAGGCTTCGTGGGGGCCTGGTCAACCACCTTATCACTATAGGGCACAAACCTTTCTCGACAGTGATTGGACAGTTTGGATTGCCGGGGGCGGGTCTCCATGAAGAAGAGAATTGTAAAGCAAGACCTGTCCCCTGCGCCTGCTGTCTCCGGCTGCTTCGGCAGACGACACATACTACTACTACTACTACTACTACTACTACTACTACTACCTGCGTCGCCAAGCTGGTGGGTGCGTTAAATTTGCTGCGTAAATTTGCAGTGAATTTTGCAGCGGCCTGCAGGAGTAATAGTCTGCTATCCGGAAACACCCTGGCCCGAACAAACGGCGCAACCGCAGGTATCTCGTCAATCAACCCATCTTTCATGACAACGAAGCGTCAAACACTTGCGGCGTTCAAGTGGACAGCAAATCGCGTGTTAGCGGTCTCCTGCTTGCCACGAAGCGCTCGTGCTACTTGTGTGCGTAGCATCGGTAGTGTTTGAAGACAGCCTCCACCCTTCCTCTCCCTCTCTCTTCTCTCGTTACTGAACGAAACTCAGGGAGAGACCGTGCTTCCCCTAAAAGGCTCGGTCGCACTGGCTGTTTCTCTGCCTCTTACACCACGACCAAAAAAGCGCATCCCTTCTCCGTTTGAAAGGCTGCTGAGAACTCGCGACTGTGTTCTCGACGAGGCGTTTTTGGCTTCGGCCGAGCAAACCAGCGGGATGCAAAGCAGTCCCCGCGCCTGCGCAATTGTAGGCAGCAACTGTTGGAGTTGCCGCGGATGAGTAAAAAACCCAACCGACGCAACCGCTTTTTAGCCCGCCGCCCGCTTCAACGAGCAACATATGACCCAACAGTGCCGGCTTCTTGGAACTCGAAACAGAGGAACGAACAAGGAATAAGTGTGAGAAAAGAGGGGTAAAAAGTACCGGAAGCTTGTGCGCAGGTAGACGCGGCTTTATCTCGCCGTGCACTTGAAGATGCTCCACACGCATTTTCGCTTGTAACGGAAGGAACCCGCGAAGGAACACCTCGCCCGGCACGTAGCAGGACGTCGTCCTCTTCATCATGGGTTCGAATTTGTGATTTTTGCGGCGTCCTGCATTGGTCCTTTGTCAGAGTGAGCCAATGCCTCACCTTTAAGACACGGCTGTGTCACGCATGCTCTAGACAGACGCTTGCGTCCGGCATGCATGCATGTTACAGTCGTTGGGTGGCGTTGACCGGTTGCGAGCTGTAAGAAGTGCACCGGATAGAAAGCCTATTACACAGCAAAGCTGCACCTGCACAGCCGGCCCCCTCTAAGAAGAAGCCAGCGGGGTGGCGTATGTCGCTTCACCTGCACTGCCGGCCCCCACTAAGAGGAAGCCAGCGAGGTGGCATATCTCGCTTCACCTGCACAGCCGGCCCCCACTAAGAGGAAGCCAGCGAGGTGGCGTATCTCGCTTCACCTGCACTGCCGGCCCCCACTAAGAAGAAGCCAGCGAGGTGGCATATCTCGCTTCACCTGCACAGCCGGCCCCCACTAAGAGGAAGCCAGCGAGGTGGCGTATGTCGCTTCACCTGCACAGCCGGCCCCCACTAAGAGGAAGCCAGCGAGGTGGCGTATATCGCTTCCCCTGCACTGCCGGCCCCCACTAAGAAGAAGCCAGCGAGGTGGCGTATCTCGCTTCATCTGCACAGCCGGCCCCCACTAAGAAGAAGCCAGCGAGGTGGCATATCTCGCTTCATCTGCACAGCCGGCCCCCACTAAGAGGAAGCCAGCGAGGTGGCGTATGTCGCTTCACCTGCACACACCCGGTCCACCACTAGAGAGCGAGGGGCTAAGTTTACCACTCGTTCCCAAAAAGGAGAGGGGAAGGCTTACAAACCGGGAGAAAAAAGGGACACACTGGAGGCGCATAAGAGGGGGAGGAAGCTCAAAGAAAGGAAGGGCCTCCGGGCGGTCTAAAAGAGCGGCCCCCCGCGTTCGCGGATGGGCCGGGGTGGAACCGGGGCCGAGGCCGATGGCCACGACCTCCTCGCGCTGTGGCTCGCGAAGTCCGGCCTCAGCCAGCACCTCAACAGCTTCCGCAGGGCGGGGCTGGGCCTCAACGAGCTGACCTCGCTGACCATGCAGGACTACAGCACCGTCGGCGTCACGAACATGGTCGACAGGCGGAAGCTCTTCGAGCTCATTCAGGTGCGCCCCTCCCGTTTTTTCGTAAGAACAATTAATTGTAAACACGAAAGAACGCTGGCAGCGTGTTTGGGAGAAGACTAGCCTGCCGATCACATTCACTCACTATCACTCACCAACAGGCTAATCCTCCCCCGGCACGTACAAACAAAAATATGTTCTCGGCGGCGCCGAAGCTTTACCAGCTTCGGCTGACACCATTTGCGCACTTAACCATGGTTAAGAAGACGACTGAAAGCATAGGCACAAAGATAGCTCAAAGCATCTGCAGAATACCACGAAAAGCCTCTAGGCAAAAACCCGTTTTACATCTCTTCTGTAAGGGGGAGGGGGTCTAATAATAAGTCGGTCGCAAGAACCCCGGAAATGACAAGACACATACGAAGTTGGGCGTGCTCCGACTTAAGTCGAATATAGAAGGAAGTCGGCACACCCACAAGCACACGCACTGCCACTACCGCAGTTACGATACGCATAATATTATTACCGTATTCGGATTAGTGTTGAACCCGGTAAAACCTGGAACATCCCCCATAATGGGGCTGGGTGTCCACGGTTTTACCCGGTTCGGCATTTTTCGGGGTTTGCGACTTTGCGTACTTGCAGAACATCGCGACCCTGGTGCTTGCCCAGCTCGACCCCTAGATGCAGCTGTCATAGGAGGCTGCAGGACCAGTCACGCAGGAGACTACCTGGGGCACCCCCCGGGTGTCCCAGGGTTTACCCGGTCAGTCATTTACCGGTTCCAGCTTTAGTCCAGTTCAACAATATTCCAGTTACGGTAGTTAACGATGCCTTGAAGGAACAATGGTCACCCGGAGACTTTGAAACCCCGGATGCCTTAAGCGAAGTTGGACCCGGCTACGACCAGAATTTCTTTTACAAGAACTCAGGGCATTCCCAACACCTTCTTCTATTGCCTTGTAGCTCGCGTCAAATCATGCATGAGAGGCACTGTTCTGTCTAAACATCAAGCTTCGATTTCCGTCCCTCCATTGCATATTGAAATGAGGACAAGTCCCTCGAGCGTTTTCTATTTACCGTATTTCTAAAAATGTTGGCCCCCCTAAAAAGTTGGCCGGAAAAAATGTTGGCCGAAAATAAACCTGGCGGTTTTGGGGGGGCGCCAGGTTTATTTCCGGCCAACATTTTTTCCAACCAACATTTTTTTTTTTTTGGTAAAAGCAAGTTGTACTTAGCAGATTTCATACTACACCTAGTTAGGCAGCGCCTTCACCGGAAGCTGTTCTCCCGCCTACAGGGATAGCGCAAGGGTTTGCTGGGATCGCCGACGGCTTAGATACACGGGCCGTCATGATCGCCATCCCCGACGGCTTCTTAGCCTCCCAGGGCCACCCCAAGCAAAAAGCACGTCCAAGTGGAGCTTTGATCTTGGAGAGCAAGAGCGGGAATCCGGTTGAGGAGCCACGTCGTTGCCGAACTTACCGTGATGATGCTCATGGTCGACTCGATCTGCAGCCTTTTGCCACGGTGGAAGGACCCGCGAGCGACCGTGCCCGACCTCGCTCCCGCGAGCGATTGCGTTGATCGATCGAAAATATTGCATGCCTAATACTCTCCAGGGAAAAGACTTTCGAAAAGGGGGACTATGGACCTGGGACGGAAGTGGCCGGTACCACGTGGGTTGCTGCCACCTCCAGTCAACGAGTTCTGGACTTGGCTTCTGGGAGGAGCGCCCCGGATCCAACAGCGGCTGTGCAGCACACTCAACATATCAAAGAGGAACTTCTTCCTTTGTCCTCCTCTCGCGTTCCCGCCAACGTGTTGCACAAGCGTACGCCATTCCCCTACTGTGTTGTGCGCCAAGACAGCTGCGAACATAGAAGGATGCATAGACCGGGACATGTCAGACGTTCATCAACGACACGACTCCGCAAGCCTCATGTCCACCACCAGCTGGGTACCGAGTAGGGACGGCGAGCGATTCTAGCATCACAAAGAAAGCCGGATATTGGCTTTGGGGAGGCGGGTTATCTTCCGTGTGCGTTGCGTTCCGGGGGAGGAGGACGGTGTGCGCGAAGGTTACAGCCGTCCTGGATGTGCGGGGTGGGGTGGGTGGTTGAGGGGGGTAAATCTGCTAAGTACCCAAAAAACCTGCAAAAATGTTGGCCGGAAATAAACCTGGCGGTTTTGCCTGGTTTTTGGGGGGGCGCCAGGTTTATTTCCGGCGAACATTTTTAGAAATACGGTATTTTGTTCAAGAGCTGCGACTCAACTTCTCAAACATTTCATCAGATGATAAAGCGCGAAGGCCCGACGCTGAACGCGCTGTCGGAGTCGGCGGACTACGGCACGCCGCCGCAGCAGACCCTGCTGCAGCAGGGCGCGGGGCTCGAAGACGAAATGGGGCTGTTCAGCATGGACGACCTGGCGGGCGGCGCCGGCGACCGGCACGCGGACCCGTCGAGGAGGATGCCGTCGACCCCGCCGCACATGGGCTTCGGGCTCGAGGGCGGCGACTCGTCGCTCGACGGCTTGCTCGCGCACCTCGAGAAGAGGGAGCCGCGCTCCGCGCCGGCGCGTCCGACCGCGGCCGCGACGCAGCGGCAGCAGCGACGCCCGAAACGCGAGCTTCGCGCCGCCCCACGCGACGCCGCCGGCGGCGTCGTACCCGCCGCTGCCCAGCGAGGTGCAGCGGAGGGCCGGGGGGGGGTGTGGGGCTAATTTATTCCGGGGTGGCTTTTTTTCCGACTTTTTTTCCGACTTTTTTATTCCGGGAGGTGAAAATTTGTTCCGGGAGGTGAAAATTTGTTCCGGGAAGTGAAAATTTGTTCTGGGAAGTGAAAATTTGTTCCGGGGTGGGCTTTTTTTCTGACTAATTTGTTCCGGGAACTGAAAATTTGTTCCGGGGTGGGCTTTTTTTCTGACTAATTTGTTCCTGGGTGAGTTTTTTTTCATTTCTGGGCTAAAAATGGCTGACACGATCAGTGAGCCTCCCAGAAAAAAAACTCACCCCGGAACAAATTTTCACTTCCCGGAACAAATTTTCGCTTCCCGGAACAAATTTTCAGTTCCGGAACAAATTTTCACTTCCCGGAACAAATTTTCAGTTTCGGAACAAATTTCACCTAATTTCACGGGACCCGGACCGAACCCAGAACTGGGGAGGACTGGGCTGACAACCCAAGGTGGCAACAAACGGAATCTGCACTCCACATTACATCACGCAAGAATGGCTGATTCCTTCCTGAAGTCATCGACTGTCTTTGTGCCCACAGGAAGCGCGAACTGAACGCAAGGACCTTCCAGATGTGGAACACTGTACGGAGAGAAGACCACGCAACGGAGCAGGCGCCCACAAGTAGTTTCTAACAGGACTAATCCCTCACACCGAAGTGATCATGAGTTGCCTTAACGAAACGAACCTTGTGGAGCTGAACTCAGGCTGATAGGTGGGCCTTCTACAACGTTAGCACCGGTCAGCAAGTAAACCTGGCACAGAAGGCACGCGGTGGCTATCGGTAAACTGCATCGCGCACTCAGACAGACTTAACAGCATGTACTTGGAACCCCTTCCCACGGTCAGTAACTTGGACGACAATTACACTGGACGAACGCAGGAAATGACGAATATCCTCGAGGCTGTCGTAAATTCTCTTCTCAAAAAATATTAAAATACATAGGGTCAAAAGGGCACCCCCCCGAGAAAAAAAAAAGACTCCAGATACGCAAACTCTTTCGAACGCTGCACACGGGTATCCTTCAAGTGACCTCTAACTATCTGTTGCATACGCGTATCCGGATCTGAAAGCCGAAGACTTTGTAACACTTTACCGCAACCGAAGTCGCGAACCGGGTTCGGCTTGCACTGCAAAAGCAGCATAATTGTGTCTTGCGCCCGAGCGCGGAATTCCGCCACCCGCCATTCGGCTAGAGTGCAAGAACACAATTGCGAAGCGTACTACAAACGGATAGTGTTACATAGGCGAACGAATCATGCGAGAACCTATGGAGGGGCCCCTCGACAGCTTTCAGAACACGGCATAGTAAGTCAAGAGTCGGATAAGCGAGTGTGCACATTCTACTCCCGTTTGATCTGCATTTTCCACCTTTCCCCCCTTTCTTTGATCTGCTGTGTGTATTTGAAAAACGTTATCGCATGCGGGTAAGCGGGGTTTGCGGGTTAGGGTTTGCGGGGTTGCGGGTTAGGGTATGCGGGGTTTGCGGGTTAGGGTACGCGGGGTTGCGGGTTCGGGTATGCGGGTTTGCGAGGTTAGGGTATGCGGGTTTGCGGGTTAGGGTATGCGGGTTTGCGAGGTTAGGGTATGCGGGTTTGCGGGTTAGGGTATGCGGGTTTGGGTATGCGGGTTTGCGGGGTTTGCGGGTTAGGGTTTGCGGGGTTAGGGTACGCGGGTTTGCGGGTTCGGGTTTGCGGGTTTGGGTATGCGGGTTTGCGGGTATGCGGGGGGGGTTCGGGTATGCGTACCTTACACAAAAATTGTAAAAATCATACACAAATGGTGAAAATCTGGAAAATTTGGCAAACCCCAAATTTTCAGGTTCCGGAACAAATTTTCACTTCCCGGAATAAATTTTCACTTCCCGGAACAAATTTTCACTTCCCGGAATAAATTTTCACTTCCCGGAACAAATTTTCACTTCCGGAACAAATTTTCACTTCCCGGAATAAATTTCACTTCCCGGAACAAATTAGTCGGAAAAAAAGCCTGAAAAAAAGCTCACCCAGGAATAAATTTGCTCGACCCGGGGGGGGGGGGGGGGGTCGAAGAACAAGAATACTTCATCAACTGCCTTCGGGTCAGCTAGTCTGACACTTTTCTGTCGTTGGGGAAAAAGGTCTCCCCCCCTTTAGCCTCCTTCGAAATAAGGAAGGCAGTCCCTCGAGTATTTAGTCTACCTGGTTTGTCAAGAGCTGCGACTCAACTTCTCAAACAGTTCATCAGATGATAAAGCGCGAAGGCCCGACGCTGAACGCGCTGTCGGAGTCGGCGGACTACGGCACGCCGCCGCAGCAGACCCTGCTGCAGCAGGGCGCGGGGCTCGAAGACGAAATGGGGCTGTTCAGCATGGACGACCTGGCGGGCGGCGCCGGCGACCGGCACGCCGACCCGTCGAGGAGGATGCCGTCGACCCCGCCGCACATGGGCTTCGGGCTCGACTCGTCGTTCGACGGCTTGCTCGCAGAGGGAGCCGCGCTCCGCGCCGGCGCGTCCGACCGCGGCCGCGACGCAGCAGCAGCAGCGACGCCCCAAACGCGAGCTTCGCGCCGCCACGCCACGCCGCTGCCCAGCGAGGCGCAGCGGAGGGCCGGCGCGGGGGGGACCCCGCGTAAGCGTTCGAAAACAAGAATACTTCATATAACTGCCTTCGGGTCGGCTAGTCTGACACTTTCTGACTGTATCCCCCCTTTAGCCTCCTTCGAAATAAGGAAGGCAGTCCCTCGAGTATTCAAGAGCTGCGACTCAACTTCTCAAACATTTCATCAGATGATAAAGCGCGAAGGCCCGACGCTGAACGCGCTGTCGCAATCGGCGGACTACGGCACGCCGCCGCAGCAGACCCTGCTGCAGCAAGGCGCGGGGCTCGAAGACGAAATGGGGCTGTTCAGCATGGACGACCTGGCGGGCGGCGCCGGCGACCGGCACGCGGACCCGTCGCGGAGGATGCCGTCGACCCCGCCGCACATGGGCTTCGGGCTCGAGGGCGGCGACTCGTCGTTCGACGGCTTGCTCGCGCACCTCGAGGAGAGGGAGCCGCGCTCCGCGCCGGCGCGCCGGCGCGCGCCGGCTAAGTCGGCGCCCGACCGCGGCCGCGACGCGCCCGTCAGCAGCGGCAGCGGCGACGCCCGAAACGCGAGCTTCGCGCCGCCCCACGCGACGCCGCCCGCGGGCTCCCTGCCGCCGCCGGCGGCGTCGTACCCGCCGCTGCCCAGCGAGGCGCAGCGGAGGGCCGGCGGGGGGGACCCGGCGTCTCCGCCGAAAAAGGCCGGCGGGAAGAAGAAGGATCGGAACCGGATCGCGGTCTGCGTGCGGAAGAGGCCGCTGCTGAGCACGGAGGACGGCCCGAAGATCATGGACGTGATGATCACCGACAACGACCAGTCCCTCACGGTGCTCGAGCCGAAGGTGAGGGTCGACCTGTCGACGTATACAGAGCGGCACAACTTCATCTTCGACGAAGTCATGGACGAAACGAGCACGAACGAAATCGTTTACGAGCGGACGGCCGCCCCGTTGGTTGACACAGTGTTCGAAGGCGGTCGCGCGACGTGCTTCGCCTACGGGCAGACCGGCTCCGGGAAGACGTTCACCATGATGGGCAAGGACGGGCAGAAGGGTCTGTACCTGCTCGGGTCGGAGGACATCTTCAAGCGGCTGCTGCCGGGACAGTACATCACGTGCAACCAGTACGAGATTTACGGCGGCAAGCTGTACGACTTGCTGCAGGACCGTAAGAGGCTGCAGCCGAGGGAGGACGGCAAGGGGCAGGTCAACATCTGCGGGCTGACCGAGCACAAGTGCAACAGGGTCGAAGACCTCATGCGGCTGATGGAGGTCGCCAGCGAAGTTCGCGCCGCGGGCTCGACGGGCGCCAACGAGGAGAGTTCGCGGTCGCACGCGATCCTCGCCATCAACGTGAAGACGAAAGGGAAGAAGGGCCCGGAGCTGCTGGGGAAGTTCACGTTCATCGACCTCGCGGGATCCGAGAGGGGAGCGGACACGTTGGACTCGGACCGGGTGACCCGGATGGAAGGGGCCGCGATCAATCGTTCGCTGCTCGCGTTGAAAGAGTGCATCCGCGCGCTCGACCTCGCGCAGAAGCACGTGCCCTTCAGGGGATCGAAGCTGACGGAAGTCCTCAGGGACTCCTTCACGGGCAATTCGAAGACCGCGATGATCGCGTGCGTCTCGCCCAGCTCTGCGAACTGCGAGCACTCCCTCAACACCCTGCGGTACGCAGACCGCGTGAAGGAGCTGAAGGGCAACCCTGAGACCGGCCCCGGCACCGACGACCGCCGGCGCCGCCCCCCTCCGAACTCGTCGCCGCCGCACCCGCAGCCGGCCGAGGCCCCATACCCCCCGCGCCGCGGGCATTCGCCGGCGTCCCGCTCGGCGTCGCCGGGGACCAATCGGCAGGCGGGTGTAAGCCCCTCGCGCGCCCCGCTGAGCAATAGCTCCCCCGTCATCCCGACGCACGCCGCGAGCCCGGAGACCAAGAAACCCGCCAAGGCGTCGTACCCGGGCAACCGTCAGACCAACTCACCAGCGATCGGCTCCCAAGCGCCGCCCCGCCACATGCCGCCCGGCCAGCCGCAGGCCAGCGGGACCCCCACGGCCGCCAACCTGGAGACCCGGCACGAGGAGCTGATCAACATCATCCTCGAAGAGGAGGAGGACATGATCTCGACCCACCGCAAGCACATCTACGACGTCATGAAAATCATCAAGCTGCAGATGCACGAGCTCACCGTCGTCGACCAGCCCGGGTCGTCCATCGACGAATACCTCCGCAACCTCGACAAACTCCTGAAGCAAGTATCAACGGTATGCTGCACCATTGGGGCACCTATTCAGCTTGGTCCACATCGCGTCGCTAGTCCACGAGTTAACCCCCGAGCACACACCCCGAGTTTAGTTCGGTAAGACATTAGGTCGACGAAGCTTCACGACGCGACGCCCAATCGTTCGCTTTACCTGGCGTCGCTCGTCTTTCGCGTTTATTAGTGAAACCTTGGAGCGAACCAGCTGCCAGACGCTTCGATGGGTTGCGCTCAGGGTTTCGTGCGAATTCATACACCAGGCAACGAATTCTCCAACGCCATTGTCCCGGTGAGTGCTCGAACTGGGCCGAAGAAAGAAAGGTTGGCGTGCTGCCAGAATTCACCGAGATGCGGCTTCCAGGCCTGTTTATGTGGCTCAAAACCGAAAGTCTTTTTGAAACCGGGTGAGCACCAAGTGGAAGCGTTTTATTGTGGAGGGAATCTCTAACCACTTTTCTCAGTGTTGGGCATTGTCGTTGGACATTGCAGGCAGGCATTGCTGCTGTACGTTGCAGCAGCGGTTTTCGTTCAATGGCTGCATGTAGATTCGTCAAGCCTCGCAGATTCCCTCGGAAAATCCGTGAGAAAACAGGTTTGGATACAGGCGAAACGAATTTGGACTCATTGGACATAAGCGAAACAGAAGTTTGACTTGTGATTAGGCAGTTGTGTTTTTGTATAAGCACCTGCTTTGTAGGAAATGCTTGAGAAGACTGCCAGTTGCGATAGATCAAAGGAGGTAAATGTGCTGTAGCCCACACGAAACACAGGTAAGTCTGAGTTTAGTGGCGGGCGTAAGCGTTCAACAAACCTCCTTCGAAATGAGCACAAGGCAGTCCCTCGAGTATTTCCTTTCGTGAATCGATCCTGCCCGCACGCCACCGTAACCAAACACAGAAAGTTGGCGACCTCCGCTCGCAGCTGGCACGCTTCAAGTCCCACCTGCAAGAGGAAGAGGCTTTGTCGCAGAACTTCAAGCCGAACGGCACCTGAGGGCGCATCGGGGTTTGAGTCGGTTTTCTGCCACGATGGCTCGTCCACGCGAGGCGCGTAGGACACGTCCTTCGGCAGGGGCGCGGGACGCCGGCATGAGGTATCGGACGAGTTGCACGGGGAGACGTTGTTTTGTATTCACGGAGGTCGCTTGTATTTGTATCGACCCTTTAACTTTGAAAAGCTTGTCCAGTGAGGGAGAAGAGCCCCCCCGGCTAAGATGACATAGCGTACGCGGTCTGGTCCAGTGCCGGGTAGGGGAGTTAAGCTGTGCGGTCCATTTTGCGGGTGGGTGGCACATTCGCAAATCCCGTGTGAAATCCGGCGTGCCACCCGCAGATCCAGGGCGAAACCGGCGTGATCACCCGTTTTTGCGGGGGGTCCGCTGGATTTCACACGGAATTTACGGGTGCCACACTGGATTCATACTGGATTCGCGGATGTCACACCGGATTTCACACTGGATTCGCGGGGTGTACCGTACCCACACCCGACACTTTGACCGCACAGTTACCTCCCCCCACCCGGTGCTGGAGTACACCGTGTATACGGCAACGTTTCCCATTTCCGGAGAGGTGGTGGGCCATCTGCGGGCCCACCACTCAACGGACATTTTATCTTTCGGCAGTGGGCTCGACGCAAAAACTTAAGACCGTCATTTTTGGAAGCTCGGAATGAACGCATTGCGTTATTCTATTCAAGCCCACATCTTCGAATAATATTCAGTAAACTGAAGTGATCCGTTGCATTCATCATCGATTGGGGTGTTTGTAATAGGTATTATACCATGGCCGGCCCATGGCCTATGTTGTTTGCTCATATTGAGCGAGTGCAAACAACCACGAAGCAAAGGGGTATGAGCGCCCCCTGGCCACGTAAAAGCAGCTGTTCTGTTTGCAACCAAAACTGTCCGCTGAATAGGGTTATCTCTTCCTTTTTGTGTTGTTGTTTTTCATTCGGAACTGAGAAGAGAACATTTCCGGCTGCGCAGTGAGAAGTTGAACGAGACCCGGTATCACCCCGTGCTAGCATCAAGCATACTTGGGAGGCTGGATTCTGCCCAAACACTAAACGAAGGCGTTGTCCCCAGCGAGGGGTATCCCTGAATACGTGAAGCGAGTCTCTTGCCTCATCATCTCCACCATCGTTGGTCAGGTTTTCGATTATCATGTGCAGAACCTCAGCTCCAGAAAAAGTTCTCAAGACTTCTCGGCTCATTGCACCGAAGAACCCGGATTCACATGTGCTATCTGTGGCATCGTCGCGCCGAAAGAGTGGGACGGACTTGTACGCAGTGAGCTAGCCAAGATCTTGACGGGAGGTTCTCGAATGTTTCGCGTTCTCGCAGCGCACTCGATGCTGGAAGGGTGAAGGAACGACCGCGTTCAGCAATTTGAACGGCAAAATTAACGGAAAAAAAAAAAACGAAATTCGAAGAGACCCATCTGTTGAGCATCTCTCTTGGGTTGCTTGTCAAGGGCGCCAACAAATGTTCAATAGCCAAGGGAGAAATGGAATTAGGGAGTGGGGACGGGAGCGGTTTATGTTTTTGTATACGCACCTGCTTTGTAGGAAATACTTGAGGAGGCTGCCAGCTGCAAAAGATCAAAGGAGGTAAATGTGCTGTAGCCCACACGAAACACAGGTCAATCTGGGTTCAGTGGCGGGCGTAAGCGTTCAACAAAAAAGACCCACTTTGTAGTTGTATTGTTTCTCCCCCTCGAGCCTCCTTCGAAGTAAGCACAGGCAACCCCTCGAGTATTTCTTTTGCGGCACGTAACATTTGTACGGGGAAACCGGAAACTGTACCGGAAACTCCCCGGCGGGATGGTTCCTGCACTCGTGTCTCTCCCGGTAACATACGCGGCAATCAATTCCCATTTCTTCTTCACTTGCTGCACGGCTCTTGCTGCTTGAGCGAAGACTCATCGGCGTGCCAGTGGGTTCCACACTACGACAGCAAATCGTGGGTGGTGCTCCCTCCGAGCAGCCTCCCTGGCCCTGGCCCACGCCGGATGCCGCAACCCCTTAACCCGGGCGGCGGCGCTTTGGCAGCCAGGCTCCTCAAGGGTAGCACCGCGAGAGGCATCATCCACACTTCAAAGGCCCACACACACCATGACAGCAAGTCTCCCAAAAGCTTCTAGCTCAAACCGGAGACTCTAAGCCCTTACCCTACGACCCTGTATTCATCCCTTTTTCACAAGTGTGCCAAGCCCCTTGCGGACCCCAGGAAGCGCAGTCTGCGAACACCATCTCACCAGCTCGGCTCTGTACTTTTTCCCGGTAACAAACGCGCTTGTCATTGTTGAAAATAGTGACGTTTTGGGCAGCGTACCGTGTTGTAAGAGGGGGAGGGTAGTGTTTCTATTGCACCCCGGACTTCAGCAGCCATATACTATGTCAATGCGGGAGTGAAAAAGTGCGGGCGTGGCCACTCCCAGTGCCACTCCCGCCTTGAGGGAGTGCCACTCCCGCATTGAGGGGGCTCCACTCCCGCATTGAGGGGGTCCCACTCCCGCAATGAGGGAGTGCCACTCCGCAATGAGGAAGTGCCACTCCGCATTGAGGGAGCGCCACTCCCGCCTTGAGGGAGTGCCACTCCCGCATTGAGGGGGCCCCACTCACGCATTGAGGGAGTGCCACTCCCGCATTGAGGGAGTGCACTCCGCATTGAGGGAGTGCCACTCCCGCATTGAGGGGGTCCCACTCCCGCATTGAGGGAGTGAGGCCGACCGCACAAACGACCGCAAAGCCACTCCCGCAATCCGGAGTGGGAGTCCGTGGGTTTCTACTACCAGCCAGCCTGAGAAGTTTCTGGTCGCTGGCCGACATGCGACCGTCTTCAATGACTGATTAGTGCGCCAGCAACAAGCCGCCGATTACAGGCGCGGCACGGGGTCACCGACGGCTTTCTGCTGCCGGCTCAAGATTTGGCGCGTCAGCCGACTCGTCCCCATACCGCAAAGGCCTGGGGGCTCTCCAAAATCTTTTTTTCTTTTGTATAAGCACCTGCTTTGTAAGAAATACTTGAGGAGGCTGCCAGCTGCAAAAGATCAAAGGAGGTAAATGTGCTGTAGCCCACGCGAAACACAGGTGAATCTGGGTTTAGTGGCGGGCGTAAGCGTTCAATAAAAAAGACCCACTTTGTAGTTGTATTGTTTCTCCCCCTCCAGCCTCCTTCGAAGTAAGCACAAGGCAGCCCCTCGAGTATTTTTCCGGCATCACGATGTGCCTCACATTGAGCGCGAGAACGAACGATGGTCAGCCGACCGTCACTTCGCGTTTCTTCTGCCTCACGAAATAATGTACAATTGCCATGATGTCCGCGGCATCGCAGAGAGACCGGCGCACCCGTGCAGGTTACCTCCACGGGTGCGCCGGTAGTGGTCATGTTGGTTCCCAACTCCACAAGTTCGCCCTTTTTCAGGTCATTCAGAAAGCGGGCGACATCCTTCTCTCGAGCTTGTGTTTCTTCCTCCAATGCCCACTCATTGGGACTATCTCCTAGTTCAAACTTGACTCAGCTTTGTCTTGTTCTTGCAACCCAACCATTCTGATAGAGCGGGTGCACCCTCCATCTACCACTGCAGATGCCACTGCGTCAACACAGTCATGGGCGGGCTGAACAGACGGAACATGCGAACCACTTGTTTCATTTACCTGGAGATGGGAGAAGACCGGGTTCTTCTTGGCAGACTCATGTCGTGCCGTAGCATTGTCGAGGGTTGTACCTTCTTCGGCACGAGTAGCGCAGCCCAGCGATTCGCTGAATCACAGCGAGTTCAGCAAGTTTTGAGGGCAGCAACGTGGCTGGTCCAACGAAGTCCAAGAAGAAAGAGAGAGAAGGCATCAGCGGATACCCCCTGCGTAACGAACGGCCGCTCGGCAGCCAGACTCGCACCGCTTGTCCTGCCTGCGGACTCGTGATGGTCCGCTTTATGTCTGTGGCTTGAAGGACCGTGCATGATACACATATATAGGACACGGTGCGGTGTTGAGCACATCTCCATTCAAGCATGGTCTTCCAATTCTCTCCCTGATCTACACATGTTAGAAAAGCGTTCACAACTTGATACGACTTATAAACCTATTGGTATGTCACATGTTATCAACATAACATGTGAAATCACGTGTTACTTCCACGACGTGTGTGTTTCGTAAGTCAGAATTGGGTTTCATCGCTTTCCCGGCATGCCGCCGCACCGCCCCGTTTGTGTGCCATTTGCATCAACGTGCTGAACCGTATGGTGCTCACGAATTTGACTTTTTCGGAACCCGCGTGGGTCGGTTCCGCGCCCAGAAAAAGAACTGCAGCCCTATCACCTCGAGGAGAGACATTCGCGCAGGAATGAACGACATCGCAGCCCGGCGGCCAAGTCGGTGTTTTCAGGGAGTCAGGGGCAGTTCGCTTTTCTTTTTTAGTAGCGCTGTTGGAATAAAGGGAGCATTTTCCGGACGCCGGCTGCACATGAAAAGGTTCAACGAACCCATCCCAAGAGAGGTTTATTCCGCTGGATCATCACTGATCAGTTGATGCTGTTCGCCTCCCGTTGGTCAGTGCAAGACCCTAACCCCGGAAGTGTTCCTTTTCCTTTTACAAGCCATAAACTGTTGGAGAAAGCTCGTCACTGCAAACCGTGGCGTTTTCACTTGCGTCCTGATGCTAACACAACGTTAACAACGATCCCGCTCAAAGACAAAAACAAAATTAGGTTATATGCGTGGTGTGATCAGCTTCATGTTTTGCCGGGTTCTTACCGGGTCATGAAAGGTGTGGATCACACCAGTACGTTTAGTTGAAACCCGCCATCAATTGATGGCGGGCTCCCAACGAGGACCGTGATGTATTTATATACACGTATCAGCCAAAGCTCGTGATACGAGGTACGTATCACGTATCACAGCATCACTGCTCACCCGGCCTTCGAGTATGCTGCCTAACCATTAGCCTAAGTTCTTGCCTCCACCCTGTTGGCCCCGCCTTCTTTTTTTACACGCCTTCGACTGGGCTTTCCCACAATCCCGTTTGCACCTGCTCAGCTCTTTTGTTTCCGTCTTCGTTGTGTGTTGGCCCGTATTCCGCTTCCGTCCGGCCGCAGAAGCCCGAAAGAAAAAGAAAACTCAGTGAAACGCTTCCCCCTACTTGCGCTCAATTTGTCTCGTCACACGCGACGCACTTGTCATGCACAATCACTTGTTATATAACAAGTGACCTAACAAGTGAAAATTTATAACAAGTGCCACTTGTTATATAACAAGTGACCACTTGTTATATAACAAGTGATTGCTTGTTATATAACAAGTGATTGCTTGTTATATCAGTCATTCTCCTGGCGACCGTTCAAATATGGAAGAAACCATCTGGAGGTCAACCCCTCGTCATTTTCTTTGGTCCGAGGGCGTTTTTGAACTGTTTTGAATCCGATCTTTTCATCCCGACCCTCGGTGGGCTCCGAAGCTCGATATTGACGGGCTTAAACCCAAAATTAGGTTTTGCGAAAAACGCATTCTCGTGTTTTGCCATCGAGGGGGTCGCCAGTTTTTCTGTCGCACCCCGGGAACAGAGTTCCCAGGCATGCTCCGGATTAAAACCATCTTTGATTGACCAAATTAGAGGCGGGGCTGGTGGGTGTATGGGCTGCAACAGCTTTCCCCTGTGTCACCGTACTATACCACAAGGGGCACCACGGGGCCTAGCACCCTGTGGGCTCAGTACCCGCCATCCCAGTTCTGAAGTGCGTTCATAGGGTGATGGTAATTTGCCTGGTGAAGTGGGGTGCAACAGGAGGGCCATGGGGGTCAACCTTTTGTGTGATCCGAGGTGGTATTTTGACGATTTCGTGACCGATCTTTCCATTCCGTGTCTTCTCGGGAGCAAGAGGCACGTATCACACGCGCCCCCGGTATAATCTAAGTATAATTATATCGGGCCGAACTTGTCCAAGGGGGGTCGTCATTTTTTAGCGTTTATTTCTAAAACCCCGGGAACAGAGAGACCAGGGACACCTGCGCTCATAGCATCAAAGATTGGTCGATTTAGTGACACCTTTGGTGACTGTATGCGCTGCAATAGGATGGTCATTTTTGAACGGTCGCCAGGAGAATGACTGATATGACAAGTGACCACTTGTTACATCACTTGTTAGAAATATAACTAGTTATGTCCAAAAAAAACAGCTAACAAGTGCGTCATGCAGGTCCGACTGCCGCCGCTCTGTTATAGGCGAAAGGTCTGACGACGGAGTGGGAGAAATCACTCCGCGTCGAAACTTGCCAGACTTCTTCACGTGGGACCGATTTGGCACACCTTATCGCAGCGCGTTGAAGAGCACAGTCCAGGTCACGACGGGTGAGTGAGAAGTCACCCAACACGAACCGTTCTGGGCTTCTTACGTAAAGGGGGTTTAAAGCGCCAGCTTGGAAGGAGATTCTCGACGAAACTGCCAGACAAAGAATCGAACAGATTCCAAGTGCTGTACCTACCGAACACGTGTTGATTGAAGAGCACCCAGGCCAGTTTACGACGGCGAGTGAGCAGTTGTCGAAGCCGTCTGGGTTTCTTTACGTGAGCACGGTATTGTGCACCTTATACCCAGTCCGATTCACGACTGAGACACGCGTCGAAGCCTACAGGACTGCTGCACGTATGATTGATGTGGCGCACCTTGTCGCAGCGCTGAAGAGCACTCAGTCCGGGCGAACAACTATCCCAGTACGCGATCCGATAGCCATTGTATTATAGGAAGAGTCGAACGAACCTGCTACTAAAGTGTTTTGGCGAACGCTACCCGGAACCCCATTCCAGGGTCTGAGGTGCGCAGCACCAGCACGTCGCGAACAGGAAGACTGTGGGGGCGGGATGAGCACGTCTTAAACTCTACGAACTAGGCCACTATGTAACCTCGATATCCAAGGCCACTGTTCAACCTCAACATACAAGGCCATCGTGTAACCTCAGCATACAAGGCCACCGTTCAACCTCAACGTCCTAGGTCATCAGGCGGGACATCCGCGCCAAAGCATAGGGGTCCAGGGCGGGGGCAGAGGCCGGTGCGCATTCGGACTAGATAACCGGAGCTGGAGAATGGCACGATGCAGGGGGAGAAAAAGCGGTTCAGCGTCTTCGTGGAAGACCCAGACTCCGAGGACGGCGAGGAGGAGCACGAGGTGAAGTCGTCGTACGAGAAGGACCTGGTAGCCCTTCGGTACTCGTCGTGCTATGCGTTCCGCCCCGCTTTGGATGAAGACGGCGAACCGCTGCCGCGGAGCCTGCGCCGCCTTGTCTTCAACCTCACGCACCACCGCGTATTCGAAGGCGTGGTTGTGTTCCTCATCTTCGCCAACTGTGTTACGCTCGCGCTCGACGACCCGGTGCAGGCAAACCATGAAAAGCCGGACTACACGCACCACCTCGAGTACTTGTTCACCGCCTGCTTCGCTCTTGAGCTCGTCTTGAAAGTGTACTCCCAAGGCTTCGTCCTCCACCAGGGATCGTATTTGCGGTCTGGCTGGAACCGGCTCGATTTCATGATCGTCACCTTCTCGTTTCTCGCGTTCATCCCATCGTTCGGCAACTACACGGCGATTCGCACGTTCCGCGTGCTTCGCCCGCTGCGGAGTATCAGTGGGATCCACGGGCTGCGCAAAATCGTGAACGGGCTGCTGCATTCGATGCGCAAGCTGGTCAATGTGCTGATGCTCGCCGGGTTGCTGTTCTCGATTTTCTCGATCCTCGGCGTCCAGTTGTGGGCGGGTCTCATGCGGTACCGCTGCCAGTGGGTCGACCCGGCGACAGTATGCATCGAGGACGCGGGGGACTGCTGCGTTCCGGTCAACAGCAGTTTGCCGGCTTGCTGCTTTCAAATGCCGCCCGGCACCGAGTCATGTAGTGAGTTCCCGGGGAATTCGTGCGGCTGCCGCGTGTCGGGCGAAGTGTACGTGTCCATGGTGCAGCAGGACGTCTTCTGCTCGCCGTCTGCAATCAACGGGGGGTTCATGGGAGAGGCATTTGGCAGGTCGTGCGGTGCGGGGTATGAGTGCGTCGACTCCGGGGTCAATCCCGATTTTGGGTACACCAACTTCGACAACGTGGGATCTGCGCTGTTGGTCGTTTTCCAGTGCTTGACGCTCGAAGGGTGGACGGACATCATGTACATCATCCAGGACGTTTCGAGCGATTTCGGGGTCATCTACTTCATACTGCTGATCCTGCTAGGGTCGTATTTCATCTTGAACCTGGCCCTCGCCGTGATTAACGAGGAGTTCGATAAGATAAAGAGGTGGGAAGACGAGCAGCAAGAGCTCAAGCTCCTCAGGATGCAGCAGGAGCAGGAGCGCTTGATGCTCGAGCTGCTCCGGCTGCACTCGCTGGACCCGCCGCCGGCGATCGCGGTGGAGGACGCGGGGGAAGGTTCGACTTCGTCTTCGTCGTCCGACAGCACGGATGACGGCGTGCCCCGTGAAAGCGCGCAGAAGGTCTTCAACACCTCGAGCGACAGCGACCTCGGAGACTGCGCGCGGGTCGCCCCCGGCGACGACGCGCCGCGCATTTCGGTCACGCGGCTCGACAACTTCGAGCTCTCGAAGAGCGACTGCAGCCACCGGACTAGCCCCGCCAGCGACACCACCGAGCCCACGCTCGCGCCCCACGCGGCCGTCAAGAGCGGCGGCGACCGGCAGCGCGACGACCCCGCCCGCCTCAAGTGCATCTCCCAATCGAGATCGCCCAGCGCCCGCCCGGAGCCGCTGGACGCGCAGCTCTTCGCTGCCCGGTTCAAACACGGCGCGGCCGCGCAGGCGGACGGCCAGACCAACGGCAAGACTCCGATAAATCCTCTCAGCCGAGACGCAGCCAACGACGCGCCCGCCTCGGGCGGGAAGGTTACGCTTGCAGACACTCCGCAGCACCAGTCGGTGGGCTTAGATTTGGAGCTGGCGACGGCAGAAACGGAAACGCAGCCGCAAGGCAACACGCCTTCCTGGCGCACGCTGTGGAAACGGCTGCGGTGGTTCTGCTGGCGTTTGGTGGCGCACAAGGTGTTCACCCTGGTCATCATCTTCTTCATCGTCGTCAACACGCTCCTCCTGTCGGCGGAGCACCACGACCAGCCTGCCGCCCTGTCTTCGGTCCTCGAAATCGCGAATTACGTTCTGACTGCGATATTTGCCGTCGAAATGCTTCTCAAACTCCTTGCCTCCGGGTTCCGAGGCTACGTCAAGGACCGGTTCAATGTGCTGGATGGGTCCATCGTCGTGGTGTCTGTCCTAGAGCTGTTCCTGCTGGCAAACACGTCGGTGTCCGTCTTCCGCGCACTTCGTCTGCTGCGCGTGTTCAAGCTTCTCAAGAATTTCCACCAGCTGCGCAGCCTCGTGCAAGTCATCCTCAACGCCGTGTCCGACACTGGGTACCTGAACTTGATCATCCTCCTCTACATCTTCTGCGCGGCGCTGCTCGGCATGCAGTTTTTCGGCGGCAGTTTCCACTTCCCAGAGAACTGTCCGGCGGACAACCCGACATGCCCCGCGTCGCAGCCGCGGGCGCACTTTGACTCGTTTTACGCCTCGTTTCTGACTGTCTTCCAGATCCTGACCCGTGACGACTGGAATACCGTCATGTGGGATGCGATGCGCAGCACGCATCCGTCGTCGACGCTCTATTTTTTGACGCTGGTCATCTGCGGGGATTTTATTGTGCTCAACCTTTTCCTGGCGATCTTGATCCAGTCTTTCGACCGCTACATGCAAAGCGATCGGGGCGACGCGGACGACGAGACTGAAGACGGGTCCATAGACGACGTGCCCCCGCCAGAGCCTGACATCGCCCCACGGCCGGTGACCATGCAGCAACTGCGGCTGAGCTTGGGGCAGTTGTTTCCGGACACGGCGTTGACCTCGGAGCTGTCCAATTCGGCCCGGGATCGTACCGCAGACGTGCTGCAGTCGTCGCACCTGAGGCAGTCTCGCGCTTCGCGGGGGTCGCGAGCTTCTGTCGTCAGCGTGGATCGGAAGAGGGGTTCCATCACGATTGCGGCGCAGAAGATAACGACGGGGTATCACGAGGGGCAGTATGTGCGCACGGAGGCGGTCCGCGTTGGGGCTGCGTTCAAGTGCCGGAGTGAGATCGTCGACAGCCGCGGCAAGAAGCAGACGACCAACTTCGCGCAGCACGCGATGGTCGCCATGCGCCAACGGAGCCTCATCTCCGCGCCGTCAGACCGCCGCTTGCTCGCGCACCAGCCCTCGCTCGATCACCACATCTCATTTCAACCCGGCGAGCCTTCGCAATCCGCTCTGCCTTCCACGTGTCTCGACCGTCCCGCGCTCGCTAATTTTTCCCCGAAGCAGTCGCTCGTCAACAATTTGGCGGTTCCCATCCCGACCCGCAATTCCTCCATCGCAACCACAGAATCTGACCTCATCTCCGTGCACCACGTCAGCAGCTGCAACTCGTCCCCCGGCGGCCAGCACGCCTTCGCGAATTACGACCCGCAGTCGTTCAGCCACTACCTCGCAAACAACTCTCACCGGAGGACCCTCGAATCCCGGCCAGACGAATTCGACGTGTGCCACAGGTGTGGTGAAGAGCGCCATGCCCGAGGGCCAGCGTCCGACAGTCGGAGGCTCGCGACCCACGCGCGAATGTGCGGCACCATAGAAACGAGGAAGGCCAAAGTGAGAGCCTGGATGACCGTCATCTCCAACATCGTGGTGCACCAACATCAAGAGTGGTCCCTTGCACTCGTGACAGCGATCGTCGATGAAGCGCAAAAAGCTGGGTTTTGGCTGGACAAAACGGCAGCGGACTTTGAGGACATGGTGCGACCTGTAAAGGTCACTGTTTCAGCATTCGGCTGCGAGATGGTGTGCCTACATTCTGATTCTTATTATAGGAGGGCTGAGGCTTGTGCAGGTCAAACCCGTCAGCAAAATCACAATCGTTTTGTTTTGTCAGGTTTAGAAGATTAATGTATCTTGTAGACTAATACCCGTCGCTACCCCGAAAACATGGTATCTTCAACCTTCACCCCTCTCTTGCCAGTTCTGGTGTCCCAGAGTTGACCACAGTGTTGTCAGCCGTGTGTGATGCCACTCAAGCCTTGGTGTGTACTAATTCCGACACTTGATTGATGACACTATTTTCGACGGGCGGTCTGATTCTGGCATACAGCTCTTCGTCTTTCGACAAAGTTAGCTTATTTACTTCGCTTAGCAGATCGGTTCTGGTTTCCTAAAGAGCGTGTATGATGACTCTCAAGCCTTGGTGTGTACTAATTCCGACACTCGATTGATGACACTATTTTCGACGGGCGGTCTGATTATGGCATACATCTCTTCGTCTTTCGACAAAGTTAGCTTAGTTACTTCGCTTAGCATCTCCTAGAGAGCGTGTATGATGACACTCAAGCCTTGGTGTGTACTAATTCCGACACTTGATTGATGACACTATTTTCGACGGGCGGTCTGATTCTGGCATACATCTCTTCGTCTTTCGACAAAGTTAGCTTAGTTACTTCGCTTAGCATTTCCTACAGAGAGCGTGTATGATGACACTCAAGCCTTGGTGTGTACGAATTCCGACACATGATTGATGACACTATTTTCGACGGGCGGTCTGATTCTGGCATGCATCCCTTTGTCTTCCCGAGAAGTTCGCTTCGTTACTTCGCTCAGCATACGGTATCCTAGAGTTGACCACAGTGTCATCAGCCGTGCATGATGACACTATTTCGACGGGCGGTCTGATTATGTCACGCATCCCTTCGTCTTTCCCTGAAGTTTGCTTCATTACTTCGCTTAGTATAGTCGAGCCTAGAGTTGACCACTGTGTCATCAGCTGTGCATGATGACACTCAAGCCTTGGTGTGTACTAATTCCGACACTCGATTGATGACACTATTTTCGACGGGCGGTCTGATTCTGGCATACATCTCTTCGTCTTTCGACAAAGTTAGCTTAGTTACTTCGCTTAGCATGGTTTCCTAGAGAGCGTATGATGACACTCAAGCCTTGGTGTGTACTAATTCCGACACTTGATTGATGACACTGTTTTCGACGGGCGGTCTGATTATGGCATGCATCTCTTCGCCCTTCCCTGAAGTTTGCTTCGTTACTTCGCTTAGCATAGTCGAGCCTAGAGTTGACCACAGTGTCATCAGCCGTGCATGATGACACTCAAGCCTTGGTGTGTACTAATTCCGACACTTGATTGATGACACTATTTTCGACGGGCGGTCTGATTATGTCATGCATCCCTTCTTCTTTCCCTGAAGTTTGCTTCATTACTTCGCTTAGTATAGTCGAGCCTAGAGTTGACCACAGTGTCATCAGCCGTGCATGATGACACTCAAGCCTTGGTGTGTACTAATTCCGACACTTGATTGATGACACTATTTTCGACGGGCGGTCTGATTCTGGCATACATCTCTTCGTCTTTCGACAAAGTTAGCTTAGTTACTTCGCTTAGCATGGTTTCCTAGAGAGCGTATGATGACACTCAAGCCTTGGTGTGTACTAATTCCGACACTTGATTGATGACACTGTTTTCGACGGGCGGTCTGATTCTGGCATACATCTCTTCGTCTTTCTATGAAGTTCGCTTCGTTACTTCGCTCAGCATACGGATCCTAGAGTTGACCACTGTGTCATCAGCTGTGCATGATGACACTCAAGCCTTGGTGTGTACTAATTCCGACGTTCGATTGATGATACTATTTTCGACGGGCGGTCTGATTCTGGCATACATCTCTTCGTCTTTCGACCAAGTTAGCTTAGTTACTTCGCTTAGCATGGTTTCCTAGAGAGCGTGTATGATGACACTCAAGCCTTGGTGTGTACTAATTCCGACACTTGATTGATGACACTGTTTTCGACGGGCGGTCTGATTATGGCATGCATCTCTTCGCCCTTCCCTGAAGTTTGCTTCGTTACTTCGCTTAGCATAGTCGAGCCTAGAGTTGACCACAGTGTCATCAGCCGTGCATGATGACACTCAAGCCTTGGTGTGTACCAATTCCGACACTTGATTGATGACACTATTTTCGACGGGCGGTCTGATTATGTCATGCATCCCTTCTTCTTTCCCTGAAGTTTGCTTCATTACTTCGCTTAGTATAGTCGAGCCTAGAGTTGACCACAGTGTCATCAGCCGTGCATGATGACACTCAAGCCTTGGTGTGTACTAATTCCGACACTTGATTGATGACACTATTTTCGACGGGCGGTCTGATTCTGGCATACATCTCTTCGTCTTTCGACAAAGTTAGCTTAGTTACTTCGCTTAGCATGGTTTCCTAGAGAGCGTATGATGACACTCAAGCCTTGGTGTGTACTAATTCCGACACTTGATTGATGACACTATTTTCGACGGGCGGTCTGATTATGTCATGCATCCCTTCTTCTTTCCCTGAAGTTTGCTTCATTACTTCGCTTAGTATCGTCGAGCCTAGAGTTGACCACAGTGTCATCAGCCGTGCATGATGACACTCAAGCCTTGGTGTGTACTAATTCCGACACTTGATTGATGACACTATTTTCGACGGGCGGTCTGATTATGTCATGCATCCCTTCTTCTTTCCCTGAAGTTTGCTTCATTACTTCGCTTAGTATAGTCGAGCCTAGAGTTGACCACAGTGTCATCAGCCGTGCATGATGACACTCAAGCCTTGGTGTGTACTAATTCCGACACTTGATTGATGACACTATTTTCGACGGGCGGTCTGATTCTGGCATACATCTCTTCGTCTTTCGACAAAGTTAGCTTAGTTACTTCGCTTAGCATGGTTTCCTAGAGAGCGTATGATGACACTCAAGCCTTGGTGTGTACTAATTCCGACACTTGATTGATGACACTATTTTCGACGGGCGGTCTGATTCTGGCATGCATCCCTTTGTCTTCCCGAGAAGTTCGCTTCGTTAATTCGCTCAGCATACGGTATCCTAGAGTTGACCACTGTGTCATCAGCCGTGCATGATGACACTATTTCGACGGGCGGTCTGATTATGTCACGCATCCCTTCGTCTTTCCCTGAAGTTTGCTTCATTCCTTCGCTTAGTATAGTCGAGCCTAGAGTTGACCACTGTGTCATCAGCTGTGCATGATGACACTCAAGCCTTGGTGTGTACTAATTCCGACATTCGATTGATGACACTACTTTCGACGGGCGGTCTGATTCTGGCATACATCTCTTCGTCTTTCGACAAAGTTAGCTTCATTACTTCGCTTAGCATGGTTTCCTAGAGAGCGTGCATGATGACACTCAAGCCTTGGTGTGTACTAATTCCGACATTCGATTGATGACACTATTTTCGACGGGCGGTCTGATTCTGGCATACATCTCTTCGTCTTTCGACAAAGTTAGCTTAGTTACTTCGCTTAGCATGGTTTCCTGGAGAGCGTGTATGATGACACTCAAGCCTTGGTGTGTACTAATTCCGACACTTGATTGATGACACTGTTTTCGACGGGCGGTCTGATTATGGCATGCATCTCTTCGCCCTTCCCTGAAGTTTGCTTCGTTACTTCGCTTAGCATAGTCGAGCCTAGAGTTGACCACAGTGTCATCAGCCGTGCATGATGACACTCAAGCCTTGGTGTGTACTAATTCCGACATTCGATTGATGACACTATTTTCGACGGGCGGTCTGATTCTGGCATACATCTCTTCGTCTTTCTATGAAGTTCGCTTCGTTACTTCGCTCAGCATACGGATCCTAGAGTTGACCACTGTGTCATCAGCTGTGCATGATGACACTCAAGCCTTGGTGTGTACTAATTCCGACATTCGATTGATGACACTATTTTCGACGGGCGGTCTGATTCTGGCATACATCTCTTCGTCTTTCGACAAAGTTAGCTTAGTTACTTCGCTTAGCATGGTTTCCTGGAGAGCGTGTATGATGACACTCAAGCCTTGGTGTGTACTAATTCCGACACTTGATTGATGACACTGTTTTCGACGGGCGGTCTGATTATGGCATGCATCTCTTCGCCCTTCCCTGAAGTTTGCTTCGTTACTTCGCTTAGCATAGTCGAGCCTAGAGTTGACCACAGTGTCATCAGCCGTGCATGATGACACTCAAGCCTTGGTGTGTACTAATTCCGACATTCGATTGATGACACTATTTTCGACGGGCGGTCTGATTCTGGCATACATCTCTTCGTCTTTCGACAAAGTTAGCTTAGTTACTTGCTTAGCATTTCCTAGAGAGCGTGTATGACACTCAAGCCTTGGTGTGTACTAATTCCGACACTTGATTGCTGACATTTTTTTCGACGGGCGGTCTGATTCTGGCATGCATCCCTTTGTCTTTCCACGAAGTTCGCTTCGTTACTTCGCTCAGCATACGGTAGCCTAGAGTTGACCACAGTGTCATCAGCCGTGCATGATGACACTCAAGCCTTGGTGTGTACTAATTCCGACACTCGATTGATGACACTATTTTCGACGGGCGGTCTGATTCTGGCATACATCTCTTCGTCTTTCGACAAAGTTAGCTGAGTTACTTCGCTTAGCATGGTTTCGTAGAGAGCGTGTATGATGACACTCAAGCCTTGGTGTGTACTAATTCCGACATTCGATTGATGACACTATTTTCGACGGGCGGTCTGATTATGGCATACATCTCTTCGTCTTTCGACAAAGTTAGCTGAGTTACTTCGCTTAGCATGGTTTCGTAGAGAGCGTGTATGATGACACTCAAGCCTTGGTGTGTACTAATTCCGACTTTGATTGATGACACTATTTTCGACGGGCGGTCTGATTATGTCATGCATCCCGTTGTCTTCCCGCGAAGTTCGCTTCGTTAGTTCGCTCAGCATACGGTATCCTAGAGTTGACCACAGTGTCATCAGCCGTGCATGATGACCCTCAAGCCTTGGTGTGTACTAATTCCGACATTCGATTGATGACACTATTTCGACGGGCGGTCTGATTATGGCATGCATCTCTTCGCCCTTCCCTGAAGTTTGCTTCATTACTTCGCTTAGCATAGTCGAGCCTAGAGTTGACCACAGTGTCATCAGCCGTGCATGATGACACTCAAGCCTTGGTGTGTACTAATTCCGACATTCGATTGATGACACTATTTTCGACGGGCGGTCTGATTCTGGCATACATCTCTTCGTCTTTCGACAAAGTTAGCTTAGTTACTCGCTTAGCATTTCCTAGAGAGCGTGTATGACACTCAAGCCTTGGTGTGTACTAATTCCGACACTTGATTGCTGACATTTTTTTCGACGGGCGGTCCGATTCTGGCATGCATCCCTTTGTCTTTCCACGAAGTTCGCTTCGTTACTTCGCTCAGCATACGGTAGCCTAGAGTTGACCACAGTGTCATCAGCCGTGCATGATGACACTCAAGCCTTGGTGTGTACTAATTCCGACACTCGATTGATGACACTATTTTCGACGGGCGGTCTGATTATGGCATACATCTCTTCGTCTTTCGACAAAGTTAGCTTAGTTACTTCGCTTAGCATGGTTTCGTAGAGAGCGTGTATGATGACACTCAAGCCTTGGTGTGTACTAGTTCCGACATGGATTGATGACACTATTTTCGACGGGCGGTCTGATTATGTCATGCATCCCGTTGTCTTCCCGCGAAGTTCGCTTCGTTAGTTCGCTCAGCATACGGTATCCTAGAGTTGACCACAGTGTCATCAGCCGTGCATGATGACACTCAAGCCTTGGTGTGTACTAATTCCGACATTCGATTGATGACACTATTTCGACGGGCGGTCTGATTATGGCATGCATCTCTTCGCCCTTCCCTGAAGTTTGCTTCGTTACTTCGCTTGGCATAGTCGAGCCTAGAGTTGACCACAGTGTCATCAGCCGTGCATGATGACACTCAAGCCTTGGTGTGTACTAATTCCGACACTTGATTGATGACATTATTTTCGACGGGCGGTCTGATTCTGGCATACATCCCTTTGTCTTTCCACGAAGTTCGCTTCGGTACTCTGCTTAGCATAGTCGAGCCCCCCGGTCTCCAAGAGTTGACTACGCTGTCACCACCGTGTATGATGACACTCAAGCCTTGGTGTGTACTAATTCTGACACTTGATTGATGACACTATTTTCGACGGGCGGTCTGATTCCTGCATACATCTCGTCGTCTTCCGACGAAGCTAGTTACTTCGCTTAGTATATCGGTGTTTCCTAGAGAGCGTGTATGATGACACTCAAGCCTTGGTGTGTACTAATTCCGACACTTGATTGATGACACTATTTTCGACGGGCGGTCTGATTCTGGCATACATCTCGTCGTCTTCCGACAAAGTTAGCTTACCCTATACCATCATATTTACGCTGTGTGCGAAAGCACTTTGCAGAAATGGCGAATCAGAGATACTTGTCCAGAAGCTGACTTTTTTTTGGTGTGTTTTCCCCCCCACTTCGAGCCAGTGTGTGGTGTTGTCGGCGCCCATCAAAATGCACCAAGTGTTCTGAAGACAACACTGACAAGGCAGATTTCTTCTCAGAAAACTACGCACTCTTCTTAAGCCAGGAGTTTTGAAGCCGCGAGTGCCCTTCGGCGAAGGCAGAACCGGAGCGCGTGTGAAACACGAAGTGGCCAAGTCTGACAAAGTCGTCAGAAAGAACATCAAGCCCGTTAGGCGAGAAGCCGACAAAGAGCGTATCGCCGGCCTTGTTGCGAAGTACGGGCAGTCCTTTGTCATTAAGCAGTGGAAGCGCGATCCGTCTTACCGACGACTCACCTATGCAACTGCTGTGAGATTCTTCAAGCAGTCGAAGGAACCCTTCTCCAAGCCACCGAAAAGAGGCAGGCACCATCCTCACAACCGAGGAAGAAGATCTATGTAGCTCCTCACTGCGGCCCGAAACGATGAAAGAGAAAACATGGATCATCCCGGCCATCCGATGTGATGATGTCGGTCAATGCCGGCAAGAGTTGACAAAAAGGTGGTACAGCTTCCTGTTGCCGTAGGAAGTGGCATGTCAAAGTGAAGCTGCTTGAGCCGAACCAGAAAGTTGCTGAGTTGAGGTGGCTACGTAGGGATGCTGGAAGGTCGAATTGGCTTCAGAGGGCATATTTTTGAGGTGCTGAGGAGGTGGCTGACATTCACTTTTTTCTCCTAAGTGCACATAGGCCCCAAACAATTATGGATGGTAAAAATGATGGATAGCCAGCACAGATGGATAATTTTTACTATCCATCATTCTTCCTTTTAGGGTAGTTGCTTAGCATATCGGTTCTGGTTTCCTAGAGAGCGTGTATGGTGACACTCAAGCCTTGGTGTGTACTAATTCCGACACATGATTGATGACACTATTTTCGACGGGCGGTCTGATTCTGGCATACATCCCCTTGTCTTTCCACGAAGTTCGCTTCGTTACTTCGCTTAGCTTAGTCGAGTCCTAGAGTTGACCACACAGTCATCAGCCGGATGACACTCACGCCTTGGTGTGTACTAATTCCGACACTTGATTGATGACACTGTGTTCGACGGGCGGTCTGATTCTGGCATACATCTCGTCGCCTTTCCACGTAGTTAGCTGCGTACTTCGCCTTGCATAATCGAGTTTCTGGTGTCCAAGAGTGGACTACAGGCACCAGCCGTGCAGTGTATGCTAAGCCTTGGTGACGTCCGGTCTGATTGTTTTCTCCGTTTTCTTATGAAGTATAAATAACGCTAGAAGTACACCCCCCAATTGATCAACGCACCTTTTCGTGAAAAGCGCGCCTTTCAAGGGTCGTTGTCCGCCTACTTGGACAACCACTGTTCCAAGGCCAGCTTTGTCCTTTTCTAGACTAGCCACAAACGCTTGCAGATTACCGAGAAGTGTCGTGTCGTCAGTCGCCCAAATGGGATAATGAACGCGTTGAAACCTGGTATGTCTCCTTTGTTCACCGGTATGTCGTACTGGAGGCAGCGGTGGTAGTCCGGCTGTGAAGAATCAATGACAGCCTTCGTCTTCAAACACAGGGAAAAATCGTCAACGTGTCACCACCTCAGATCTCTGCATCCGGGTTGCGGAATGTTCACGCATTCCCTTTCGGCAATCCTGCACGTCCGAGCAAGCTCGTCAGTGGCAGCTTTGAGGCGAGCAATTCCACCTTGCCTTAGGACCGACTGACCCATGTCCAATTGCTGTTGACACGGAAACCTGGCGGAAAACGAGAGAGGTGAACACGCAGCGACACTCTGTTTGCGGAACATTGCGGCACGAATACAATTCATTCAACTGCCGAACTGCCGAGAGTCGCAAACCGAGCTTTCACTATCAGTAATCAGCATAATACTGCTCAACACTACGTGGAGGAGGTTTGCGTGCGTGTACCTTATAATGATATGCCTGCGTGCATTTTCTGTTTTTCAAGTGCTCACCGCTGCCACCCACCACAACAGGCGAGGAGATCCTGACAATCGACGGAGTACCGATGCGCAGCGACATAGACATCCTGCGCTGTATCGCGGCGGCACGACCAGAACAACCGCTGGTGGTCGGCGTTAGACTGCACAGGCATTGGAGCGGGATCCGTCACGAGGCGGAGAGACAGATGCAGGCCGTTCGTCTCCACGTTGGGGAAGAAGTTATGGGCGGTTGTGTGTCCGCATCAGCGCAGGCCGCGTTGCCGGTCCCCTGGCGGACCAACGGCGGGCGGAGTCTATTCATTTTCGGCTCGGAAAGCCGGGTCCGTCTCTTCGTGTGCTTCATGGTGAGGCACCCGCTTTTCGAGAAGATCATCCTCGTCTTCATCCTCAGCTCGAGCATGATAATGATCGCGGAGAACCCTCGCCAGGCGGCGACCGGATCGTGGGCCTCGTTTCTCGAGATCAGCAACTACGTCTTCACCGGGATTTTTACGCTGGAGATGGTGATGAAGATCGTGGCCTTCGGCCTCATTTTCGATGAAGGAGACTCTGAACCAGCGTACCTCAAGGAGAAGTGGAACATCCTCGATGGCTCGATCGTTGTTCTCGCGATTCTGTCCCTTTCCCTGAACAGCTACGACTTCTCGGAATTGAAGGTTTTGCGCACGTTCCGCGCCCTGCGCCCGCTTCGCGTGATCAGCCGCAACAGGGGCCTCCGCATGGTGGTCAGCGCCTTGCTGCGAAGCATCAGTTCGATCGGCAACGTCGCCATCGTAACGTTGATCGTGTTCTTGGTCTTTGGAATCTTGGGCGTGCAGCTTTTCGCGGGGAAGATGTACTTTTGCACCGACGCAAGCGTCTCGACCAGAGCGGCGTGCACCGGCCAATATGCGGACGGGGACACAGGGTTGTTGAAGGATCGATCGTGGAGAACTGGGACGTTTTCGAATTTCGACAACGTTGGGCAGGCAATCCTGACACTATTCGAGGTGGCCACGCTGGAGCTGTGGACGACCATCATGTACCGGTGTATCGACGCTGTGTCGCCCGATGAAGTCCCTCGGAGAGACCACAACCCGGCGGTTGGTATTTTCTTCATCGTGTTTGTGATTGTCGGATCGTTCTTCGTCCTCAACCTCTTCGTCGGGTTCGTCATATTCAACTTCGCGAAGGTGAAGGGCGAAGAAGACGGGACCGCTGGCGTCGGCGTGACAGACGAGCAAAAATTATGGATGGAAACCCAGACCATGATGCTTAACTTCCGCCCGATCATAAAAATGCCGGTTCCACCCCAGCCGTGGCGTCGGCGGCTCCACCGAGTGTGCCAGTCGGCGAACCTTGAAATACTCATTGGAATCTGCATCATCCTCAACATTGGCGTAATGGGCATGGAGTACCACGGCATGTCCCAAGCCGCGTCAACCGGCTTTGAAGTTGTCAACCACATCTTTTCATTCATCTTCGCGACAGAAGCGATCGCGAAGCTTGTTGCTTTTGGCAGCTCGTACTTCAAGGACCCATGGAATCGGTTTGACGGGGGACTCGTGGTTTTGTCAGCGTTGCAGATCATTCTCGTCCTCATCGTGTCGACGGCTTTGCCGATTAAGGGGTACATCCTCCGTGCGTGCCGCATTTTCCGCGTACTGCGCATCCTTCGCCTGGTCCGTTCGGCGAAGGACGTGCGCATCCTGCTGGAGACCATCTGGTACTCTCTTCCTCACATTGCCAACATCGGCGCTTTTGGCTGCTTGCTGTTTTTGATTTACGCTGTGCTGGGTGTCAATCTATTCGCAAAGGTCAAGCGGGGTACGTATCTCAACCGCCATGCCAACTTCGAGAGCTTCCCCGCGGCTCTGCTTCTGTTGGTCCGAATCGTCACCGGGGAAAACTGGAACGGCATCATGCACGAGACCATGGTGAGGGAGCCCGACTGCGACAGCAACCTCGACAACTGCGGGACGTTGTTCGCCCCTCTGTACTATCTCTCGTTCCTTCTTGTGGCCAATTTCATCCTCACGAATCTCTTCGTCGCCATTATTCTCGACAACTTCCGCACCACGATCCTAATCGAAAAAAGCGACCTTCGCATGACCGATCTTCACAGGGTATGCCCAGCTTCAATCAGCTGCTAGCGAAAACACTGGAAGCGCACTTTGCATGTTTCCGTAAACGACGAGTGCAGGTCAGCAACGGTCAAGAAGGGCATCGGAGGTGACTTACAAGGTCAAATGGGGGTTTTTCGAGCCAGCATTCATCTACCGTTGCATCTGAAACTCCTTCGATGTTGAAGTGCACGTGTAGCCAATGACGGTTGGCCCTGAGCCGAGTGAGCTTGCCGCTTCACACATTTCCTGTCGTATGTACGGGTTTCCCGTCCGTTACCTTGGTATTATCTCCGCCTACGACTGTAACAAACAAACCAATTTCACAGTTCATCGAAACCTGGGCGACCTTCGATCCGGACGCGACGCTGAGAATCCCCACTTCAAAGTTCCCCGCGCTGTTAGAGTCATTGGGACCACCTCTCGGCATCAAGAAGCGTGACAGCCGACTCGATGTCCTCAACAGAACAAAGTAGGCATTTGACATCACCTTGGGTTCGATGAGACAGCAAAATGTTGGAGTCAGTGCTGTTAAGAAGAACTCTCGAGTAGACCCGCTGGTGTTAGCCGCTGCCCTCAAACCTCGGAAAGTTTTTCAAGCATGGCGATCAAGCATGGTCATGCCTGTCGATACCCATGCGGGCTTGAACCTGTGCAAGCCCCAGATCAAATTTGAAGTAATCCGAGAAAAACAGTAGCCACTTGAGGCAAGGCAGAGGCAGCCTGACCGCTCCGAGCACGTGAAGTTCTGCCCTCCCGAGAAGCAGGCTTTGCCACGGTACCGTGTCACAGGGAGAATCCATTCATGCTAAAAGACGAGAATTAGGCTGCCTTATGAGTCAACAGTTCAGATAGTCAACAGTTCAGATAGTCAACAGTTCAGATAGTCAACAGTTCAGATAGTCAACAGTTCAGATAGTCAACAGTTCAGATAGTCAACAGTTCAGATAGTCAACAGTTCAGATAGTCAACAGTTCAGATAGTCAACAGTTCAGATAGTCAACAGTTCAGATAGTCAACAGTTCAGATAGTCAACACTCATGATGCCCCTGTTATTTACCCGCGTGCCACGGCTCACCTATCAGACCCACCGGAAGTGGTCCCGCATACCTTCTGGCACGTTGCAAATAGGATGAGTGCCACCAAGTGCGCTGTTGGTTGCGAACCAGCAGCCTCAAAAACCGAAATTGTTTTCCTGACACACACAGGTTGTATTGCATCCCAGAGCACGGCGGCGTGATCCATTTCATCGAGACGCTGATCCCCCTGGCGCGGCAGGTTCTGCTCGCGCAGGACCAGGTGGACTACACGGACCTGCGAGACCAGGAGGAGAAGTGGCGCAGCGCGTTCCCCGACATCAACGACCTGCCGCTGCTGCGCTTCCGGCAGCGGCGCATAACCGTCGACCAGTACTTCTCGTCGACGTACATCGCGGCCGCGTACCGGCGGTCGTGCGCGTGCCGCCGCTACCGGCGCGAGCTGCTGCCCGCCTTCCTGCGCCGGCGGTACGGCTGGCAGGCAGCGGAGCGGCCGGGCGACCTTCGCTTTGCCCGCAATTCAATCGTGCTCTCGGCCGCCCCCCGCCTTTCTCCCCTCGACGTGGGGCAATGCAGACGGACCTCGAAGCACGAAAGCGGCGGCATCGACTCTCCCGCGTCCGACGAGCGCGCCACGAACGTGACCCCGCTCGCATTCATCGACGGCCCCCGGTACAACCAGCACGGAAGCGCCGACAGAACTTCATCCCTAGCAGTCGGTACGTAACCCCTTGACCTTTCACGCCCCCTTCCGTGGAAGCGTGCTCTCCCGAAAAGCTCGGGCGAACTTGCACTCGGGCTGGAGGCCCGCACCCGTTACAGCCACGATGGCAGTCCACTGCACTGCCGTCAAAGGCTGATGGCAGCAGCTCCTCTTGCGGGCTAGCGCTGCTTTGCAGCCGTGTGTAATACTCGGTTGACCTGGTTCATTCACACACGGCTGCTATCGCTAGCGTCGGTCAATTGTATCCACCTTGACCCTGGGCGGCTTTGAGGCCACGGAGCTGAATTGAGTTCGTCTTCGGAGGTATCTCTGCAGCTTGCCCTGATTTTGTTAAGGCGTAAGTAAAAAATTGGGTCAGGGCACGAAGAAAAAGGACTATTATTTGGGGGAAATATTGCTAGTTTACACAAGTCGTTTACTGACCGATTGCACGGCCCTACCCGAATGTAGAGGCGAAGACGAATGTGCATTCTGCTGGAGTGCTGCCTCACTAAACCCCAGGAGTGAAGTGTTTCCGATCTGACCTGCTCTGACCCGATTTTGGCTCGATCCAAGCTCCAGCCCTGCACAACATCACAGAGAACGTTGACGAAGACATGGACTGACCGTACCCTGCTGTTGGCAACCGTGGGCGAAGAACAGCAGAAGGATCCGCGAGTATTGCTTAGTTAGGCAGCAGGTCGAAAGTTAGTTAGGCAGTTAGGGAGCAGGTCGAAAGACACCAATCTGTACGTCCATTCGGGATCGTCGGAAACACAAAAAACAGTGGTGCTCGACCCTTTCGCAGCGCAAGTCGGCCTGGACGCGAGCTACCGGCAGTGCTCCCGCCTTGTCGAGGTTCCCACGGCTGAAAGCCCACCGGCTTTCAAGGAACATGCATAATCATAACGAACCGCCTGTAGGCTGCTCCATGACGTGGGCAGCATGTCTTCGTGGTTGATCAGAATTCCTGGAAGAGAAGCCGGGTAACCCTTAGCTCCAAACAAGTTGGAAAACAACCGGCCGGCACGCCCAAACAATTTGAGTTCGAAGAGCGAAAGTGAATGCGGGGCACGCGTGAACATATTACTGTAGCGTCGATCTTGCGGAGAAAGGGTGGAACATGCTATATGGCCGCGACATCGATGCAGCCAGTAGCATGCTACAGGCCGCGACATCAAGGCAGCTAGTAGCATGCTACAGGCCGCGACATCGATGCAGCCAGTAGCATGCTACAGGCCGCGACATCAAGGCAGCCAGTAGCATGCTACAGGCCGCGACATCGATGCAGCCAGTAGCATGCTACAGGCCGCGACATCAAGGCAGCTAGTAGCATGCTACAGGCCGCGACATCGATGCAGCTAGCATAGCAGGTAGGTGTGGCTTGCGGTATCTGGTTCGGAGTTGACCGTTTGGCCAAGCGGCCTTCAAGAACTGACACCTCTGGGCGCCTCGATATAATCGAGGGGAAACTGACGGGAAATGGGGTGTGCGGCTCTCTAACCGAGGGCGTCCGCTCTTAACCCGTCGCTCCCCGCGTACTAAAGCTAGTTATCCCCTATTCTCGATGCTGCCTTCCCGCGCGGGTCCTCCTTTGTCAGGGAAGGGTTTAATGTTTGTGGAACCGCAGCGCGCTCTCTGGCCATCAAGCGTCCTTGGCTTGCATTTCTTCTTTGTTTTTAGTACTGGCAGTCTTGCAGCTTGTCCTACAGTTTACAGCAAGTTTTGGTGATTGATCAGAATTCGAAACCTGAAAGTGACGCAGGGTCATTACAAGTGGGGAAACGATCAACCGGCACGCACAAACAAAACGAAGCGGCTGTCTTTTTGTATGTGTGTGTGTTCGTGTACCCTCAGGACGTAGCCTTCGCTCAATGGAAGCTGAAGTTTCCCATCAAGGTGTTAGCCGCCGCCGTAGGCCGCGCAGTCGCGAGGAAGAAGAGGGCCCGCAGCGTTACAAGGCGGCGATCCCCCGCGAGACGAGCTCGCCCGCCGGCCAGAGCGCCCGCTGCAGCACCAACTCCGGTGCCGCCACTCACTGTAGCAGAGCCGCAACCTGCAGCGCGCCTCCGGAGCGACTTACGCCCGCCGTAGCAGTGCGAAGAGAAGTGAGGAGGCCGGAAACTCCCCGGAGAGATGGTCCCTGCACTCTAACTCGTCTCTCTCTCTCTCTCTCTCTCTCTTTTTTTGCGATAACCAGTAACCACCTTAGTGAGCATACTTGTTGTGCAATTAATTGTAAACACGAAAGAGAACGCTGGCAGCGTGTTTGGGAGAAGATTAGCCTACCGATCATATTCACTCACTATCACTCACTAACAGGCTAATCCTCCCCCGGCACGTACAAACAAATCTGGCCCTCGGATCGGTGCCGCCCAGGCGTCGGGTCGCCCTCAATAATGCAGAGTCTGGGTTTGCTTCAAAGAGTCAATGTGGGGATTTACATCCATTTACACAGCCACAGGAGAAAAAGTACATGTGCGCCGGTAAGGCGAGACTAGAGGCAGCAGTTAAAGTTCGGGAAACCGTAAAGTTCGGGCGATGCTAAATTCTGGACCAGAATCTGGTAGACTGACTCAAATTACCCAAGGGGACCCAAAAGCCACGAGATATCGAGAAACTCGGCAAAAGAACGCAAATGTCGGGCACATTAGACCCCGAAACCCAAACTGCTGCCTCTACGCGCGAAGCGCAGCACTTTTTATAGTGTCATTTCAACTTCCAGGGTCTCCATAGGAAGTTTTCCCCCTGGAAATGACACCGTGATGGCAGAGTGAACAGCGCAAGCCTTCAGGGCTGGAGGTCCCGGCTTCGAACCCGAGCTAGCACAAGAGCCAGTCTAAGAAAGCCGCGTGAAACCAAGTGGGGGTGTCGATCAATTGTTCGGTACCAGTGTCCGCGCTAAAGAAAAACTGACCGGCTGATAACCAGCTGGCTGATTTTTGGAAGGTCTGCTTTTATGACGACATCTTGATTCACATCTTGCCCGGTTTGTGCGTCAAGCTGATTCCGCTCCATGGGCGGCATGGCAAAGCTTACACTGTTGAAACCGGCTGATTTTTGGAAGGTCTGCTTCTATGACGACATCTTGATTCACATCTTGCCCGGTTTGTGCGTCAAGCTGATTCCGCTCCATGGGCGGCATGGCCAAAGCTTACCCTGTTGAAACCGGCTGATTTTACGCGAATCCGTCGGTACGAAAAAAAGGCTCGAAATTTAATCAGCCGCCAAGCCGGCTGATCGCGCGCTGATTGGTACGCACAAACAAAACGAAGTGGCTTGCCCTCAATAATGCAGAGCCTATGTTTGCTTCAAAGAGTCAATGTGGGGATTTACATCCATTTACACAGGCATGCTGTTAGCCTTCAAAGCCAGGATGAGAAACAGAGCAAACACAAGAGCCAGTCTAAGAAAGCTGCGTGAAACCAAGTGGGGGTGTCGATCAATTGGTACGCACACACAAAACGAAGTGGCTTGCCCTCCGTCCCCTTCTGAAAAAGTTTGTCGGGCCTTCGCCACTCTGCCGAGTACGCGGACGGCCTCTGGCACAAAGTCGCATTGCGCGTTTCTGGATGGGTTACCTGAGCATCTTCTTCTGCATTCGCTTCTTCTTTTGTTTCTTCGCGTCAACAGTTTGAATAAGACTGACGGCGTGTTTTGGAAGAATCATGATCACCCACACGATATCTTAGTTTTCTGTTTAAGAGAGCAAGCAAGTTTGGCAGAACATTGCCTCTCACATCAGGGGAGGGAGTGGCAAGAACGTGCTTGGAATGGTTAGTGCCTTACACAGCACTGGTCCTATCTGCACCGTGTTGGTACTCAAAAGTAGTAGTTGTCAGCGTACTACGTAAAACTTACCGAGTCAGGAGCGGGTCGGATGGAGGTGAGTTTGAACACTGACTACCAAAACAAGACAAACAGGAGAAGCAAAGACACATTCGAAAGAAAATATCCACCCGCGGGACTACCGACAAGCCGTTCACCGCCGCCGCGGCACAAAGAAACGGAAGAGACAAAATGGGGTGCGGGGCCAGCGGCATGGACCGTGTGGCCGACACCCGGGCGTCACCGTCGCCGCAGAACCGCAAGCAGCTCAGCCCGCTTCAGATCTCGGTGTTTGCCGAGCACCAGACGCCGATTTATGCGTGCAAGTTCACGAGGGACGGCGGCGGGCTCCTGTCAGGTGGCCGCGACTCCAAGTTGATGCTGTGGTCGACCAGGACGCAGCGCCTGCTGCAACAGCTCGGAGGCCACGAAGGAGCCGTGCTCAGCTGCTCTGTGTCACCGACGGAGGATATCGTGTGCAGCACCTCAGACGACAACATGGCGCGCTTGTGGCGGTACACGTCGCCGAAGCACACCACGCCGATGGGCACGCCGTCGGGGCACCCAACGTCTCTACCCTTCGCGACACTCGTAGGCCACACCCACAAAGTGTACTCCTCCGACTTCTCCAGTGACGGGCGGTTCCTTCTCACGAGCAGCATGGACAAAACGTTGAGGGTCTGCACTCCGTCTTCTCCTGAGCTTCGGTTCCTTTTCTTTGGCAAATTTGCTTTCGTTGCTGTAAAGTGAACACAACCTTTCGCAAAACACGAGCCGGTTCGGTTGTAGAAGCACCTGCTTTGTATGCAATACGCGCCGTCAAATCTCAAAAAGGAGGAACGTGCTGCAGCCCTATTGGCAATTGTGTTTTTTCTCCCCTCCAGCCTCCGTCGAAGCATCGGGCAAGTATTTCTTTGTATAAGCATCTGCTTTGTAGGAAATCTGCCGGTTGCGAAAGCTCAAAGGTGGCCTGGTACTCATTGGCATGCCGGTGACTCCCCAGTATCGCAACAATATTCCAATCTCAAAGGAGGAAAATGTGCTGTAGCCCAGGTAAAATCTAGGTTTAGTGGCGGGCGTATGCGTTCAACAAACTTTGTACTTGTTACAATGTATCATTTATTCCCTCTAGCCTCCTTCGACATAAGCACAAAGGCAGCCCTTCGAGTATTTTTAGTACAACAATCTTGCGGGTTGCCCTTAAAAGTGCAGGCCAAAAAGACGTAGGCAGTGTTTCGGTGGTTGATCAGAATTCCTTACTTGAAAATGACACAGTACAAGTGGGAAAACGATCAAGCGGCACAAACAGAAATTCAAAGCGAGTTTCTTCTTGGTGTCGGTCGCAACACTTACAAACTTGGCTAGCAGTTAAAGCGGGTACTCTCTCTCATACCTACATCCCTCATACTACCCGCCTCACAGCCTCAATGGTCAATTGGAGAACCTAAAACACCGAACCTCTAAACCGCAATAAACGCTCAAAAGGCGAACCCTTCCGCACCTAAGCCTCGCGCACGTGTTAGACTCCTTGGTCCGTGTTTCAAGGCGAATAGTAGAAGATCGCTGTGTCAGGCTCATGTCTGATGAAAAATACCGCCACACAGCTGTGGGACGTGGAAACGTGCACGCTCGTCTCCGAGTTGGACGGCGGCGACAAGGCGATTTTTTCCTGCGCCTTCTCGCCCGACGACGCGTTCGCCGTGTCCGGTGGAGACGCCGACACCGTGAACCTGTGGGACTGGAAGACGGCGACGGTCGCGAAGCAGCTGAAGGGCCACAAAAAGACCATCTGGTCTGTCGCCGTGTCGAACCACAACGAGCACGTCGTCGCCGCCGGCATGGACGGCGGCGCCATGCTGTGGGACGTTGGAACCGGCGTCCGGTCTGTCACGTACAAAGGCTCTTCCATGCCGACCCACCGGGCGGCGTTTTCGAAGGACTGCAAGGCCGTGATTGCGTGCGGCCGGGACAGCTGCGTGCGCGTGTGGGACATTGACGGCGGGGTGATCGACGTGCTGACTGGGCACACCGGCTCCATCTACAGCTTGTCGCTGTCGAATTCGTGCATCGCGTCTTGCTCCGTCGACCAAACTATCCGGTTGTGGGACCTGCCGTCCGAAGCTCGTGCCGAAGCAAGCATGCAGGACATCGACTTCGGGCTTGACGACGACGACGAGGTCTCCGACGGCGACCCTTGGGCGGAAGCCGCACTCGTGGAAGAAGATAACAGCACCAAAACGGCGAAAGGACCCTGTTGACAATCTTCCTCACCGACATCTTCTCGTTGTTGGGGCCTTCCCCCGCGACGGATTTGCCTGTGTTCTAGTTGCAAGGGAAGTCCTGATAAACTAAGATCACCCCCCCAAACGAACATCGACGTGATCGGCATAGAGGAAGAAGAACTACTCCGCAAAAAGTCCAAAATTACCATGGTAAAGAAAGAAGTTGTCGACAACGAAAGAAAGCAGGGAAACGGAAAAAAAAAAAAAAGAGAACAGGACTCTGCATTTCCCGCGAAGAAGAACTTTTTGATGCTAGCATCAAACGTACATGAGAGGCGAGATTCTGCCTGAACACTACAAACTAAGGTTTCTCCCCCTTCACTGCCAGGCAGTTGCAGCCGCGCGACGCGACCGCGCCAAATGATTCCGAATCGTTTTCTCATGCCAGCATGCAAAGCATCGCGCCGTGCTCCGTCGGCCGAACTATTCGTTTGTGACTACTAGGGGGCGCTTTAAGTATTAGTAGCGCCAGTACTAATGCAAGGACACGCCACGAAAAAATCAGTCGTATGCAGAAAAGTCATGATACCCGATTCTTTTTCGGTTTTCGCCAGGTTTTGCCATCTGTAGGTCCGAAAATGGGTCGGTTCGGAGATTTTGAGGACACGATTTGATGCATTGATCACTGACCGCACAAAATATGCAACGTCTAACGAAGAGCTAGTACTAATATACCCCGTTAATACTAATCCACCGTAGTAATTAGCACCCCAGTAGCGCCGAACGGAGGTCAAATGCCAAAAAGAAGAAGCCGAAAGTAAAACGCCGCCGACACTTTGTGTAGTAAATAGTGCGGAACCTCGCAACCACAAAAAATGTCGAAAAGACACCAAGATACCAGAGACTAGAAACGGGAGTTCCTCTCGTACTACCCCGTATTGCTGTCGGAATGCGCTGGCCCGATGGGCTCTCTCTCCATCAGTAGGGTAAAACCAACCTGTCTCACGACGGTCTAAACCCAGCTCACGCTCCCTGTTAGTGGGTGAACAATCCAACCCTTAGACAATTCTGCTTGTCTAGGTTAGGAAGAGCCGACATCGAAGGATCAAAAAGCAACGTCGCTATGAACGCTTGGCTGCCACAAGCCAGTTATCCCTGTGGTAATTTTTCTGTCAATCCGTACGCCGTACGCCCATACGGGATCGTCGGCAACACAAAACACGCCCACCGGAAAACTGACGGAGCGATTATCGCCGGAAACACAAAACGCAAACAGAAAACGATTACGAATGTTTTCTTCTTCGCACACGCAAAATAACAGAGCGCAGCATCTTTTTATTTCTTTGGCCAGCTCGCCAGTCTTGCCCTGCCGACGGAACTATCCTTTCGTTGGTGGCGCGCAAAGCAGTAGGTCCTGGCTCGACGATGTGAACCAAGTCTGCAGGACCTTCGACGGAAGCTGCGCTCGTAAAGGGGGGGGTCGAATAATAACACTGTGTTATTATTCGATTTGTCGAATAATAAAAAAAGTTCAGGGTAGCCGAACAGTAGCAGGATCAAATATTGGTAGTGTTTTTAGACAACCAGACGTGTGTCAAATCTTGAGAAGAGGGCACCGGCATCAAAATAATGAAAGGGAATCTAGATGCCATGGCCAGCTAGCTTAGCTGGCGGTCGTGAATCTTCTGGCGACAAACTCCTTGCGATTTGCGCCCGCTGAACTCGCACGCATCCTGCTTATTCGATCTTCCAGTTGATGGACCTGCAGCGCAGGACGTTGGATTCTAGATGGTTTGTTGACGAGAATGAGACTTGCGCAGCGATACGAGCACGTGTACTGGGGAAAGCCTAGCACAATGCTCGACGGGTGCCAAACGACGGAGCACGGCTACGTCCAACTCAAGCAAATTTATCACGGCGTAGCGTATCTAGGAGCTAGGCCTTGTGCTGATCACAACGTCCGTCTAGACGGTTTACCAAAGGACAGAAGGATGAGGGGATGTGGCGTTGTGCAAACTGCGACCCACGTTTGCAGGCTGCGGGTCAGGTGTTGTTCCGTCTCCTCTCTTTTTCAAACAAACACACGATGCGAGCGAAACGAAGATTTGACCGTCACTCAAAATGATGCCGGTCACCCCTTTCGCTGAGTTTCCAGAGTCCCGACCATCGCAGTCGACGCTTGTATCTCTCCCTATAGCCCGCTAGAATGCTGTTGACAGCACCCACTGAAGGCTAGAGGGAAGGCAACTTATCAGGCCGGTCCCAGGAGTGAAGACTAGAGAGTGTTGCCAGTGGGTGCGCTTGGTTGCCATGCGCGAACTTGCAAACTTGCAATTTATATCAAGCAAAGTACAATTCTTGCTAACACCCCCCTTTGTGTTCCTAACGGTGTCCGACACGACCCACGTGTTATGAAATTTCACATGTTATCAGTTAAACCCCATGATCGCGTATGTTATCAACTAAACACGTGAATTCATTTTTTGTATAAGCACCTGCTTTGTAGGAAATACTTGAGGAGGCTGCCAGCTGCAAAAGATCGAAGGAGGTAAATGTGCTGTAGCCCACACGAAACACAGGTACATCTGGGTTTAGTGGCGGGCGTAAGCGTTCAACAAAAGTTTGTAGTTGTATTGTTTTCTCCCCCTCTAGCCTCCTTCGAAATGAGCACACGGCAGTCCCTCGAGTATTTTTGTTTTCATATCGTATGCGCCGTGTTCTCAGTGGCATCCTATCCGTTCAGTTTCTTACGCTCCAACGACTATCCAAAGGAAGTCACGTCTGTATATTCTTGCACGGATGCTAAAGATCCGGTCGAGTGTTAGTCATCCCGCAGCAGGCCTGGCAGACGAAAACAGAAGGTTATGCATTCGCATTTGCGTCTCCAGCTGGTGCCCGATCCTTTTCCAAGCGCCATGGTGCCTTGCGGACCGACGCAGAGATTATCTGGTGAAGATGAAGACCCTGATTCCAGAACTCGCGTGAAGACATCTTCAAACAAAAAGAAGTCGGCCACATACGCTAAAAACGAAGTTACACGGATGCGCAACCACATGTGACAGTAAACAGTAAAGTAAAAGCGACACATAATACGAAAAGGAATGAAAACGCACTGCCCAGGCCCTGCTCTAACAGCACAAAAGGAAAAGCCCCCCTTGCCTCCCCGCCTCACAAGTCAAACGGAGACTTCAAAAAACCGACCGCTTACTACAATAAACAGCCTAGACTCAGTATAGATAATCCAGAAAATCGCGTGCACATCTTCAAACAAAAAGAAGTTGGGGACACCTGTAGTACAGGGTGGTGCTACTGTTACTGTATGCCTCAAGGACCTATCGCGGGGATGTGAACCACCGTTGTTAATTTGTATGCCCGTCCGTCGATTGGCAACCTCTTTGCATCTCCTTTGGCTCTCAGCGCACCAACAGCCACGTAACAAACAAAATCTTCAAGATTTTTGAAACCTTTGACGATCCGGATAATCCCTGCAAACAACTGCCCGTCGAGGAACAAGTGCGGTAACTACCGAACACGTGTTGAAGGACGTGTCATGCGGGTTTGCCCCTACACGACAAGACACACAAACACAACAGGATAAAAGGTCCTGAGTGGAAAACGAACACGCGGTGGTGTAAGCGAAGAACGACGATGCAGTCGTCTGTGCTTGCATATTTTACAATTGGCATTTTGGGACTCGACACTCAGATGACACTCATGCCGAATCGACAAAAGAACGAGAACGGTGCGAACCGGCAGATACCGTCAAATCGGATAAAAGGTCGAACGACACGAACACTAGACAAGGGTTGACGTGCTCTCGTCGGAAGCACAAAAACGCGAACTCACGCTTTAAAAAAGCACAGGTCTTGACGACAGTAAGGATTCGGTACTCGCATATATAGCCGCCCATGGTCTCCCTGACCCCCAATGACCCCCTCGGAAGTCCCCCGAGGTACCCCTTGTGACTCCCCACAAATGGCCCATCCGGGGCGACAAAGTGGATTAGGCGGCAAAGTGGGTACGCAAAGGCCTATCGCAGTCGCAACCCGAGTCGCTGCGCACAAAGAACGTTCCGACGAAAGTCGCCCGAAGACTCCAAACCTCCGGCGTTTGCGTTTGCCCTAGATACACCCCTGAATGGTCCGCGATCAGCCGATGGTGAATCTCACTATCGTGACTGCACCCGTGTCAAGAAAGTGAGCACCACCCGACACGAGCGACCGCCCCTTTCCCCTTTCCCTTTTCTATTTTACACTCTCTTCGAAGAAGACTTGATGCTAGCATCAAACATGCACGACATTAAACTAAGTTTTTTCCCCCCCGTCTTCCCCTTGCGATTTGACCCCCAGCCTCAACGGTAGACTCTAACTGAGACCGGTTCGTTAAACCTCAGAAAGTGCTTGACGGACGAAAACGGAAAACAAACAGGCTTCGGCAGGCGCAGAACCATACCTACTTCTCTACCTCCCTTGTGTCAGATGAAAGCCGTCGTCGGGGGAGTGATTTTTTGGCCAATTGGCAATGGGAGTTCACATGAATACTGTTGGAAATGTGCTATGCCACACATTATTCTCATGAAAGATTACAGTTCCGAAGTGCGTTTTTTTGGGAGTCTTTCGGCCGGTTTCTTCTTTTTTGTATAAGCACCTGCTTTGTAGGAAATACTTGAGGAGGCTGCCAGCTGCAAAAGATTAAAGGAGGTAAATGTGCTGTAGCCCACACGAAACACAGGTGAATCTGGGTTTAGTGGCGGGCGTAAGCGTTCAACAAAAAAGACCCATTTTGTAGTTGTATTGTTTCTCCCCCTCTAGCCTCCTTCGAAGTAAGCACACGGCAGCCCCTCGAGTATTTCTCCCCCTGACCCCACCCCAGAGGGCGACGGTTGAGAGCTCTTTCTCGATGAATTGTGTGGTGGTGCATGGCCGCTCCTGGTTGGTGGAGTGATTTGTCAGGTTGATTCCGTTAACGAACGAGATCTCGACCCTTAATTAGGTGGGCGTGTCGTTGTAGGGGGTGTCTTTTGGCATCGGCGGCTTGCTGCTTACCCGAGACGCGCACTACTTCTTAAGGGGACTGCTCGCGACTTATAGCGCGCGGAAGAGCGAGCCAAATAGCAGGTCTGTGATGTTCCTAAAGGTCCTAGGCTGCACGCGCACTACACTGACGCATTAAACGAGTTTGAGAGCCTTCCGGCTACCTATCTTGAGGGCGCTGTGCTGTGGGACAGGGGAAGTCCTGTGGGATTGGGCAGATCGGAACGACCCGCCCGCGTTTCTTTGGAACTCCCGAGCGTTCTGGATGTTTGCTGCCCCCACACTTTTGCGCAGCAATTCTTGCTCTTTGCTTTAATCTTCGACTTCAGGCCGCTCGGCGGCAGATCTGCAATTTCTTTGGCTTGGAGTTAAAAGGGGGGGGAGTCGAATAATAACAGTTTTTTGACACACGTCTGGTTGTCTAAAAACACTTCCACTGCTACTGTCCGGCTACCCGGAACTTTTTTTAGTATTCGAGTCAACCGGAGACTTTAAACTACCGACCTTCTAATCCACAAATAACGCTAATAACACAGGTGTTATTATTCGACCCCCCCCCTCCGCGGATGCCAAGATTAGGGTAAGGATAACCTCGCAGCGAAGCGAAAGGAGCTGCTTGGCGTTTTTGGGAAGGAGCGCAGGGCTCAGCTCCTTGTGTCCACTGCGACAGATCGTCGTCCGTTGAATGCCTCCGCAAAGTCGGCATTGCCCAAGCTGCCGCCCTCCGTAACTCCTTCGTGCCAGCCTGACCTGGCCAGCGGCAGTTGCGGAGTCGGTCGCTTGACACCGGGTGACCTGCCAGCCATGCAGGAGGGGGGGGGGGGGGGTCCCCCCCCCCCCCACCACCACCCGCACTTGTTACATGTTACGGGTTAGGCCAAATCTTAATAAACACCCTGCCCCCCCCCCCCCCCCCCCCCCTTTACTGAGGCTCATGACAGCACAACAAACTATGGACCTAATTCGTCCACATAATCCGTCAAACCGTTAGTGCATGTCGGGTATGAAGGTCGGCTGTTCAAGGTCCAGCCCAGCGTTCTGTTAGTTCGCACCGACTTCGAAGCACGGGGCCCAGATTTAGAGTTTTCACGAGTCTGGAGACTGTATATCTTTCGGCTGCCGCGAACGGAGCGCCCGAAGTAGGGCCGGCCCAGATAGCATCTTTCGCGCTTGCCGTTACCTGCGGCCTTGTTGTTGTTATTTATGCGTGGGAGGTGGGGTGCTCTGGACACAAACGAAAGTTAGTCCCAGTCAGGGGGGCGCGGGGGGAAAATGTTTCTTGGGTTTGAAGAGGGGGGGGGGGACGAAAGAAGGCTTGCTACGTGAAAAACCTTCATTCTAAGAAGGCATCCTTCCCCCAATCCCGGAAAGCCGAAAAGCATGCAACATCACAAACAAGCAAAAGGTGAAGACACCAATCTGTACGCCCGGAGGGAATTGTAGAAAACACACAAAAACTTGCACTCTAAAAAAACGCTGAAAAAAAAGCGCTGCCATTTGTCAAACGGAGGCTTTCGAAGTCTCGTGAGCTTTCATTGTAAAAAGGGTTCAGTCTAAAAAAGCTACGTCATGCCAAGCTAAGCCACGCCGAAATCTGGAAAAATCGGCAAAGATTGCCAAAAAATGAGGAAAAAATGACAAAATCTGGAAACATGGCCAGAATCGGAAAAATTCTAAAAACCGTTATTTGCGTTATTTTTTCCGTTATTTTGCGTTTTCGACCGTTATATAACGTTATATAACGTTATCACCGTTATAACGTTATATAACGTTATATAACGTTATCAACCGGCCATCTATGGCTATTATTTCGTAATAACAATTAATTGTAAACACGAAAGAGAACGCTGGCAGCGTGTTTGGGAGAAGTTTAGCCTACCGATCATATTCACTCACTATCACTCACTAACAGGCTAAACCTTCCCCGGCACGTACAAACAAATTCATTTCTGGAAGGAACCCGGCTCGCAACCTTTTAATGGAGGTAAACTTGTTAAACGGTTGTGTGCAGACACTGCAGCCAGACCTCTTGCGTGTGTACGATTGCGGGAATCTGGACCTTGCGCATCCGACAGGCCTAGCGCTACGGCCGTATTTGAAGGGTGAAATGAGAAGCATCCGCTCTCTCAAAGGACAATACCAGCAACACGGCAAGAACCGAACGTGCTGACACCCGGCTAGCAACAGGGAACTCTACGTTTAATGCGTTCATGTCAGCGTTCAAGTAAAGGAAGAATATACGCCAATCTTGTTGTTGTATGGGTTGCCCTCACCCCTCACCAGCCTCCTTTCGAAAAGGGCACCCGTATTCTTTTTGACCTCTTCAATGCAGACTTCACCAGCCAGCGAGAGCGTGTGAATCCAATAGACACTCTCAAATAGGTACCTATGCCCGGGTACCATCTCATTTTAACGCCTCCTCATGGAATCACTAGCTCAACCCCTAAAGGAGGCGGAAATGAATACCTTTGCCAGGCACCGTTTCACGCACGTCTCGCAATCCATGAGGAAACCGCAGAGAAGGCAAGGCTGCTGCAAACAGCCGGCTCCTGAGGGAGGCATGTCCAGTGTCTGGAAGGTAGCCCTACTCATAGAGAGGACCCCTGCACTTGGCATGCCAGTCACAGGCGTACTTCGTTTATCGCCCGGACGGTGGCAGCAGCGCTCGATTCGTTGGTCGAGTCGAATTGCTTGTTGCCGTTGAGCCCTCTCACCGCCACATCTCCATCTCCTGAGATTGTCCTGCATCGCTCGGGGAATCAGCGCAACAGCGGCTATGACGGGTTTGTGGGCTTAAGACACCTTCACAAAGGACAGCACGCTTCCTGACTAGGAGTTCCCCGATTTCTCGGGGCTCCTCTCATTTCTCCGTTGGGTCGCTTGTCCCGCAGCAAGCCGAGTCCCCTACTCCACCCTCAAATTCATACAGATTCTTCTCACTCAGTAGTGTTCTTGTTTGAACCGCGTTCTCCTTTGTCCTGTTCATTCCGCATGACGGCCACGGTACCCGGGCGGCGTGTGTTAGGCATCCACATGAGGAACATGGCCATCTCTGGGCTCTGCAAGGTGTACGGTTGAGACAAATGCCAATAGGCTGACGTGAAAAAGCTGGTCTGGTAGTATGGTGTTGCTCGTCCCAAAAGGACTCCGGGCTACAACAAACCAACTTTGCAGGCCGGTGGAACGTCTGTCGCCAACCCAAGAGTGATGAAGGTTGGCGCCGGGGGGAAAAGCAATAGCAAAAGGGAAGACCAAGAAAGACCTCACGCGCGCGGGAGGGGGTAGAAACTGCTCCCGCAAGCTGTTGTAGGTCGAGCTGCGCGCCGGGTGCTGGAACCACTTTTTCATCCAATTTGGGTTCATCGCAGTTTCTGCACTTTTTGGTGTGAAGGGTTCTGCTTGAGAGTATTCGAAAATCTCGAGGGTTCCCAACCAACAGAACGGGCGTTTGAGGGTTGTCCTCACTTTTTTGACTCTATCTGATGGAAGGAGCACTTCGGGAGCTGCTGCAGAAGGTGGAGCGCGGGGCGGCGCAACGTGTGCGGGTTGAGGCCCGGACGGGCGCCGAAGCGTGGCTGGCGGTGGCGTGCATCGCCGGCTTCGGGGACGAGATGCACAAGCGGGCGGGTGCGCACTTGAGCGTGGGCGTCGAGTACGACGGCAGCTTCGCGCCCGAGAAGCAGCTGCGGGCGGACGGCCACGCGGCGCTGCTGCGGAGTGACCCGCTGATCATCACCGCCACGCGGCAGACCCTCTTCGCGAACCACCGGCAGCACCGCGTCTCGATGGACGAGCTCGCCTCCTCGCGCACGCTGAAGCATACCTCCCTCTTCCTCCAGGAACACTGCGCTTCGGGCGACCTCGTCGTGTGCGACGTGCGGCCGGACTGCGCGCTGCACTTCCTGTTCGCTTCCTTCGTCGCGAAGCTGCTGCTGACGGAATCGACGGCGGAGGTCCTCGAAATCATTCCCTCCCTAGCGGGCACGGAGGCCGACCCGACCCTTACTGTGACCCTTCGGTTTTCAGGCGCCCAGCTGCTGGTGTGAATCGCTTGTAGCTGTTCCACATGACAATACCTTGCGCCAAGTCGCAGCCAAGTCGCGTCGTCACTTCACGTACTTACAAGTTGCCCACATTGAATTGTGAAGGCCGCAACGAAGTCGTTAGGCACAACATGCTTCGGCGGTCGATCGGAATTCTTAGCCTGAAAATAAACAGGGTAAAAAGGGCGTGGTGTCATCCCCTCCCTGCCGACCCTTACTGTGACCCTTCGGTGCTACTCAGATGCCCAGCTGCTGGTGGTGTGAATTTGCAGGGATACCACTTTGTTCGCAACGCGCGACTTTTTTTCAATCCTGTTTTCTTCTTGGGTTGCTTCAGTACGAACAATCCTGCGGAATGGATTGTGAAGCTTACAAAGACGTCTACACATCTCGTTTCGGCGTTCAGAATTCGCAACCCGAGCATGAAACGGGTAAAAAGGGCGGCAGAGGTCCTTGAAATCATTCCCTCCCTTGCGGGGACCAACCGACGCGGCACATATTGTGAACCTTCGGCAACTCGGGTGTGTGCAGCTGCTGGTGTGAATCGCTCGCTGGCCATTCCCCCGCAGGCTGCTCTTGTAGCGGCGTGGAACGAAGTCTTCCCCATCTCTTCCACGCGGTTATCCCTCCTTTGCAGGGATGCCACTTTATCCTAGCTGCTGGTCGCAAAGCGAGCCTTCACTTCAACTCTGCTTCTCCACGTTTTCCTGCTAACAAACAAATCCTGCGGCGCGCCCCACTTTGGATCGTGAAGGCTAAAAAGAGGTAGACACATCCCCCGTTTCTTGTCTTTGGGTGGTGGACTGCGATGGGTGCTCGGAAACGGAAGAAGCAGAAGGGTCTTCGGAGTGCGCGCCGAATCTGGTTGCTCACACCGCCGAGGCGCGGGACAACGAAACCGTGCACAAAGCCGTGTCGCTGGCGCGGCAATCCGGAGAGGAAGTAGCATTTTCCGACGAGGCGACCGACGGTCAGCAGCAGCCTCCAGAAAGTAAAACAATCCAAAACAACCCCCGAGACGCATCAGGGGAGACACAACCACGTGGATCAGGAATTGGCACTGGAAATTTGTGTACGTGAACCACATGGCTTAGCATGCACTTTCTCACGGGCTAGGTTACTTTATGTCGTCGTCGGAATTAGCAGCTCGCTTCTTATGCATCATCACACCCAATCTTGTCGGGGTCGTCAACTGTTGCTCGGCCGGGGCTCATCTTGTCTATCGTTTCTCGGATCTGTTTCGTGGGGCTCACCACTCGACAGGTTGCCCATTTCGCACCCAGCCTCTCCACGTGAAACACAGAATCGGTGAAACCCAGATGGGGGCACCCAACCACGCGTATATCCATCATGCCTACAGGCATCAAAGGAAGAAGGTAGGCGGGCGGTCGGCGTTGACCGAACCCACAAGGGGGCCGGGGGGGGGTATTGGACCCGAACGGTCGATTGTAGCGCGCCATGGTGGGTCCCATCGGGCCGATTGCGCGGGTCCTGGTCCAGGTCGGCACGGTGGTGGGCGGAGCCGTGTTCCGCGCTGCGTACGACGCGTATAAGATCGAGGCGGCGCGGAACGGCGGCGGCGGCGGCTTCGCGTCTTCGTCCGTCTTCGGGCGGCAGACGCAGCCGATGTCGCGCGACGAAGCGCTGCGCATCCTCAACGTCGAAGCCGCGCGGAAGGACCAGCTGAGTCCGCAGGACTACCAGAAGGCTGAGCAGAACTACCGAAAGTACTTCAACGACAACGCGCCGGACGAAACCGGCGGCCCCGGCGGCAGCGCGTACCTGCAGGGCAAAATCATCGCCGCGTACAAGCTCCTCGAGGAAGAGCAAAAGAAGAAGGACAAACCCTAGCTGGCGGAGCCCATGTCGTGTTCCTCCACAGCCAGCTGGGCAGAGTACGACGACGCCGGCCCCACTGATGATCACAGGCGCCCCTGTGCTGAACGCTCCCGCACGGGGGCCAGGGGAGATCCGTTCGTTCCGCCAGACGGCTGAGTGACACCGCCCCAGGCTGCTCACAAACACTCCTTGAAGAAGAGCAACCCGCGAAGCCCGCGATGAAGTCGTCACCTAAGCAGCGCGCCAGCAGTCAGCCAATCCACTTCCAACGAATTAGCTGCCAAGTGAAGTCCACACGGCGCGAAAACCTTCCAATAGGAAGCCAACCTACCCGATCTCGTAACTGCATCGTTCTGCCTCCCGTGTCACCAACGCAAATAGACACGCGGAAGGAAGCGACACGACTTGGCTGCGTTCGAAAAGGTAGTCCCCTGCGTATCTATTCTGACTATCATCTATCAGACTATCGCTACGATAGATTCCTTGCAATCTAACCGCAAACTATCACGATGTACAGTCCAACCGGTCCATCCCTATCCTCTGGATCTGCATAGAATTGAGTTGCTGGAGCTGTCTAGTCGAGACGGTAACGCTGGAAACACGACCCAGTGCGAACAAAGACGTGAGTGACTAGTGCAACTTATCGCCACAGATTCTATGTATTCTAGCCTCAAGCTTGGACGGTACATCACGGTCTATCACGAGAGGGGCGAAGTCGCTTCAATAGCCGTTTCCGCGGTCCGGCACGTGTGCCGCTGCACCCACCTCCTGTTCTTGGTGCTGAGCCGCCTCGAGGCAGAAAGGGATTGCTCGGCTGAGCTCCGCATCTGTACAGGCACAGCCACGTTTGAAAGCTATTTGAAAGCCTTGCCTTGCAGTGCATCGGTCATCAGCAAACTTCTTTTTCTTTGCCAACCCTAGCATCTTCGTTGGGAGAGGTTTCTTGGTTGCGCGGCCCCCGAAGACACCACCCGACATGACGGCAGGAAAGCCGACGTGAGAGATGGAGGAGTTGCCCTCATGATAGCTAGACCCGTTCTCGAACTTTCGATTCACTCGGCGAATTGCGGTAACCCCATTGTTTTGATCACCGCCTACAACGCATGCCAGGGGAGGGTGGCGCTGTCGGGACTACACGCAAGACGAGCATTCTCTTTTCCAGTCGCGCTTTCTTGCCTTCATCGTTTTCCCTTAGTTGCTATGTTACTTGATTCAAGTTTTCTCCAGTCTCTGCTTTGGGGGTCGTCTCTGCTATGCATTCGTACTTGCCGCTCAGCAGTTCCGAGGGCAATCCAGAATCGCAGATCTCATGCTCACAGAGGGTTTCGACCCTCGCCCGTGGCCTTAACCCACCCGCTTCTTCGTGACGGCGCTGCTCGCGACAACAGGTCACCGCTTCTTACATCGTGGCTTTTGGTGGAAATCACGTGCGTTTTTTGGGGGCCACAAATAGAGTGCACCTTAACACGCGGGATGCGTTCGATCTTTCAGGGATGTGTCCAGCACGAACGCGTTCAACATACGCTGCTACGTCTATTGAGTACTAAGAATCTTGCGGGTCGCTCGTCCTAAGCCCTGCATACGATATCATCTCGGAAGCCTCCCGACGATGGTCACCCGCCGACTTCGAATCCCCGGATCCCCAAGCTAATTTTTACTCGAAGCATGCGGACGAGTTCAAGCAATTAAAAAGCCGACGCAGGCGGCGAAAACAAAATTAACCGGCGGCGGTGGAGTGGGTCGGGGGGACACCACCAGCAGCACGCACCCGGGGAAAAAGGGAAGAGCGGCCTGTTCGCCCTCTTTCTCTCTCTCTCTCTCTCTCTCTCTCTCCTGTGTTCTTCTTCCTTGAGGGCATCAGATGAGCGCTGATCCGACGAAGACGCTGCTCATCAACAAGCTGCGGGAGAGAGTCTCGGAGCTTGAGCACCAGATCGAGAACAATGAAGAAGTGCTTGCAAAAGATGCAGAGATAGAAGAGCTCCGGAACACTCTGAAGCTATACGTGGAGGAGAACAAGAGGCTCCACGGTGCCAACTCGACAACGCCCAAGCGCCATGCCAGCGGGACGCCACGATCTGCACAACGCAACACAGGGGTGCCGCACGAGGTTGTGTTCGAGCTGCGGGTATGCGGCTCTCCAATCATTCGCTTTACCTGGCGTAACTCCTGTTTTGGTTCTAGCTATCCTGAGAGAAACTTAACATCTCCCTTTCAGCGCGGCTTGTGGGTTTGACACCCTGAACCTCGCACACGTGTTGGGGATCTCATGAGCGATTGCTTGGGCACCTTACGTCAGCTCTCGGTTCGTTGCAGATTATTGGTACAGATTCTTTGCATTCTCACCCAAAACTCGGTTCGTCGTTCGTCGCCTGTCCGGCCCACTTAAAACCCTGTCATAACAGTCCCAGCTGTCAAAGTTGCCACACGCAGGGAAGTTTGTATTGACTAACGAACGCGGCAACGCTCACTGTATTTCACTTTGGCCAGCGTTACTGCACTCCCGCCAGAAGATGAGTTTGCAGCGGATGTGAAGAAACGAGACCCGATAGCCACAAACCTGAGGGTCCAAAGTGTCGCAGTGTAGTTATCCATCGCCGGGCCTTCCCACCGCTGCCGTTACACGTACCGACACCCGCACAGGAACGAATCGAGGAACTGAGGGCAAACAAAAGAGAGCTCGAACAGCACTTAAACCAAAGAGATAAGCAGCTCTCAGCGGCCAACGTAGCAGCTATGTGGGCGCACACGCAGGTATGCCTTTCTGTAGCACAAACCGGGGTATACCTAAACGCGCGCCTTCATAATATTATCTTAATAATATTATCGATGAAGAGACTACTTGCTTGCAAGACACCATAGCGCACTGAATGATGAGAGCATAGAACAGAAAATAACAGTGCGGTTCTCTAGACCTTTTTGTTGGTCGCTGTGTTGTAAAACCAGGAAGGAAGTATGCAAACGAAGCTTTTCTCGCGGTTCTCTTTTGAGTTTAGGGCCTCGTTGCGCAGTCGGATCAGCAGGGCCTGCACGCAGGCTCTACGGTCCCGGAATCTCCAGCGAGCGTTAGCTTCAAACACGTATCAGAGTTGGGTCTGCACCTGATGAACGAGCAACGGACGCATCAACCCGTCCGATCGATACGCAAGAAAGGGTATACGTGAAGACACGGGACCCTCGAGAGGGGTACGCAAGGAGGACCTGAGATGGGCAGAACACCAGGCCGGCAAGGCCAGTACGCCCCCAATCTCCTGGGAAACCCTGTACCACAAAATGCGCTATTAAGAAAAGAACCTACCGGAAACACAAACACCCCGCAGCTGACCGTCGTGCTGGGCGAAGTGAACTCGCTGAACGGCGACCTGGAGCAGGTCCAGGTGTCGACGCCTCCCCGGACGCGGCACCCGTCCCAGCCCCGGAGCCGGCGCAGCCCGTTGCAGGCGGAGACGAACAAGGCCCTCGCGGACCTGTGCTCGCTGATCAGCGCTTCCGAGCAGGGCGTGGCCTCCCTCCGGCGGAGATACCTGGCTCTCGACGTCGACGCCAAGATCAAGGAGCTCCAGGGCCAGGTGCACCAGTGGAAGCACTCGGCCGAGCGGCAGCGCAGCGAGATCGAGCAGCTTGAGGCCGAACACCGCGACCTGCGTAACTGGCTGCAAAACGGCGGGTACCCGCTGCGGGATCCGAGGGACGAGTCCACCAGGATCGTCTCTCCCGAGGTGATCCGCATGCCCAGCCACTCGGTCCACACCGTCAACGCGGAGCACTGGCCCATTAGATCGGTAGCGTGCCAAACCCCTCGCGGCGAAGAGCAGGTGTGCCTAATTTCCATTTCCCTACACACGCCGGCCGGAATGGAGACAGCAAGGCGCCGGAGGGTTTGGCTGGCACTGGGGGTTCCGCTCCAACAACCCAAACTTTTAACGACTTCCTGAAAAAGGGGGGGGGTAGGATGGAAATGCCGTTTCCTTTCAAACTGGTGCGCCAGGTGTGTGGGCCTTTGAAGCGTGGATGATGCCTCTCGCGCTGCTCCCCTTGAGGTTCCTGGCTCATGCCAAAGCGCCGCCGCCCGGGTTAAGGGGTTGCGGCATCAGGCGTGGGCCAGGGCCAGGGAGACTGTTCGGAGGGGTCACCACCCACCGTTCACAACCGGCAAGGCCAGTAAGCCCCCAATCTCCTGGGAAACCCTGTACCACAAACTGGTGCGCCAGGTGTACTGGCTGTAGGTCCTCCCGTTGGTCAACGTTTTGAATGCGATCGGGAAAAGCACTCTTACACTCTCAGCGACCCTTTTCCCTTTTCGATTATTACGTTTTCTTCGAAGAAAAAAAGACTTGCTGCCAACATCGAACATGCATGAGAGGCAGTGTCCTGCCGAAACATTAAACGAAGCGTTTCCTCCCCCCGCCACAGTGGTTCAGCGCCTACGGGATCGAAAAGTCGCCGCGAAGGGGGACGCCGAACCGGTCTCTCGTGTCGGGCAGTGTGTGGGATCCCCCCGTGATGCCGGGGACCACGCCTCCTGCGTCGCCGATGTGGACGTCTCCGTCCGGGTACGACTACGCGGCCGGGGCGTCTCGCAGCAACTCTCCTTCCCGGGCGCGCCGCAGCTCGCCCGGCCGCCAAAGCAAAGGCCTCGTGTCGTCCGCCGTCCTGCGCCGGCACATGGGTGCGCGGCAGTGACACGCCGTCGATCTGCGATCTGCGGGTCTAGTGTGGGTCAGGGCCACTTTCCCGTTGCACCTGTTCACCGAGTTGGACACCGTGGCGTCCTGGGAAGAAGTCTCGGGCCCAGGCGTCGAGTACGCAGTAGATTGCCGGGGGCGGGTTCCCCGTTCATGAGAGTAGAAACAGCGAAGCAAGAACTGCCTTCTGCGTCTGCCGTCTCCGGCTGCGTCGGCAGTTCGACAATTACTGCCAGTGACTACTGGTTGCCGCATATCGAGCTTTCATCGAAGACTCTCTTTTCCCTCTCGCCGGCTGTGGTGTATTATCGAGGGTTGCTTCTTCTTCGGGCACAGTTAGTGCACAGTCCAGTGAGCTCGCTTGGTTCGTCGTTTTACCTGTTCTGTCTGCTAGCAAGCACAACGAGGTGCGGCAAAGTTTGGGGGCAGCAAATATCGGTCGTGAAACCTTAATATAAGTCTCCCCGACGCGTTTAGGGGGGATGCTTTGGGCATGGCATCGGCCGGCGTGCATCGTGCCTCACGGAAACATGCATCCGACTCCCCAGGAGCGGACGCACACGGCAAACCTGGCTCGTGTCCTCTCCCCGCATGGTGTGAGAACTGCCGGTCTCACGTCCGTTCCGTTTTTTTTTTGTGGCTCTTCTTTTTTTTTCCTTTCAGCATTTCTCCCCCCCCCCCCTTCCTTCTGGGTTGAAGATTCTTCGAATCTCCGAGGCCCTCCACCTCTGAACGGGTTGTGCTCGGGGTTTGCGGAGCTCGCGCTCCCCCACCCAATGCAGAAGCACGGCACCTTCCGTTCGTTATTTTCGGCTGCGCGCGCGTTCGTCTCGACCGGAAGCGTGGCAGGCACTTCATTGAAAGTGTAAGGCCGAGTGACACACCTGCGCACGAGCTCCCGCATGGTGTCTGTGCACACGTGCACAGCAATGTGAAGGGTTCGAATCTAGTACAGCAGATGCAGCGGAGGGAATTCCCGCCAGTGCCACGACCAAAGCGCGGACTCGCCAACGGCAAGAAGCCGTTTAAGCAGTTACCTCAATGGACCAAACATTGTTCTCACGAAGTGGAATCGCAAACGCAACGAACCGTTTAAGCAGTGCCTAGTCAATCGGCCAAACAATGTCCTCACGAAGCTGAATCGTCAACGGCGAAGAAGCCTGCGACTCCAAGACTCAGCCTTAGTCTGTCATGTATGAGAGATTATTCCGAAGCAGGTTCACTAACCCTGAGAGGTTAAGAAACTACCAGCTACTAGTCCGATGAGACCAAATTAGCGAAAGGGGCTGAAAGTTATGTCTGCTTGCCATCTAATTACAAGTTTCACTTCAAGCGCTGCTGTTTCCGTACACATTGATACCACCAGCGCACGAAACTCAAGTGTCGCGGAACCAATCAAAGCCTCTGCTTCCCGGATTACCACCCCCTAATTTGTTATCCTCTTCCAGTAGTGGTTGCTTGTTGCATTTTACCCCACCTCTTCCCATCGTCCTTCGTTTCTCCTCCACAGTTCTTCGTTTATCTACACGCAATGCGAGAAGCCATCGCACCAAAGGAGAGGGAGGCTGTTCGAGTTTTACCAGCCCTGAAACCCAGAAGCAGAGCCAGCTTGGAAGGAAATGCTCGACAACAGCTGCCAGACAAAGAACCGAAGGATCCCAAGTGCTGTAACTACCGGACCACGTGTTGAACCGACGTGAGGTCATGCGGGTCTACCCCCCTTCATGACAAGACACACAAACACAACAGGTCACAAGTCCTGAGTGAGAAAACAACACACGGTGGTGTACGCGAAGAACAAATCAGATTGTGTTTGTATTGTATTTGCCTCTCTGACCTCTAGAGGAGGCCGCCAATTGCAGCGGGATTAGGAGTGCCGGGCGGAAGCGCTCGTCAGAGACCGCTTTGAAGATGTTACGTTTGGGTTAGAAGGTAAAGAATCGATGGCGATAATCTGCATCTGCTCTCTTTCGTGGCTACCTCTTAGAGCGAGATGTAACGGCTCCTCTCCCGTGTAGCCTGACCGCTGAAATGGCACCGGGGCGGGCCACTTCTCTTCATTTGCGCGTTTTCCTCGGGACTCGCGTTGCACCGTTTGCCCAGCATCTGTTCTGAAATGGCAGCGGGGCGGCCACTTCTCTTCATTTGCGCGTCCTTTGCACCGTTTGCCCAGCATCTGTTCACGGAGTTCGAGTTCGCATTTCAGGCAGAACTGCTGAAGTAGAACGACCATCGTACCCAACACAACCACCCTCCCCCTCATCGCGTTTGGGGGCACCCAGTCATGTTTCACGGCGGGAGTGACACATCGCCCGGAAACCAGCAACCGCACCCCCACTTCTTTTCTATCCCTACCCTCTCCACCCCACCTCAAGCTTTTACAGTCAACCAGAGACTTAACAACACCGGCCTTCTAAACCACGAGCAGCACTGGAAACGACCGGAGTCAAGCAGGGGCGTCCTGAGACTGAGCCGGAACGGACGACGGCGTCTAACCTCTCAACACAGGACCGGTCAAGGCCCTGGGGCGGGACGATCAGCCGATTTTTTCCTTTGAGTGTCGGCCGGCAGCGTCCTTCTTTTTCTTTTTGTATAAGCACCTGCTTTGTAGGAAATGCTTGAGGAGACTGCCAGTTGCGATAGATCAAAGGAGGTAAATGTGCTGTAGCCCACACGAAACACAGGTAAATCTGGGTTTATAAGCGTTCAACAAAAAAAGACCCACTTTGTAGTTGTATTGTTTTCTCCCCCTCTAACCTCCTTCGAAATGAGCACAAGGCAGTCCCTCGAGTATTTTGAAAAGTATGCTAAGACTGCAGGGAATAGTTGACTAGACCTCTTGAGTTTGTGCTGACCACGATTGTGGGAGTCGGGAAAACCGAACATAACCTAAAGCAGGACCGACCCCCCCCCCCCTTTCGTGAGAAAAAGCGAAGAATACAAGCGCGTTGCGCAACTATTCTTTTGAAGAAGCACCTGCTTTGCAGGGACCGTTTTCTTTTCCGATTGCAGCACGCGGCCGATCAGTCTGGCGGATCCGACCGGTGTACTGCGCAGTCTGTGAAGTCTTCCCGGGTAGTGCGTAACGGTTAAGACCTATATTATGTCTCAACAAACATAACGTGGGCGGCGCCGAAGCTTTACCAGCTTCGGCTGACACCATTTGCGCACTTAACCATGGTTAAGAAGACGACTGAAAGCACAGACACAAAGATAGCTCAAAGCATCTGCAGAATAACACGAAAGGCCTCTAGGCAAAAACCCGTTTTCACATCTCTTCCTGTGTTGGACACTCGCGTAATACACAGGCAGACCACAACGAAGAGAGACAGTCCGAGAACTGTTGTGGTGCGACGTGGCACAACGGAGAGGAGGCGGAAAAAGGAGATGAGGAGCAATGTTTGTATTATTTGGTCGGAACTCCTCATACCCCACGTCTACCCGCGTCTTTCCACCAAGCACCCCCCCCCAGTGGTTCCCCCCACCCACCTTTTCGGCCAGCAAGGTGAAGTTCTGTATGTTTTGTATGACCTCCCAACCCCTCACCCACGCTCCTTTGTCCCCCACCGCCCCCCAAGTGCGCCTGTTCGCTTAAATTAACACAGTCTCCGCAGTCGCTCGTCTTTTCCCGTTCACCTTCCGCGTCGACACCGGCACAGCAGTGCACACCGGCACAGCTGTGCACACCGACACAGCAGTGCACACCGGCACAGCAGTGCACACCGGTGCACACCGGCACAGCAGTGCACACCGACACAGCAGTGCACACCGGCACAGGAGTGCACACCGGTGCACACCGGCACAGCAGTGCACACCGGCACAGGAGTGCACACCGGTGCACACCGGCACAGCAGTGCACACCGGCACAGCAGTGCACACCGGCACAGCAGTGCACACCGACACAGCAGTGCACACCGACACAGCAGTGCACACCGACACAGCAGTGCACACCGGCACAGGAGTGCACACCGGTGCACACCGGCACAGCAGTGCACACCGGCACAGGAGTGCACACCGGTGCACACCGGCACAGCAGTGCACACCGGCACAGCAGTGCACACCGACACAGCAGTGCACACCGACACAGCAGTGCACACCGACACAGCAGTGCACACCGACACAGCAGTGCACACCGACACAGCAGTGCACACCGACACAGCAGTGCACACCGACACAGCAGTGCACACCGACACAGCAGTGCACACCGACACAGCAGTGCACACCGACACAGCAGTGCACACCGGCACAGCAGTGCACACCGACACAGCAGTGCACACCGACACAGCAGTGCACACCGACACAGCAGTGCACACCGACACAGCAGTGCACACCGACACAGCAGTGCACACCGACACAGCAGTGCACACCGACACAGCAGTGCACACCGACACAGCAGTGCACACCGACACAGCAGTGCACACCGACACAGCAGTGCACACCGACACAGCAGTGCACACCGACACAGCAGTGCACACCGACACAGCAGTGCACACCGACACAGCAGTGCACACCGACACAGCAGTGCACACCGACACAGCAGTGCACACCGACACAGCAGTGCACACCGGCACAGCAGTGCACACCGACACAGCAGTGCACACCGACACAGCAGTGCACACCGGCACAGCAGTGCACACCGACACAGCAGTGCACACCGACACAGCAGTGCACACCGACACAGCAGTGCACACCGACACAGCAGTGCACACCGACACAGCAGTGCACACCGACACAGCAGTGCACACCGACACAGCAGTGCACACCGACACAGCAGTGCACACCGACACAGCAGTGCACACCGACACAGCAGTGCACACCGACACAGCAGTGCACACCGACACAGCAGTGCACACCGACACAGCAGTGCACACCGACACAGCAGTGCACACCGACACAGCAGTGCACACCGGCACAGCAGTGCACACCGACACAGCAGTGCACACCGACACAGCAGTGCACACCGACACAGCAGTGCACACCGACACAGCAGTGCACACCGACACAGCAGTGCACACCGACACAGCAGTGCACACCGACACAGCAGTGCACACCGGCACAGCAGTGCACACCGACACAGCAGTGCACACCGACACAGCAGTGCACACCGGCACAGCAGTGCACACCGACACAGCAGTGCACACCGACACAGCAGTGCACACCGACACAGCAGTGCACACCGACACAGCAGTGCACACCGGCACAGCAGTGCACACCGGCACAGCAGTGCACACCGACACAGCAGTGCACACCGGCACAGCAGTGCACACCGGCACAGCAGTGCACACCGACACAGCAGTGCACACCGACACAGCAGTGCACACCGGCACAGCAGTGCACACCGACACAGCAGTGCACACCGACACAGCAGTGCACACCGGCACAGCAGTGCACACCGGCACAGCAGTGCACACCGACACAGCAGTGCACACCGGCACAGCAGTGCACACCGACACAGCAGTGCACACCGGCACAGCAGTGCACACCGGTGCACACCGGCACAGCAGTGCACACCGACACAGCAGTGCACACCGGCACAGGAGTGCACACCGGTGCACACCGGCACAGCAGTGCACACCGGCACAGGAGTGCACACCGGTGCACACCGGCACAGCAGTGCACACCGGCACAGCAGTGCACACCGGCACAGCAGTGCACACCGACACAGCAGTGCACACCGACACAGCAGTGCACACCGACACAGCAGTGCACACCGGCACAGCAGTGCACACCGGTGCACACCGGCACAGCAGTGCACACCGGCACAGGAGTGCACACCGGCAGTGCACACCGACACAGCAGTGCACACCGGCACAGCAGTGCACACCGACACAGCAGTGCACACCGACACAGCAGTGCACACCGACACAGCAGTGCACACCGGCACAGCAGTGCACACCGTGCACACCGGCACAGCAGTGCACACCGACACAGCAGTGCACACCGACACAGCAGTGCACACCGGCAGTGCACACCGGCACAGCAGTGCACACCGACACAGCAGTGCACACCGGCAGTGCACACCGGCACAGCAGTGCACACCGGCACAGCAGTGCACACCGACACAGCAGTGCACACCGACACAGCAGTGCACACCGACACAGCAGTGCACACCGGCACAGCAGTGCACACCGACACAGCAGTGCACACCGACACAGCAGTGCACACCGACACAGCAGTGCACACCGACACAGCAGTGCACACCGACACAGCAGTGCACACCGACACAGCAGTGCACACCGACACAGCAGTGCACACCGACACAGCAGTGCACACCGACACAGCAGTGCACACCGACACAGCAGTGCACACCGACACAGCAGTGCACACCGACACAGCAGTGCACACCGACACAGCAGTGCACACCGACACAGCAGTGCACACCGACACAGCAGTGCACACCGACACAGCAGTGCACACCGACACAGCAGTGCACACCGACACAGCAGTGCACACCGACACAGCAGTGCACACCGACACAGCAGTGCACACCGGCACAGCAGTGCACACCGACACAGCAGTGCACACCGACACAGCAGTGCACACCGACACAGCAGTGCACACCGACACAGCAGTGCACACCGACACAGCAGTGCACACCGACACAGCAGTGCACACCGACACAGCAGTGCACACCACACCGACACAGCAGTGCACACCGACACAGCAGTGCACACCGACACAGCAGTGCACACCGACACAGCAGTGCACACCGACACAGCAGTGCACACCGACACAGCAGTGCACACCGACACAGCAGTGCACACCGACACAGCAGTGCACACCGACACAGCAGTGCACACCGACACAGCAGTGCACACCGACACAGCAGTGCACACCGACACAGCAGTGCACACCGACACAGCAGTGCACACCGACACAGCAGTGCACACCGACACAGCAGTGCACACCGACACAGCAGTGCACACCGACACAGCAGTGCACACCGACACAGCAGTGCACACCGACACAGCAGTGCACACCGACACAGCAGTGCACACCGACACAGCAGTGCACACCGACACAGCAGTGCACACCGACACAGCAGTGCACACCGACACAGCAGTGCACACCGACACAGCAGTGCACACCGACACAGCAGTGCACACCGACACAGCAGTGCACACCGACACAGCAGTGCACACCGACACAGCAGTGCACACCGCACAGCAGTGCACACCGACACAGCAGTGCACACCGGCACAGCAGTGCACACCGACACAGCAGTGCACACCGACACAGCAGTGCACACCGACACAGCAGTGCACACCGACACAGCAGTGCACACCGACACAGCAGTGCACACCGACACAGCAGTGCACACCGACACAGCAGTGCACACCGACACAGCAGTGCACACCGACACAGCAGTGCACACCGACACAGCAGTGCACACCGACACAGCAGTGCACACCGACACAGCAGTGCACACCGACACAGCAGTGCACACCGACACAGCAGTGCACACCGACACAGCAGTGCACACCGACACAGCAGTGCACACCGACACAGCAGTGCACACCGACACAGCAGTGCACACCGACACAGCAGTGCACACCGACACAGCAGTGCACACCGACACAGCAGTGCACACCGACACAGCAGTGCACACCGACACAGCAGTGCACACCGACACAGCAGTGCACACCGACACAGCAGTGCACACCGGCACAGCAGTGCACACCGACACAGCAGTGCACACCGACACAGCAGTGCACACCGACACAGCAGTGCACACCGACACAGCAGTGCACACCGACACAGCAGTGCACACCGACACAGCAGTGCACACCGACACAGCAGTGCACACCGGCACAGCAGTGCACACCGACACAGCAGTGCACACCGACACAGCAGTGCACACCGACACAGCAGTGCACACCGACACAGCAGTGCACACCGACACAGCAGTGCACACCGACACAGCAGTGCACACCGACACAGCAGTGCACACCGACACAGCAGTGCACACCGGCACAGCAGTGCACACCGACACAGCAGTGCACACCGCACAGCCACACCGACACAGCAGTGCACACCGACACAGCAGTGCACACCGACACAGCAGTGCACACCGACACAGCAGTGCACACCGACACAGCAGTGCACACCGACACAGCAGTGCACACCGGCACAGCAGTGCACACCGACACAGCAGTGCACACCGACACAGCAGTGCACACCGGCACAGCAGTGCACACCGACACAGCAGTGCACACCGACACAGCAGTGCACACCGACACAGCAGTGCACACCGACACAGCAGTGCACACCGGCACAGCAGTGCACACCGACACAGCAGTGCACACCGACACAGCAGTGCACACCGACACAGCAGTGCACACCGACACAGCAGTGCACACCGACACAGCAGTGCACACCGGCACAGCAGTGCACACCGACACAGCAGTGCACACCGACACAGCAGTGCACACCGACACAGCAGTGCACACCGACACAGCAGTGCACACCGACACAGCAGTGCACACCGGCACAGCAGTGCACACCGACACAGCAGTGCACACCGACACAGCAGTGCACACCGACACAGCAGTGCACACCGACACAGCAGTGCACACCGACACAGCAGTGCACACCGACACAGCAGTGCACACCGGCACAGCAGTGCACACCGACACAGCAGTGCACACCGACACAGCAGTGCACACCGGCACAGCAGTGCACACCGACACAGCAGTGCACACCGACACAGCAGTGCACACCGGCACAGCAGTGCACACCGACACAGCAGTGCACACCGGCACAGCAGTGCACACCGGCACAGCAGTGCACACCGACACAGCAGTGCACACCGACACAGCAGTGCACACCGACACAGCAGTGCACACCGACACAGCAGTGCACACCGACACAGCAGTGCACACCGGCACAGCAGTGCACACCGGCACAGCAGTGCACACCGACACAGCAGTGCACACCGGCACAGCAGTGCACACCGGCACAGCAGTGCACACCGACACAGCAGTGCACACCGACACAGCAGTGCACACCGGCACAGCAGTGCACACCGACACAGCAGTGCACACCGACACAGCAGTGCACACCGACACAGCAGTGCACACCGACACAGCAGTGCACACCGACACAGCAGTGCACACCGACACAGCAGTGCACACCGACACAGCAGTGCACACCGACACAGCAGTGCACACCGACACAGCAGTGCACACCGACACAGCAGTGCACACCGACACAGCAGTGCACACCGACACAGCAGTGCACACCGACACAGCAGTGCACACCGACACAGCAGTGCACACCGGCACAGCAGTGCACACCGACACAGCAGTGCACACCGGCACAGCAGTGCACACCGACACAGCAGTGCACACCGACACAGCAGTGCACACCGACACAGCAGTGCACACCGACACAGCAGTGCACACCGACACAGCAGTGCACACCGGCACAGCAGTGCACACCGACACAGCAGTGCACACCGGCACAGCAGTGCACACCAGCAGTGCACAGTGCACAGCACACCGACACAGCAGTGCACACCGACACAGCAGTGCACACCGACACAGCAGTGCACACCGACACAGCAGTGCACACCGACACAGCAGTGCACACCGACACAGCAGTGCACACCGGCACAGCAGTGCACACCGACACAGCAGTGCACACCGGCACAGCAGTGCACACCGACACAGCAGTGCACACCGACACAGCAGTGCACACCGACACAGCAGTGCACACCGGCACAGCAGTGCACACCGGCACAGCAGTGCACACCGACACAGCAGTGCACACCGACACAGCAGTGCACACCGGCACAGCAGTGCACACCGACACAGCAGTGCACACCGACACAGCAGTGCACACCGGCACAGCAGTGCACACCGACACAGCAGTGCACACCGGCACAGCAGTGCACACCGACACAGCAGTGCACACCGACACAGCAGTGCACACCGACACAGCAGTGCACACCGACACAGCAGTGCACACCGACACAGCAGTGCACACCGACACAGCAGTGCACACCGACACAGCAGTGCACACCGACACAGCAGTGCACACCGACACAGCAGTGCACACCGACACAGCAGTGCACACCGACACAGCAGTGCACACCGACACAGCAGTGCACACCGACACAGCAGTGCACACCGACACAGCAGTGCACACCGACACAGCAGTGCACACCGACACAGCAGTGCACACCGGCACAGCAGTGCACACCGACACAGCAGTGCACACCGACACAGCAGTGCACACCGACACAGCAGTGCACACCGACACAGCAGTGCACACCGACACAGCAGTGCACACCGACACAGCAGTGCACACCGACACAGCAGTGCACACCGACACAGCAGTGCACACCGACACAGCAGTGCACACCGACACAGCAGTGCACACCGACACAGCAGTGCACACCGACACAGCAGTGCACACCGACACAGCAGTGCACACCGGCACAGCAGTGCACACCGACACAGCAGTGCACACCGACACAGCAGTGCACACCGGCACAGCAGTGCACACCGACACAGCAGTGCACACCGGCACAGCAGTGCACACCGGCACAGCAGTGCACACCGACACAGCAGTGCACACCGACACAGCAGTGCACACCGACACAGCAGTGCACACCGGCACAGCAGTGCACACCGGCACAGCAGTGCACACCGACACAGCAGTGCACACCGGCACAGCAGTGCACACCGGCACAGCAGTGCACACCGGCACAGCAGTGCACACCGGCAGAACCAAGCTTTCTTGTTGGTATCTGTTTGACACAGCCAACCCACCCATCCAACCCGTGGCCCACTTGCCACAGGGAGTCATTGCCACGAGATTACTGTTTTCGGAGATAAGACCAGCGTCCGGAGATAGCCACCCGCGGCGATGCAAACGATCAATCGAGTGATAGCAGGGTTCTCACACAGTACAAGCACAGCCACAGGAAGCCTCTCGTAGCCTGTATCATCAAGCTCCCTGTCGTTGCTTTCCGCGGTCTTTCACTGCACGACGTAGGTAAGTACTTGTCATGACAAGTACCCACTTGTCATGGATTGTACTTGTCATTGTACGACAAGTACAGCGTACTTGTCATACGCATGACAAGCACGTGGTGTAGTCACGTAGTGGCGATTGCAGGCCATCGCTACAGATATTCTGCATTCTAACCTAAACTACCCTCAACTTTCACTGTCTATCGCAGGCGAACCACCGCCGGCAGCTTTCGGATGTGTTGGATTGGTGGTTCGAAGCGTTCACCACACCAGAACACTGAATGGCGCACAGTTACACCCACCTAGATATCACCTACATTCGCCTGCAACATACAGTGGTTGTAGGGGTACATCCTCTGCAGGTAGATACTATCGTGCACAGGGATGTAGTACCACTGGCCGTGCGACCGTGCAAAGCCCCTTGCCTGTATGAAGCCATCCCACCGCCTGATGACAAATCTGATGAACAGGAGAGCAAAAGGAAGGCAACAAATGCCACCGGCCGGTCCCGAGGCCGCACACCGAAGACAATGGGATGGGAGCTCCGGAAGCAGCGTTTCGACGTGCACCAAGCGGAGGGCAGCGAGCTGCACCGGAAGGGGATGTACAGCAAGGCGGTCGACTGCTTCAGCGAGGCGCTCCTGTACAAGAAGGACGCGAACACCTTCCTGATGCGCAGCAAGTGCTACGTCCTGATCGGCAAGCTCAACGAGGCGCTGGCCGATGCGGAGGCCGTTATCGCCCTCGAGAATTCAGAGGGGTACAGCAGGAAGAGGTACGGGGTGTGCCGCGGCCTGCTGCAGAAGGCGGAAGCCCTGTACGCCAGGGGGGACTTCGAGCAGGCGCTGCTGGGGTTCAAGGCGGGGCTCGACCGGCAGCCTGGGCACGCCGGCTTCCGGGACGGCGCGCTCAAGTCGGAAACCGCGATCTTCGCGTCGATCCAGCAGGCGGCCGCCGCCGGCGCGCCGCCGGTCCCGCGCGGCTCCATCCGGCCCGGCAGGCCGCGCGACGATTCGGACATGGGGTCCGCGTTGTCTGTGGGGGAGATCGACTCGGGGAGTTTCCTTTGGGCTCCGTCAGGAGACGCGGGGGGTGTCCAGCGGCGGTACTGCAAGGGAAGGCAAGACGACGTGATGCCCGACTTCGAGGAGGATGTCGCGTTCTTGCAGGCCCTGTCCGCCGACCCGGCGTTCTCGAACGTCGGGAACCTGAACAACGTCGTGGACCCCGTAGGATCCGTCAACCGGAATAACCACCCGGCCAACGCCGGCATCCGCGTGCGGCGTGCGGCCCGGAAAAAGCGGAGCCGCCGGTCGGCGGACGCGGCCTCCGCCGCCTCTTCGCCCGCGTCGTCGACCTGCTCGGACACGGCGCGCCGGCGGCGGGGCTGCGCCGCAAAAGCTGGCGGCGGCCCAGCTCGCCGGCGGCGGCGCAGCCCGCCGCCGCCGAAGGAGAACCCTGGCAAGCTGGGGTTTCGGCGGGGCGGTGGCTCCGGCGGCGAGCCGTCGGCTTCGCCACGGAAGCCGGGGTTGGGTGCCGGGCGGCAGGGGTTGGGCGGGTGCGGCCGTAGTGGTCTAGCCTCTTCTTCCGAATCGGGGCTCAGCGGAAACGAAGCACGTGGGTCGACTCGCAAGCCACCTCAAGCCACCCTGTCGCGTAGCCAGCACCAGGCCTCTTCTTCGGGGACGGGGCTCGTCGGAAGCGAAGCGCCCAGTTCGACTCGGAACCCGCCGAAAGCGACCCTATCGCGCAGCCAACACCTCGCCTCTTCTTCCGAATCGGGGCTCAGCGGAAACGAAGCACGTGGGTCGACTCGCAAGCCACCTCAAGCCACCCTGTCGCGTAGCCAGCACCAGGCCTCTTCTTCGGGGACGGGGCTCGTCGGAAGCGAAGCGCCCAGTTCGACTCGGAACCCGCCGAAAGCGACCCTATCGCGCAGCCAACACCTCGCCTCTTCTTCCGAATCGGGGCTCAGCGGAAACGAAGCACGTGGGTCGACTCGCAAGCCACCTCAAGCCACCCTGTCGCGTAGCCAGCACCAGGCCTCTTCTTCGGGGACGGGGCTCGTCGGAAGCGAAGCGCCCAGTTCGACTCGGAACCCGCCGAAAGCGACCCTATCGCGCAGCCAACACCTCGCCTCTTCTTCCGAATCGGGGCTCAGCGGAAACGAAGCACGTGGGCCGACTCGCAAGCCACCTCAAGCCACCCTATCGCGCGGCAAACCCCTGGTCTCTTTTTCCGAAACGGAGTTCGGAAACGAAGGAAACGAAGCGTCCGGCTCTACTCGCAAACCGCCTCAAGGCACCGCATCTACTTCTCCTGAAACGAGGCTCGTCGGAGACGAAGCGCTCGGTTCACCTCGCAAGCCGCGTCCCTCTTTTCCTCCCGAAACCGACCCCCCCGGCATTCTGGCACACCCGCCGCCGCAGGCTCCGGCCCGGCGAAACGCGGCGGCGCGTGGACTGAGCCCGCCGCCCTCTGCCGCGCACCGGGGCCTTGACCCCGCCGCTGGCTGGCGGAAGGGAGGCTTCGCGCGAGGGCTGCCGCCCGGGTCTGTCGTGTACGTGGTGCCCCCCCCTCGGGCGGCCGCGGCGCAGCCCGCCCGCTGCGCGGACTGCGGCGGCGTCGCCGGGAAGCCGCGGAAAGCGCCGCCGGCGGCCCCCGCGGCGCCGGGCGCCGCGACAAAGGCGCGCGCAGCCTTGCGGAGCGAGGCGAGGCGGGCCCGGATCGAGCGGGCGAGGCCCGGGCCAATCCGGGAGTCGGCGGTCGCCGTGCGGATGGAACGGCGGGGCTGCCGCGGCCCCCGCAGGGTCGTGCCGCGCGGACTGGCATCGGAGAGGGAGAACGACAAGGCGGCGGAAGCCATCCGCACCGCGATGAACTTCCTGCGCGAGCGGAAGAAGTTCTGGACGCACTCCCACCGCCAGCGCCCCGGCGGCCGGCGGCCGCCGCCGGGGCGCAGGGCCACGGAGCCCTCGGCCGCCCGCCCGCCGGCTCGCCTCGAACTGCGCGTGGTCCCTGGCGACACCCCGCAGGACGCCCCGTGGCTGCCCTCGCCGAGCACCACCGCCAACAACACGTGGCTTAAAGGACCGAAACCCGGCGCAGACGGGGCCAGTGCGGCGTCGAGCACGTATCCCTACCAAGCTCGCCCTTGCGATCCCGCCACCACCGCCAACGCGGGGCTCAAAGGACCGAACCCCAGCGCAGATGGGGCCAGTGCGTATCCGTTCCAAGCTCGCTCTTGCGATCCCCCCACCACCACCGCCGCCGCGTGGCTTGGAGGGCGAGGGCCGAAACCCGGGGAGCTGGGCACGTATCCGTCCCAAGTACGTTCTTGCAACCCGCCTGCGGCGGCGGCGGCTGCGCCGCCGCCGCGGCGGCGCGGCCGCCGCGTCAGCCGGGCGGCGTCCGTCGAAACGACGACGGAGACGTCGTCGTCCGGCGGCAGCAGCCGCAGCCCGGGCGGCAGCTCGTTCGCGCCGGCGCAGCTCGCGGCGCGGCGCGGCCGGCGGCGGGCGGGTCGCGAGCCGGCGGCGCCGCGGCCGCGGCGGCAGCCGCGGCGCGGCTCGTTCGGCGCGGCGGCGGTGACCGCGTTTTCCCCGTCGAACGACGCGATCGCCCGCACCGTGCGCATCCCGGTGCCTACCGCGACGGCCGCGTCTCCGGTCTTCTCGGCGGACCCTGGCGCGGCGCTGCCGTTCACGCCGGCGCCGCCGCGGCAGGTCACGCCGGACCGGTGCATCGTCGACTACCCGTCCCTGCCCTACAACCTGCAGGCCGCCAACAGAGCCGCCGACGCACCCGTCGCCGCCGCCGCGCCAAGCCGCCGCCCCGCCTCCCCGGGCGCCGCGGCAAGCCCCATGGGGCTCACCGACAGCGCGGGCACCACGCCTTCCCCGGCTGTCAACGTCAGGGCCGCCCTCCTCCACCGCTACTCCCCGTCGACCTTCTGGCGTGGGCTCCGGACCGGCGCGCCGGCCCCGCCGCCGGCGGCGCCGGAGGGGGGTGCCGAAGGGGAACTGGACGGTGGCGAAAAAAGCGAACCCACCGCCGAAGCGCGCGGTGGCTCGGCGGACCCCGCCGCCGACGGGGGCGAAGGGCTGCTGGCGGGGGCGAGGCACGGGTCGCAGGGCGGCCGGAGCGCGACGCCGGTCGGCATCGGCGGCTCGGGCATCCGGTTCGACGCGGCGGCCGTCGCGGCCGCGGCGGAGCCGCGGCCCGGCCGGTTCCCTTGCCGGCCGCACTCCGCGTCGCCCGTGTGTGGCGGCGGGCTCCGGCGGGGGAAGGGCGGGGTTAGCACGCTGCCTCCCCGGCCGCACACGGCGATGGACGCGTTCAACGCGGGCCTGCCGAGGCGGCGGGGGCGCGTGGGCGGCAGCTCTGCGTCGAGCGATGAAAGCGAGGTGATCGTGGCGGGGGGCGTCGTGACGCGGTCCCGCAGCAGGGCGTCAAGCCGCGCTAGCATCCGGTCGCTCAACCTCGAGCCGTGGCGGCGCGAGCTTCTGTCCGACGGCAGCAGCAGCACCAGCAGCGGCGGCGACCTGCCCGGCGAAAACGAGTCGGCTTGCTCCGCCGCCAGCCAGGCGCCGCCGGACGGCGCGAAGACGCAGCCGAACGCTTCGGCCATGGTCACGTCGACCTTGGCGGCGATCCAGTCGTGCATTCAGTGCGCGGACCTGCACGACGCCGTCCAGCTGGCTGAGGGGCTGCTCGGGCAAATGGACAACCTCATCATTTCCGACAGCGTCGAACTCTCGGCCGACCTGTACCACCTCATCGGCACCTGTCAACTGGAGATGCGCGATTACACGGCAGCCCGTGATGCATTTGCGAAGCAGGTTGTCGCCTGCAAAATGCTGAAGGATGCCGAGCGCCATGCTGTGGCCATCTCGAAGTTGGCCACCGCGTTCAAGCTGGGGGGCACGGCCGTCCTCGAGCCTGCGTACCAAGTTGACCTGACCATGCGCACAGGCTAGAGCGTTTCTTCTTCCGGAAATGCCCAGGTCGGTTCCCATCAAAACCAGAGCGTGAACACAGAGCATCTGCATGAGGGTTGTCACACGAAACCATGGTGCCCCCGGCAGAGTCATGCTGAAATGTAGCCTCGGCGCATGAACGAAGCAAGATGAACATCTTGTTCTACTTTGTTTTAGCCGCATGCAATATAGTGGGCCGCCCGATTAGGGCCCTCTGGTCGTTCTCAATATTGCAACCTGCAATCGATTGCAACCTGCAACCACCGAGCGGTCGGCGAAAACCTCTTGCGCTCCATTCTTCTGCTCTGTACGGTTTTACTCCGTCAACTCTCTAGCCTCACTATCCTGCCAAGGGCCTTTACACCGGGAGCGCTTGAGAGGAAGACCGGGCCTTGTCGGCATCAGCGCCTCTCTATCTCCCGGAACAGCATTTAATAAGCGCCACCCTCGTTTTCCATGGTCAAGCACAGGCGAATCACGGTGTTTTCCGGTTTATCTACAAAGACTATCAGAATGGGGTCGACCGGCACAATTGAGGCAAAGTCCCAATTGCTCTAATGTCTTGCACTGCAGCGGAAGCAAAAGCGCAGAAAGAAAAGAAAAAATGAAGAAGCCCAATTGGTACGCCGGAAACACTAAGTGACACTGTGTGGGAGCCAGCACACGGGGTGCTTGAACGGTCGAAGCAAAAACACGTTGCTTCGTTTGCTCCCTCGCCCCTTTCTTCTTAACATTTACACATCGTCTTCTACCGCTGCTCGTCTTTAACTCTAGAAAAAGAAGAAACCATTGGAAATTGCTCCCCCGTTCCTGCTGCATCTGCTTATTGGTGAACAAGGCGTTGTCTCTTAATCTCCGCCAGTGCTCTAGTGCTGTAGTCCCTAAACTGGAATGAAGACCACTTGACACCAGGATTCTACGCCAGGTTCAATGCAGTACCCAATGCCTCCTTTCATTCGCTTTCCACCAGAGCTCCAAGTGCTGCCCGTAGTGTTGCTCGGCTTATTCAAGGCCGTAGAAAGCCTTAAGGTGCACCAGGGCTCCAAGAAGTCCGCATTATTTTTGGACAGCGATCCCATCTTCCGCGTCCGCCAGCATCGGACATTTCCGGCGGGTAGTAAGCAGAAGCGCCGTCCCGCACCCACCCCGCCGACACCACACCGTCGAACACCATATTTCTGAGAGTGGGCGTTCCGCGCTACTGGGTGGCGCATGCAGGACGTGCCAGGAGGTCAAAACAGGGCTGCCAGTCGCTGGTGCGCACACAGAACGAGGCTCCCCCCCCCCGCAAGTCCCAAGCGTTCATGAGCGAAACCTGAGACGAAGAACGAGGTGCACACAACACCGCGGTGAAAATGGAATAAAGAGGACTAGCCCCTCAAGGTTTCATACCTTACCTGCGGAGTCTTACACTCCCTGCGACCCTTTTCCCTTTCCCCTATTTTATTTTACACTTTCTTCGACGAAGACTTGATGCTGGCATCAAACATGCATGAGAGGCAGTGTTCTGCCTAAACATTAAACTAAGTTTTTCCCCCCCTTGACTTGACCATAGCATCAAACACCTGAGAGGCAAGTAGCGCCTGAACACGAAACTAAGATATTTCCCCCATGTATCTTATAGTAACAACATACTTCGCAGTCGGTCTGACTCAGACCGACTCGGACCGGGGGTTTTCGTACTTTTTTCCGAGTCAGAAAAACGTCAGACGGCCGTCTGGCTCGGACCGACTCGGAAAAAGTACGAAAGAAGTACGAAAAAGTCAACGTTTTATCAAAAAACGTCGGATGGTAGCGTGCTGTGCCAAATCACTTAAAACAAGATTTATACACAGAGTTCCAAACCCGTTTCAGGAGAGAACCATTTCGCGGGAGCCTGGGGGAGACAACGGTCGAGGATGCCTTTCACCACCCACCACCACGGCGCAGTGCCAGTCGGACTGAGCTTCCAAGGGCAGGCGCAGCGGGCCAACGGAGGGTTCCCGCGGATGAACGAGGCGACCGCGACCGCAATGCCGAACGGACGCCACGGGTTCTCGACGAATCAAGGCATGGGCGGAGCTCTCGGCGCCTCCCTGGGGCAGAGCCAAGGATACTCGTCGAACGGATACAACGTGCAAGCGTTTTCGGACGAGAGAATCGACCGGGCAATGAACTTACCGAGGCCCCCAATGGGATACGACTGCGCGCACTCGCCGACGGAAGGACTGCAGGCGTCCGGAATGGTGCCGAAGCGGTGGAAAGCGACAGGGGTGCTGAAGCTGCCTGCCACTGCGGTGTGCAATGGAACGACGGGTGACTGGGAGGAGACGGACCCGCACCGGCTCGCTCAGCGGAGGAAGCAGCTCTGCTTCGGGAAGGTGACGGAAGGGTACCTCAATTTCCTCCGAAAGGTTCCGAAGGAAGAACGGCAAGACGGCAACGAACTGCACCCCATCACCCCTCGGCTCAACCAAGTCTGCTCGAAGCGATCGTGGGACTGCCAAGTAGGCAAATGGAGGAGGTCCTTGCACTACTGGGACATGAACCCTTCGCCGGAAGAAATGCGAAAGTCGCCCGAAGAGCTGCAAGCGTCGCGCAGGGCACCGCAGCAGCAGCCGCGTGTCATTGTGCACTCGGCTGCGCTCACGCAACAGCAGGCGATCAAGGTCAAGTACAGCGTCAAGGGAGATGGGCACTGCATGATCCTGATGACCCCGCTGCAGACTTCTTTCACCGACTTCGTCGCTCGCTTGGAAGCCAAAAACGGGCCCCTCGTCTCCTTGTACTACCGGGATGAGGACAACGACGTCATCGATGTTGATGACGACGTGTCCCTCCGCGCCTTCCTCGACTTCGTGCAGACCGCGACGCCGCCACCGAAACTGTCGGTCGAGTGCTATGCCCCTGACAACAACGCAGTGAGCCAAGCTCTGCACGTTCTCGCGACGAAGCTCCCTGCGGCAGAGGTTACCCGTCTCTCCGAAGTATGCAACCTGCACGTTCGTTAGCCTTAGCGAACAGCAACTACCCGCAGTCTTAGAAAGTGCCAGAAACCAGACTTGCAAGAACAGCCAACCGACGGAGACCACCGCAACCTTGCTAACCCGCTCCGTTGTTCCCAGACTCCGATCTAACTGAAAATATCCCGAGACGGGAAAACGCCGGCGTCTTAAAGCAAACGGTTTGACAACACGTTGACGTCATTTTTTCCTTGAACGGGAAAAACACGCAGTCTTTTATCCCCGAGGTTTTATTATCCCGCAATCGAACCAGGTTGTAATACCTAAGCACATACCCACCTTCTCCGGTAGCTCCCGGTTCAGCCGACTTCCGCGGCCTGCCCCGAACTCTCGTGGCTGTTTTGGCCAGAGTCGTGGCGTTGTTGGTGAGGCTGAGAGAATTTCGGGTCTCATAGGATTAACTGCGCACGGAAAAGACCGGCGCGGGGCGAGACTGGAGGCAGCAGTTAAAGTTCGGGAACAAAAAATAGGGCGATGCTAAGTTCTGGTGAAGCAAAGTTCGGCCTGTGAGCGGCAAGTTCGGCGCCAGTACCCGGGGGGGGGGGCCCGGCTATGTAGGATGGAAACGTTGGAAACGTTTCCGTTTCCGTTTCCGTTTCCTTCTTTTTGGCGGTGGATGGAAACGCCGTTTCTTTTCAAAAGAAACGGCTGGTATGCCACTAGTATACTAGCTGAAGGTCCGACCGGAAATGTGTTCCGAACGGCGGACCCAGTGGGAAACCATGGACAAGGAGGCTCCGAAAAGAGGGAGGAAAGAATCATAAGAGTTGCGACCGCGTGGAGCAGACGCAACCACACGCATCCGGTTGTGCTGACTTTGAGGTCTGCAGCTCTTTACACCAATGGCTGTTGTGGCGACGATGCTCTGTTATGCGAGGCTGTTGGCCAACGCGCTGAAGACGGTCGGGAAAGCACATCCGCTTCCAATAATAGACTCTACAGATACGATCGTTCAGCGCCACAGGCTACAAGACCGGGGTCTTTCGGCGGTGTAAGACAAAGAGGGAGTGCAATCAGCATCAGGAGGTGAGAAGGGCAATGTTGAACCCGCCAGAAAAGCGATGGCCACGCAGTAACGTGTGCGTTGAACATCGCTTGCCACAGTGCACCTTGCATACGACGAGGGGCGGTGTTGTCGGAGCATAGACAACGACGGCAGGAAGAAACCACCAACAATGCAGAAGAGGACGGCAGATTCAACAAGCCCACTCACATGAGAACGTGGGTTGGAAGCAGCAGAAGACGAAGTGGTAGGCACAGAAGAGTGGAATCTGGTGTCAGAAAACATCCACATGTGACGACATTCTGCATCATTAGCTTGTGGTTACCTATTTGCTCGTGTCAGATCGCCGACGAAAGAAAGCGGTGAGCACCGGCGACTGCTCTGCACAAACGAGGCCGCGACGACACACAAGAAGGGGCCGAGCCAAGTCGAAGAACATCCCAGGAAGGGCCCTGAAGAGTCAGAGAGCCCGCCAGAAGACGGAGGAAGAGAAGTGCCCGCAGGTAGATCAAAAGAAGAAGGTGATCCCGCCCTCTGAAAGGAAAGCCAAAATTTGGCTGGAAACGGACACCCGACGGACACACAGAAGGACCCGTGAAGTGGTATCTTATAGGACCCCTCAGCATGAAGAGCCTTCCGGCGTTTCTTTTAAAAGAATCGGAAACGTTTCCGTTTCCGTTTCCGTTTCCTTATTTCGAAAAAAGTAAAAGAAACGGCGTTTCCATCCAACTTAGCCCTAGGGGGGGGGAGACCCCCGGACTCCGTTTTGCAGACTGACCACCCGGGGTAAACCTAAAACTGCGAACATTGAGAAACTCCGCAAAAGAAAAACGCAAAAATCGGGCATTAGACCCCGAAAACCAACGAACCCCGAAAAAAGATTTCGGCCGGAAAAGTGTCTTCGGCAGGGTTCGAACCCGGGCCCCTACCGGCCTGAAGGCCGACACCCGGTCACTCTGCCCCTATGCATTTTGGCAGGGGGAAAAAATGCTAGCTTCGCACAAATCCCCAGCTCCAAAAAACAATACACTTTTGAGTGTAGACAAAATTGGGGTTGGCTCGAATAGAGGCTAGTCGCATTGCATGTTCATATACGACTTCCAGTTTCGAATGAAACACTACCCTCAGGAGCTCCGCATCAACCTGACCTGCCCGACAACGGCGACTGAACGCACGTACGACACGCCTACGAAAGACGTAGCGCCCATTCCAGAACTCATGGAACTCGTTACTCCGACGCCAGAGGGCAAGGTACGCCGCCTTTTCTTCGTTTCCGTCTCGACCGGAGGTGAACAAACACACCACAGAGAGAAGCGAAGAACGCACACCGATAGACTGGACGCACAACAATTTTGATGCGTAAGCGTTCAACAAAAAGACCCACTTTGCTACTAGTGTAAAGTGTAGCTTTCTCCCCCTGTAGCCTCCGTCCGAAATAAGGACAATGCAGAAAGCTTCTCGCTGTTGAGTTTGACTCTAGTCTGACTTTGTGCAGCACGCTCTACCAGAAACTCAGCCCACAAACGTGCAAATTATCAGAGCCGGCGATCAGACGCCCTTCCGTATTTGCTGGTTGACGGGCAAGGTGCGGCGCTGAGCATACGCAGAGAGAAGCGCGGCGCTTTGTACGCCGCATATCCGCTAGCCAACCAGCACTTTGATACACACAATGGGTGGTGTGGTTCAAACAAACACACTGAGATTATATCCCCTCAGTAACTTCCTTCTTGGGCGCTCTGTGCTGCGATTGGCTCCGGTCTCAGTGCCGCTGCGGAAAAAGGATAGATAACCCCAACTGGCAATGATTTTCGTGTGTTTGCTTCACAAAAATACTCGAGGGCTGTATTTGCGGCTGCTGGCTTCAATACTCAAATTTGTGACAGACAGAACACCAAAAGGCTTCTTTCTATCTCCAATCCTACTTCTTAACTCACGCAGACGCCGGCCATGAACGTCTACAACGGACTATGGACACCCGAATCTGAATGTCGGGAGCGCCGCAAGCTATTTGCGTAGCCCTCCCCCCTTCCCCTCTTTCTTTTTTTTTTTTTTGCCGCCTTGACAACACCGCGCAAGATTACAGGTTGGCATTCGCCGACTCGTAATCTCCTTTTTTAAAACACCAACATTCTTGCGGGTTGCCCTGCCCCAATATATGAAGGCTGAAAAAGGCGTAGCCACGGCGTGTTTTGATGGTTGATCCGGATTCCGAACCTGAATAAGAAGCAGAAACAGGAAACCGAGTGGGGAAGCCAATCCTACCGGCACGCACAAGCATCCACGAGCCGATTGGTTCGGCGGCCGCCCCGTCTCGACGTGCAAACCACGAGCCAGCGCACCGGGAGCACCCAAAACGCTTCAAGCGCGTTTCGTTCTAAGAAGAAGACGAAGAAAAGAAAAAGGCCGCTCCCTGGTCCAGGAACGTGACTCGGAGGCAGCACAGTGCCACAACCCCGTCCGCTCTGCCCTGCGGCTGACCGTCTCGACGACCTTGTGTTCAGCGCGAGCCCCAAGGTGCGCCAAGCCTTGATGCTTTAGTTTGGGAAATCGGTAGCCACTTGACCCGTAGGCCCGTGGCTCTGCAGTACCGCCGAACACGTGAAGCTTGGCTCCCGTGTAGCAGGCTTTCCCGGGTACCTACCTGGCTTCGTTCAAGAAAAAAAAAAAAAAAAAGGATACCCCACCCGTGGTCCTGGCGGCGACGAGCTACGAACAGCCGCCGGACAAACCAGACTCACACCGCTGTCCTGTCTGGCTTAAAGGACCGAAACACGGCGCAGACGGGACCAGTGCGGTGTTGAGCATATCCATTCCAAGCACGTTCTTGCAAACCACCCCACCCGCAACCCCCCCCATCCGTGTGAAGTACTGATATTTCCTCCATGCCCGCAACGCATTAGAAACAACTCTCCCCCCATGAACATGCTTTTGTTTCGGCTCATTACCCATGAACATGATTTTCTTTCTTTATTTTCTTGGAAGTATGCTAATACTACGGAACCTCTTGAATTCGCACCGCTGCGGTAGTCGGAGATCCTAACGGAACCTGAAGCAAGACCGATTCCCTCCTTTCGTGAGAAAGGCGAAAAAAAAAAAAATAATAGAAGCATCTTCTTTTTTCAGTTTGTTTTTGTCAAGAGGCGCGACTCAACTATTCTAGCGCGCACTTGTGGTTGATGGTACGCGCTTGCCCTCCATCATTGAAGGTGTCGCTGGATAGATTGCCGTTCCGGACACCGAAACTAAGCCGGTCCCATCCCCTCCTGATAGACTGTGATAGACAGAAGAATGCAGCTCCAGGCAATTCTATGCAGCTCCAGGGGATAGGGATGTACCTGATAGACCGTTGTGAACCTAGATTCGCTACAATGAACAGCGGCAGGCAATTCGATGCAGTTCCAGGAGATAGGGATGAACCGGCTTATCCGAAACCTATGCCGAGGAGCATGTGCCTAGTGTCACGCTCAATGACGTCTTGTTTAGCAACCAAACACCGTAATTGTAAAGCTGGAACGGGTAAATGACAGACCGGTAAAACCGGGACACACGGGGGGCGTCCCAGGTAGTCACCTGCGTGGCTGCACCAGTGGTGGTCCTGCAGCCTCCTACGACAGCAGTCGAGCTGAGTATTGAGCACCCGAAGGCGCGGGCAAGCACCAGGTTCGTGATATTCTGCAAGGTACCCAAAGTCGCAAATCCCGAAAAAAATGCCGAACCGGGTAAAACCCGGGACACCCAGCCCCATTTTTGGGGGTGTCCCAGGTTTTACCCGGTTCAACATGAATCCAATTACGGCATGTGAAAAATGGAGTCTTCATACACAGTGGTGCCGGCGTGTCTCCCCTACACGGAACCGACACCTCTCCCCGTGATGACGCACCTCACTGTCTTCCGCAACGCGGATCGAGAAGTCGGTTCGAAGATGAAGTCTTCGAACCAACTTTCGCACGATAACAAGGTTACACCCACAGATTAGCGTCAGCTCTTGAGATACGCATACGCAGTACCAGAGGATATTGGTTATCGCGAATCGCGTTGCTCTCCACACCAAGGCCTCTGAAGGCCAGACTCACATCGAGACCTCTAAAGGCAGTCTCTTCAGAAAAGTTGACTCACAACAAGGCCCTAAAGGCCAGCCCCTTCAGAAAAGTAGACCCACATCAAGGCCTATGAAAGCTAGTCCCTTCAGAGTTGACCCACATCAAGGCCTCTACACGCCGTCTGATTACGGCAAAGCGGATGATAAACCTTGTTGCATTCCTGGCTACTCGCAGAGCGGCTCTCTTCATCGGAGCTGCTCGCGAGCAAAAACTCGTTGAAAAAGGTCTGCTACGGGGTGGTTAAAGTCAAAGACCAGACCCAGCACCGGAGAGCACCGGCCGGTGCTCTCCGGTGCCAGCACCGGTGCTGTGGTGCCAGCCCCGGTCCATTCTGCACAAATCTCCTCATCGGAGCTGAACGTGAGCATAAAGTCGACGAGAAAGGTCTGTTACACGGGCCAGCGAAAGAATGTCACAAAACAGGGGATTTAGCATTGCAAAACTGGTGGGTTCCATATCCGCCGTAACCCGGTGCCCTTTACCTCGTACGAACCGGGTGGTTTGACTCCCAGCACCGGCCCCTTGGCTGGTTTAGCCCCCAGGTTGTTACCTGCGGGGGGAATCACGTTTCTCCACCTGTAACGTGTGCCGCTCGAGAGGTCCCGCGATCTCCTGGACAGCAGGAGATGCGCTGACGGCACCGGCCCCCAACTTGAGCCATTTTTGATCTGTGCATCCTTGCCCTCAAGACGCGGGTTTGGGCCGAAAACGCTTTCCTCTGCGCTTTTCTAGACTGCGAATCGCCACCTGCACACCCGAGCCAGGCCCACTTAACTCTCCTGCCTGAAGACGCCAGACTGACGAGTTCACCTGATCGGTTCGATCTGTGGATCGAACGACCGAAGGGGTGCATGGATCGTGGCTGCTTCAAGCACTTGTTTGCCACAACCAGCCAACCTGCACAAGCTTCGAGGCAGAAGCTTTGCTGCGCCCGTGCCATCTACGGGGCTGACCTTTCTGAAAGAGTAGAACGGCATCTGTGCTCGTAGGCGAAACCACGCCTTGCCGTCGCGTGCTCGACGCACGCAAAACCGGGTCTAACTCGGTTCTGATTCGCTCCACGTTCGCTTTTTTGTTGTTCGGCTGCTTGCCTTTTTTTTTGCTACAACAAAGAAGCGAATCCATTAATGAACTTCTTCACTGCAAAGAAGGCGGTCGTCTGTTGCAGCTGCGCAACGCGTTCACGTGAAATATGACACAGAACTCGGTCGAGTACTATTCGGGGGAGGGCCAAATCGGTCATTGGTTCACACCATTCAAACCGCCGGAAATTTTGTCTTCGTCCATCCACGGGCGGGCTAGGCGTCATCTTTGTCTTCAATTGCACCTTTTCGGTCCGAAAGAAATTAATGCAGCCAAATGTGGAACACTTCACCAATAAAAGTGTCCCCGTCGAAATGGGGCGCACCTGGCGCTGATCTCTTCTCGATGCAGCCGGGAACATTTCCAGAGTCGGGACTTGTACTGCAAAACGAGATGCTGGGCAATCCGGATCAACTGTCCAGTCATGATGAAAAACAACAAGTTCTCCGTTTGGCTTCGTTTAGCTTTTTCTGCAACTGTTGTTCCTTTCACTGCACTGCTATCATAGAATGCAAGCAAGTATCGTAGATATTCGTCGGTCAAGGAAGTCAGAAGTTGTTTGCTTTGCCGCACCTGTTGCCTTCATCAGCTTTGCTAAAAAGCGAGTTTCAAGCGGTCCCCGAAGCGAACGAAAGCAAACGGATACCACAAAAGCGATCTGCTTGCATTCTATTATTTTTTAAACGGAGAGGCATAGCTCGAATGACGTCTCATTCTAGCTTTGCGAAGTATACGCGGAGGTCAACCCTCTGTAGAACGAGACTGCGGTGTATTTCTACACAGCTTTCATCCCCCCTTGTCCACACTCACCAACCCCACCCATCCCCCCCCCCCCCCCCCCCCCCCCCCACCCATTCGTGTATAGAATACTGTAGAGTCTTTTCCAGTTTAAGAAGCAGGAAAATTGCAACGAATCGATTTGCCGACGGCCCTCGTATTTTCACGGCAGGTGTCCGACATAGATTTTTTTTTCTTTTGAATGCGCACTTGCTTTGTAGGAAGTACTCGAGAAAGCCGCCAGTTGCAAGTCCCAAAGGGAGAAAGTGCGGGCACCGAAACCCAGAAAACTCTGGGTTGGTGCCGGCCTGCTATGTGAGCCAAGCTTCACATTGCTCGGCGGAATTTGCCACAGCGCACGGGGGAAGTGTCCATCGATTTCTGTAGCCAAAATCATCAAGGTGTGGCGTACAGCACTTGGGCTGAAGACGGGTTCGGTCAGCCACGGGGCAGCACGGACGAGGTTGTGCCTCAGTGCAAACCCCGAGCCAAGCTTCACTTGCTGCGGTTGGCCCTTGCAATCTTACCCTGTTCCTCTCCTATGCAGCAGGCTTTCCATGGCACATGGTGTTGTGCACAAAGCGGCGATGTCCGCTGTTCCTAGAGTAAACCGGTCGGAACCAGCTTCTGCCCAATCGGAGCCTCGGCGGACACCCGTAGCGAAGACGAGAAGCCGCAGAAGACGCCGCGTAGAGGCCTTCTTTCCATCAGCCCCATCACAATTCCGCAGCCGATGCGGTGCAGTTGTGAACAGTTCACAGCCGCATACCGTCAGAGAAAACAAGCCTAACTCTAAAGAAAATGGCTGGGACGGGCTAGCGATGAAAAGTAAATTAGAAGCCCCCGCCCCCCGACCCCCCCCCCCTCCTCCTTTTGCGGCCCCCTTATTTTTTTTTGCATAGTTTGACAACGTTCCTTTCAAGGGTTACTTATTTGATATGAGCTCAGCACACAGATTCTTTGCATTCTAACCCAAACATACACATGGTATTACGCCGCCTGCGGTTACCAGAGTATTATTTTCGAGCCCGAATTACAAACGAGGAAATGCGTACTAGCAGTGTCCCGGTGCTTCTTTGAACGGGGGCAGGGGGCTTCGCAACGCCATGGTCTTTTTTGTGTTAACAATGCATTGTTGGTACTAAAAATTCGTAGTTCGCAGCGTACCACATGAATCGTACCAAAGCAGGTGAGTTCCGCTAGTGCGCACAAACAAAAAGGAGAGTTTCAAGCGAACTTTCACTCTAAAAAAACTGCTGAAACCAAACCCAGATTTTACTGCTTCGTGTGGGATGCAACAGCTGCAATACTTTCATTTGTTCCTTCAAGATCGTTGCCAAACTGTGTGATCTTCTTCTCCCACCCCCTTTTTTCTCTCTCGAAAGTGTGCAACCCATCCTTTCATGAGCGAAGAAAATAGAAGCACCCTCTTTTTTACCATTGGTCAAGAGCTGTGACGTAACTGTTCTCAGTTGCGGATGCACATGGTGGCACATGCGTCAACAGGCATTCTGTCCTGAGAATGTGGCATTTCGCCACATTCTTGAGGAACCCCGTTTCGACTCAGCCGTTATTACTGCGAGCCAGCCTGCTTCAGCACGAGAATTTGACGCAGGTTGACATACGGACGGGAGCCGTGGGTGTCTCGATAGTGAGCGTGTGACGATGCCTCACTTGCCGAACGCACCGGTCCCGAAAAGTTGATGAACCGAGGTCCCTGGCGAGTCTCGTGCTTCTGCGCTTCCCCGTTGATCGCTTGCGTCTGACAGTCGCAGGTGCCCAGAACACGGAGCTTTTTTACGTGTTTGTGCGGAAGGACGGACGATCTCAGGAAGGCCAGCAGTAGAAAATAATTCCGAATCACGCGCAGCATGTCCTCAAGTTCCCCTCGAGGAGGTGGGTTCGCATCCTCTCTGCACCGTTTTCGAACGAGCTGCCCTTTCACCCACGACAGCGAAAAACGAAAGCTTAGAGGCGAGCCCCACCTTTCCCGTGTCATCCTGCTGCTTCCGGCTGCTTCTGGTTCCATTCGCCTTTGTCGTTTGCTATCTGCCACGAGCAAGAACTGCACCGTGCTCATGAAATGCGATTACGAGTCGGCCGACGGTGGCGACATTAGTTCCGATGTTTTGTAGCATAGCACATCAGAACAGTAACCCAAACCGGGGCAGAGTCACTGAGTGGCAATCACGAACGTGTACTCGATGCCCCTCTGCCCGATCCTGATTAACTGAAAGGGATTTCAAGTCACTTGTATAATCCCGGTTCAAAGTGGACCGCTTCTGGAAAGCAAGGGCTGGCGACGCGGGGAGAGCTGGCTCAAGGTGCCCGAGTGATCGCTCATCAGAACCCACAAAGGATGACGGCAGGACGGTACCCACGGAAGGCGGCATGCGTAGAAGTGCGCGGTCCCCGCCGCGAAGTCTGAACATGGGACGAGTGCATGCGGCGAAGGTGACGCGTCCAGCCCCGGCGTCGGCTGATATCCAACTCCGGAAGAGGCGGCGAGATGACGAGTCGGAAGAGAGGACAGCGAGGAAGTAGGGTGTACTGCCTTTGCGGGTGCCTGATGAAACAGTTGAGAAAGAAGGAGCTGGTGGCGCAGCGCCCCACATCCCCAAGGACTGACGCGTGTGGGAAGAACTCGGGCCCCCGTTTCTCGTGTGCAAAGGCCGTAGGGCCGTCTGAGATGGACTTCATCCGATCCGTTCGTGTGCGTCCAGTAAAGAAAGAGTCGGACAAAAGAGCGTTGAGAGGATTGCTGGCGACGGCAAGTGCGCGGGTTGCTGCACTCTCTGGCAGAGTTGGGCGGCTGGCTGCTGCAGCTGGTCTGTCCCCCTTCGACCGGATCGACGGACGCAGCAGCCAGCTCCACCAGCGACCGAACCAGCACAACCAGACGTGCATCCCCGGCCCAGCCACCAGCCTTGTAACTTGCACGTGAAAACCTCCCCGAATCGAACCCCAAAGCAAAAAACCCGCGAACAACAGGTGTGTGCAAACGGAACAAGCCCGCCGCCGGATCGTTCGAAAGCACAACGACGACGAAGCCCAGTTGCTGCGCCGCGGTCGTCGGGGAAACGTGAGAGGGGCGATGACCGCGCGGGATGGCGACGCCAGCAGAGGCGCGCGAGGCGAAGCGGAGGACGGTGGTCCACGCTGCGGTCGAGAGCGACGGGATGCTCGCCCGGTGGCAGTGGTGGACTAGGGACGTCTTCGAAGCCTGCGCGCTCGCCGGCGGCGGCGGCGGCGGCGCGGCGCCGCACGAGCAGCTGAAGTCGCGGTTCGACGCGTACGTCGACTCATGGTTCCGCGGGCGGGGCCACGCCGCCATCGACCTCTGGGCGCTGCTTAACGACGAACGCCTCGGGCTGGGCCCGGACGGCAAGTTCGGCCAGTGCGAGCCGTACCAAGACAAGGTCTCGCAGCTGCACCAGGTCTTATCCGCCCGGTTTGCCCCCGAGGACTCCGGCACATTCCTCGAGTTTGTGCGCGAGTGCTTGACGCTCATGGCGGCGGACGTGTTGAAGGCGCGACTGGACAACAGCAGGGAGCTACACCGGTCGCTGTGCGCGTGGTTCAAGCAAGCCTCGGACGTCGTCGACAGCCGGTCGTCGGCCAGCTACAGCAGCTTCGCGAAGGCGCGGCTGGCGACGCTGAACATGGACCCCAGGCTCCCCCGCACGTGCGCCCTGGCCGCGGTCCCAATCGTCGGCGACCCCTTTCTCATCGAGCTGCTGCTCCTCCTCGGCGCTGCCCACGGCGGCGACGACGGCATCGGCGACAACCTCGCCGCCTTCACGGCGCTTGCCGTCCTCCGCGACCCGACGCAGCTTCTCGGGTTCTTCGCGGCCGAAGGCCTGGGCGAGAGCGTTGAGCGTCGTTGCCGGCGGCTGCTCTCCGAAAAAGCGTCCGGCGCGTCGTCGTCCATCGCCACCGACGCACTTGCCGCTGAGTACGCGGCCATCGTGCAGGCCGAGCTGGCCCGCGCGGTGGCCGGGCTGCCGGAGGCGTTCCGGGGGATCTCGCCGCTGCGGCTGATGTACGCCGTCGAGCGGCGGGCGGGGTGCCGGAAGATCGCGTGCGCGCACTTCGACGCACTGCGCGCGAAGACCGCGGCCGTGCACCGGCCTGCCCCCGCGGCCGCGCCGGAGCAGCTAGAGAGGCTGCGGGGCGGGCTCCGCCACGACCTGGTCGTGACCGAAATCGTCGCAGCCTTCGACGCCGACGTGTTCCAGCGCCTCGCCGCGCACTGCGCCACGACCGCGGCCGTCCTCCACTGGGCCCGCAAGCAGCTCGGCGGCTTCGCGGCCGGCGTCGCGGCGGAGGTGCCGGCAGCGGTCCTCGCCGGCTTCGGCGCGGGGTTCCTCGAGAACACCATCTTCCCGCGCTGCGGCGCGGCCGCGCAGCGGCCCGTGCGCGACCTTCTCCCCGCGGCGGCGGGCGGCCTGCCGGCTGTTTTCCCCAAGAACCCGGTTCGGACGCCCCGGGAGGCTGCCGGCACGCCGGAAGGGGAAGATGGCGGGGACGGCGCGCTGTGGGACTGCGTCGCGGAGGCGGTGCAGGCCCACCTGGCGATGGAAGGGATGGCCATTGGGCTAGACGACTTCAGCAGGATCATCGACGCGGCGCTGCTGAAGGCGGCGGCCGGCCAGCTCGGCCCCGAGTTGCAGGCGGCGCCCGTGAGGCGCGAGCAAGCCCTGCAGCTTGGCGAGTTGGCACCGGCGTGGAGGAGGCACCGCGAGGCGGTCGAGCGGCGGCGCGGCGCAACACCGGGCCCGAAAGGGAACCGGCAAACAAGCGCCCGCTTCCCTTTCCGCGACATCCTGTGCGCTCACGTGGAGGAGGTCGCGGCGTCGATCGCCCAAATGAAGGCGGCGCTTGTGCTGTCCGGTGTGAGCCCCTCGCCGCATCGCTCGCGCACAGAACCGTTCTTTGGTAAAGGCGCCCAGGTTCTACCGGGCTGCAGCGCTGCTCTAGCGACGCATCCATCGTGCCTCATAGCTCCGATACACGGTCCCGCTAAAGTCGACGCTCGCATCTCGACGAAGCGAGGGTACTTCTACAAGGTCGTCACCGAAGACGGCGAGTCCCGCCGGGTACTTCCCGAGTGGGCTCTGTCTCCATCGCCTCCATTATCCACCGCCGGCACGCCTTCTGCGGGCGACTCCTGCCGATCGGCTCTCCTCGAAAAGTGCATCGCTGTCGCAGTCCCAGGTCACAGCACGTTGCCAGAAGGCGATTGTGCACAAGGCATAGAAATCACGAGCTATTGCGACGATACAGAAGAAGCTACGATTCACGACGACACCCGTTCGGTACAGCTACTCCAACGGCCTCATTCGAGGAGTGCAAATATCGACCGGTGCCAACTGCCCATGGATCCCGAAGAAGACTGCTTGCTGCCTCAAGTCCCTGACGACGAAAGCTGGTCGAAACAGGGGCTTAGCAGTGAAGTCCCCTATGACTCGGCCGCAGTCCACTTATGCGAAAACATTGATCGCGCGCAGTCTCGGAAGGCGCATTCTCCCGAGAAGGAAGCTGCCGCAGCGGCTGCGCTGCCCAATGTCGTCTCTACAACAAAGTACGATGACCTGCCGGCACCTTGTACTCCGTCCACAACTGCCACTTCGGTTGGCTTGCACCACAGCCCTCCAGCAGTGCCCGCAGCGAGCCTCTCCTCGGGCGTTACCGCGGGGAGTAGCAAGAGGCGAAAGGGGAATCCCGATGAAATGTACGGCGTGTCAGCTGACTCGAACCACCTTGTATCGTGCGTGCGCCTCCTTTCCGCTGAGAATGATGCACTTCGCGAGAGTGTCGCTGAGGCGGATCTGAGGTACAAGGCGTTGAGCAGCAGGTACACCGATCTCCTCAACAAGTACACTCAACTTGTCACTGAGAAGGCGTGTCCTTCGGCTACCGCCGACCAGGAAGGTGGGAACGGGAAACCTGACGAAGAACCAACTCTTCCAGCTTGGTCACGTTCGCAAGCACGACCCCACGCAGCATCTTTGCAGGGTCCGGCTTAGACATGGGGCAGGTACCAAGAACGTGACAATGGTGGCTATATAGGAGTTCAGCGGGGTGCTACTTAGCGCCCGGTATATACTACCATTACAGTTTGCTGCGATATGCAGCTCCGTCACCAAGTCACCGACCAAGACTCAGACGGTCCGGGTTGTCAGGCCGGAAAGAACAGAGCCAGCGGCTGGTGTTCTAACTTAACCTCACCATTCGTTCTTGCCGTTTTGTAGCCCTGCCCGACCAGCAAGCAGCGTTCTTTGATATGATTTGTGTTCGGCCAAGTGCCACCTCTGACAACTGACAGCTTAGCCCGTGTCGATAGTTGATACCGTTTGCACTTTCTCCTGTACCAAACCTTTCGGCGAAAACGACGCACAATGGCATTGCCTTTGGACTAGCCCCAGTCAAGCAAGGTCAAACAAGGTTCCAGCTGGAAGAAGAAAATGACCAGTGTTGAGTGAAGGCGAGCTTCTCGTAGCAAACCTGCACAACCACACATTTGTTCCCCCTTGCTCCTTTTCATTTTCTACGTACCACCTTCGACCTCCAGAGCTGAGCGTGAAACGACGAAGAAATACATGGGCAGACGCGTAGCCCAGCTACATTGAAAGGGACACCGTGCCATTCCTTGACGACAAAGCCAAGCGCCGGCGATGAGACCGATATCATCGCGCATGCACCAGCAAGAAAGGAACGGGACGCAAAGCGACCGCGTGAAGAAGATGATGCGAATGAGTGCAAGCGCGCACCTTCGCCCGATTCTCTGCATTCTAACTTCAACGCGCCGCGGTACAGCCGGGGGCAGCACAGACCGGCTGAGTCTTGTCCCAGCGGGTATCACCACCAATACAAGGCTGCAGCCTCTGCTGCACGTAGGGGAAGGGGTGGGGGTGTGGGAGGGCCGCATGACAGCAGACGTCATACAAGACCACCGACAATGGCGGTTCGGCGATTGCATCAGCGGCTTCTCGAAGAAGGGGGACTACCGGGGCGTGGTCGTCGGCTATGAAAATGGCTGGCCTCTTTGCCTCGAGGAGGGGTCGCAGGACATCGTCGCTTTGAAGGACCTCTGCCTCATGACGAGCCTCTGCGAACGGCACCCGGGGAACCGCCTGCTCCCGTGGTCGGAAAACGAGATCGCAGACCGGCTGAGCAGCGTGCCGGTGCAGGCATTCGCACCGTTCCCAGGACCCGCTGCGGCACCGGACTGCGCGGTTTCGGACTGCGCGGTTTCGCGGTTCTTCGCAATGGCGCACCGTGCGCTCAACCCGCCCCCGCCCACAGACGACTTCGACGCGGCCTTCGGCGAGGGGCCAGTCTCCGCGGCCACGTTGATGTCCCAAACGGCGACGCTGATGACGTTCCTGCAGGAGCTGCCGTGGCCTGAGGAGGACAGCCTGGTGCTCGACAAGTTGACGTGCAACCCGTCGTGTTACCAGGCACCCGGCGATTCATTGACGCTCGTCTGCCGGGGCGTGAAGGAGAAGGAGAGCCTGAAGCGCGCGGAGTGGAGGGAGAAGCTGCTGCTGCACGCGCTCTACTGCCAGAAGTTCGCCGAGATGGAGTGCGACGCGGCGTACAACGCCGGCGTGTGCGTCGTCGCCGCCGCCCTATGCGTGCCCTCCGTCTCCCAGCCGTTGCCGCGCACGCACATGCGCAGCGTGTCGCGGTCGATCGACAGCGAGCGGGTGTTCCGCATGCAGGCGTACTCTGCCGTCCACGAACGGCCTTGGTTCGACCGTCGCGTCCGCTCTTCGAAAAGCGTAAAGCGGCGGCCGCAGGTGAAGGCGCAGCGCGGGCCCCTCAAGCTCATCGTCGCGACGAGCGAAGGAAGCGTCGTCCGGTGCTCCGAGTGCGGGAAGGTGAAGATAAAGTCGCAGTTCACCACAAAGCACGTGTGCACCGATTCGAAGTCGACAGCGAAGTACTCGCCGTCGCTCGCCGTCCTCTCGCCCCCGGCCTCAGTGGTCGTGTGCCCCGTCCTTGACAAGGAGTCGGCGGATGTGGACAATTATGCCGCGGAACACATCCTTGCCAAGCTTCTCTCCGTCTGTCACCGCTATGGCTTCACCACCTTCTCGCGGTTGCGACCCTACAAGGACGCCCCTGCCTACACGATGCACCTCACCATCAACATGCCATACCTCACCTTTGATGAGCATATGTTGAACGAAGAAAACAAAAACCGCAAGAAGGCGCGGTACCTGCAGGTGTCCCCTTGCTGTTAATCCCTGTTTAAGCATTCATCCAAGAGGTTTCCACCGCGTGACGGTTGGTACCCGTCAGATTTGCAAGGACCAGCCAGAGCATTGCAAGTAGAACGAGGGTTGCAGACGCTGCCCAAATGGCTCAACTGAAGCAACGCACACAAAGACGAGAAGCCATAAATAGGCTCGCGCTGCAAGGAACAGGAGACTAGAAAATTTCTTGGAGCTTTCCTGGGTACAAATGACTACATCCTGAGTCACTCCTGTCACAGTCTGACCCTTCTGCCGTCTTATGGCTGTTTTCTGGTGTTTGGATGCCCCTAGACCAAACCCGGACCATACCCGAACCATACCCGGACCACACCCGGACCGCACCCGGACCGCACCCGGACCAACCTGTAGCGAACGGCCAGAAAACCAGGAGGAAGAAGGCGCGTGACGGACCTTTCGGCGGGGGCACGCACTTGAAACCCGCCCCACACGCACGGCGTACGGCTGTGCGGACTGGGGTACCCGCTTACCGTGAACGTGCCCATCCCGCAGAGAATAGTAGTATTTGTTGTCTCGTACGACAGAGAATTTCTTGTGTTAGCACTGCATTGTCGGCACTAGATACTAGTAGTTGGTAGCGGACCACATGCAAGCAGGTGAGTACCGCTAGTGCCTGTCGAGTTGCTTCGGCATTTTTGTTGAACGCATACGCCCGCCACCGAACCCATATTCACCTGTGTTTCGTGTGGCTGCAGCACATTTACCTCCTTTGATCTTTTGCAGCTGGCAGCCTCCTCAAGTATTTCCTACAAAGCAGGTGCTTATACAACAAAAGAAAGCGCCATTGTTTTGTTTTGCGACAAACTTGAGAGCATACCTGGTACAGCTTGGACAGCCAGGACAGCTAACGCGGCCCTGCGTTTGTTACCCTGTTTGCCTCGCACAAAACGTATGTTCCCCAAGCCTGATTCAACTATCAACTACCCTGTTCCAGCCTTCAGCAAAACTTGTTCCTTTCAAACAGAGCTCGATGGTCCTGACTCTTTTGGCGGAACTGCCGTTCGACCGGTCGTCTGACCGGCCCATCTCGGAAGTCCGAGAACGGCTGTGGCGCATTGTCGCGAGCAGGGCTCTGAAGGTGTGTAGTTTCGAATCGCTCTACCAACCGCCACCACACAATTCTTTACGCCGGTCTCAGGGAATCACTGTAGCAACATATTCGAGGGGCTGCCTCGTGCTAATCACTGTAATGTAGGGTGACCCTACCCACAGCAACGTAGCATGTTTAGGTGGTCGGACACAAATAACGCTAGAAATCCCGAACCTACATACGAAACACGGTAAAATACTCGAGGGCGTTTTCTTTAAAGGAGGCTAGAGGGGGAGGAACAACACAATTCCAAAGTGGGTCTTTTTTGTTGCACGCTTTACGCCCGCCGCTAAACCCAGATTTACCTGCGTTTCTTGTGGGCTCCAGCTCAATTACCTGCTTTGCTTCTTTGAGATTTCGCAACCGGTTCTCAAGGATTTCTTATAAGCAGGCGCTTGTACAAGAATAAATAACGCTAAGAATAATTCCATCAACCGGCACGCGCAGAACAAAGCGAAGCGTCTGACCAGTTGGAGGAAGTGAGAAGCTCGTCGCCGCAAGCCGTTGCGTTTTCACTTGCGTCCTGGATCCAGCTTTACACAACGAAACCCCGACAGATCTTGCATGAATTCTGCGGCGTCGACACCAACCTCCGGTAGATCTCCGAACCGCAAAACAGTTTAATCCGCTGTGCGTTTTCTCAAACGCGCCACTCCGCGAACGTGAAATGACAAGACATGAATCTCCGCGACGCAGGCCGGCAAGTGCACGCACTTCTCTGTGTGAGCAACCCAACCTAGTGACGAACATGGATGTTGCGTGGGGGCGCAGCTGCGCGACCCTCGCCAACAGCTATTCAGTAGGCGTATTGGCTCATTCCAGGTCTGAGGAGAGCCATGTACCGAATTTGTACGCTGCTTCGGTCGACGCTGTGCTTGCCCGCGCAACTCGGTCGCAACGCGGTTGGTTTGGGTTGGCATTTCGCGCTTTGCAGATAACGCGTTGTGGTGCTTGAGGGACACCACTCCCCGTGTGCAGTATCTACGACCGACCTCCATCCAACGTGGCAGAAGGCCTTGAACGGATTCCCCTTTCCGGACATTCTCAGCCAGGCTGCGTCTAAAAGGCGCGGCCTGGGCGGAATCATCGGGCGCTACTTTTTCTTCCATTTCTTCGCGCCACTGACCGCCTTTGCATCCCGCATTTCATCGACGGACCTTTCAAGCGGACGGAAGCACGCACGGATATCGGGGCATACCGGCCATGCCTTACTCGAGCCGGATATTGCCGGTTCTTCGTGCCAAGCTTTCAGGAATGCCGAAATGAGACCGCCAGGTCATTTTTGCCTTACTCGAGCCGGATATTGCCGGTTCTTCGTGCCAAGCTTTCAGGAATGCCGAAATGAGCCCTCATTTCTGCCCTACTAGAGCCGTTTATTGCCAGTTGTTCCAACCAGTGTAACCCTCTGCACTTGCATTGCAAGGTTCAAAGGTTGCGTGGGGAAGGTCAGAAACTGGAGTTACAGAAGGTGCGGTGTTGCGTATATTTCAGAAACCGGGGTTTTCCGGTTTCGGGTTTTCAAAAAAATAAAAATAATTTATAAATTATGATTTCAAGTGGCCCCCTGTACTGTAACAGTACTGCAGTTACATGGCGCGTCACGGTGTGTCACTGCAATTCGAATCCTTTTTCACTTACCATCCCCGTAGTTTGATAGACGTGCACACCACCACCGCAAGCTTATATATCACCACCCCCCTCCGCCCCTTTGTTTGCGTGCGCGGGGCGACGGTTCCAGGCACTCAGACACCCGCAGGCACCGCAGAGCCCCCAAACCGGGGTTTTGGCTGAAACCGGCTTTTTTGCTCGGTCAGACAAAGAGCTAAAGTCCCCTGTGTGAGATATTCATTAAAAAAACACGTCGTCGAACAACGCACTACGAATAGAACTAAATAGAACAGAATAAAACCACTCTTTTGCCGAAGGTCGCCCGGGGGGGGGGGGTCATGGCTCGGATAGAAACAGCCATGACAAAGATAGGGCTTCTGGGTGGAATTTTTGGTCGAAATTCTTTTCGAGATTTTACTTCATTTTTCGGACTTTTCCGGGTACTTTGACTCGTTTTCTTTTGGAAATTTTCACGTTTTTTCTTCCTCAAGCGGAGACTCTCAATCCGGCATTTCAAGCGAACTGCAGTACGGGCCAGCATGCGAACATAGAAAAGACTACTCACAGGCAAGGAACCCTTCGCAAAGAAACGCAAAGGGGGGGGGGAAAAAAAAACGAAAGGAAGAAGCAAAAGACACGACTCCAGCTGAGGACGAAAGAAGCGAGTCAGGCGTGAAGGGAGGGGGACCGACGTGCCCTTGGTTGATGACATCCCTGAGGGGACCCATCGCAGTTTGCTCGTTTTTTGCGATCGTCGCGTCGCGCGTGGCCACGGTTCCATGCACAAGCGATTACTTTGAGTACGTCCGCCCGGATGCACCGTGCAAGGCGGAAGGGGATGCGTGCAGCACCGCCTTCGGCGAAGCGCGGTGCGCGTCGTACGCCGGCGTGCTCGATTGCTACCGGTGCATGAAAGACAGCGACGAGACCTTCGAGAAGCTCGCCTACGGCAACACCTGCCCCGTCGGCCCTGCTGCCTGCAACGGCTGCAACGCGTCGCACTACGCGTGCGCCGCGCGCGACGACTGCGCGGTCACGGGCGGAAGCTGCTCGACGCACTCGATCACCGGCAGCGGGAGCCTTGTCTTCAACTCACTCGTCGGCGGCGCGCAGCCGATTCGGGTGTTGAAGGCGGGCGTCGCAGTGTTCGGTGTCCTGATAGGCGGCGTCCCGTCGGACCTCACTGCCGAGCAGAGTACGAAGACGTGGATGTGCCGCTCCGAAGCCGACACGATGTACGAGGTGTGCGAACTCGAACCTTGCGGGCCCTTCGGCGTGTCCGTGCTGGCCGATGCCGCGACCGAAGTTATCGAGGTGACCGTGTGCCACGACAGTCTGCCTTGTGACTGCGGCCCCAACGGGGCGTGCGATTTCAGCCCCACGGGAGCGCTGGTTTGCCGGTGCGAAAGCAACGCCGAGAAAGGGTTTTGGTCGCCTGCGTCCAAGTGTACCGAGTGCCTGCCCGGTTACTTCCCGCAAGTGGGCACCCCGAGCGCGACAGCCTGCTCGCTTACGTGTCTCAACGGAGGCACGATCCAGGCCGGCAATGATGCATGCTTCTGCGTCGGGCAGTACCAAGGGACCCAGTGCGAAATCTGTCCCCCTGGGGTCGTCGGCCGGAACTGCAACGAAACCGAAACGCCCCTCGTGTTCAGCTTCGAGCGCGAGTTCACGCTGGACGAAAAGTGGTACACCCCGCCGCCGTGGAAGGTGCACGCGAACTCGAAGGCGTCGATCCGACTTTCCGTGAACACGCAAGGCATCAAGCTCACCGACGACGTCCTCGAGTCCTTCCGTGTTATCGCACGCACCGAAGAACCGTTCAAGCAGGCTGAAGACAGAGTGTCGGATGCTCGACCAAGCCGTGAGGTAGACGCCGCGTACTACGGACCCCGGCCTGCAGAGGTCAGCAGCTTTCGGTCCGAGAAGTATTTGCACCTTTTCTCTCAGGACCGCGTGTACGTGTACAGCCTCAACACGACGAGCGGGAGCTTCGTCCTCGTCAACGACGAAACCGTCGCCTCGTACTACAAGATACTGTCTATCGACCGCTGCTCCCAAATGTTCGGCGACGAGTACGACCGGGATTACGACTCCGTCCTCTTCGTGCAGGACCCCGCCACGAGAAAGCCGAATTTTGCTTCCAGTTTGGACAGCGTGGCTTCGGGGCACACGACGAAGGACGTGCTGTTTTTCGTGAAAAAGGACAAGACGTGCTGGGTCGCGGGGGACCCGGCGTACGGCATTCCGTGGACTGTCTCGACCCTGTCCATCTACACGGGGTGGGACCACATTGAAGGCATGCTGATGAGCACGTCCGACGGGTCGTATTGGCAGAACTTCGAGGGTTTGGAGTTCATGAAGGTGTTCAACGATCCAAGCCTGGCAGACACCTTTCGAAAACCCAATGCGTTACGCGCGGATTACGACCTATCCAGGGCTGGGTGCTACGACGTAACTGGCAGGTCCGCGGAGCAGCTGAGGAGCGACTGCTTGATTGCTGGCGAATTCGCGTCCAGCTGGGACGCCATATCTTCCCGGGGAGACCAGGTTTACTTGGTCAAGGACAACACCGTTCGTTTTTTCAACGCGACCGCTCTGCGATGCTGCAACGGCAGTGAGTATGACGAGGAGCCGTCCGACTTCTGCACTGACGCGTGCGAAACACGCCATGATAGCGGAGTCCGGTTTTACGGAACGTTGCGGTGGGTGCAAACCGAGATACCGTGGCCGGGCGAATGCGTCGAGGACGACGGCTTCTCGCAGTGCGTTGAAGCCACGAAGGTCTTTAACGCCCACGTTCAGTCCGCGACGTTCGAGGAGTACTTCGGATTCCCAGTGCAGGGAAGGGTCACAGCCGTCGCCAACGGCACGTTCGTCTCGGGCACTTCGACGTCCAAATCCGCTGGGCCTGCCGCCGCTTCATCGGACGCGGAGCAACGGCTGGGCGAAGTCGAGTGGACGGCGTTCGCGGAGACGCTGCCTTCGCTGGTGTTCACCGAGCACATGGTGCACATCGTCTACCCGGACGGGAGCCGGGCGGAAAAGAGGATCGGCAGCGCGTTCGAAAAGATGGGCTTCCCCCGTGCTCTCGCGTGGAAGTCGCCCGGCGAGCCGACGGAGCAATTCGTCGACACGTCCGGCTCGTCGCTGGCGTTCCACCTTGTTTTAGAGGACGACGAAGGCAACGTTCTCGACGGGGTGACGGAGCTCGTCCACGCGACTTTGCTGCAGTGCGGCGAGTTCCTGACGGCGGAAGCCGACGCGTGCGTGGCGACGCTCGAGCCTTGGGTCGATCCCGCGGCGCTCGGCGGCATCGTCCGCGATCCGAATTCGTGCACCGCGAATGTGACCACGGAGGCCGTCATCTCGGGCAGTGCGGCCGGCGGCGTGTTCGCCGGGGAATACGGGGTGTTCTCGTTCACCAACGTGGGAATCAGCCGGGCCGGTGTGTACCGGGTCCTCTTCACGCACCGTGCGACGGGCCTCTCGCTGACGTCGCCGCTGGTCGTCGTCGAGGATTCCCCTTGCGGCGGCGGCGAGTGGAGCGATCAAAAGAACGACCTGTGCTTCGTCGACTGCGCCGGAAGCGTGGCCGCCGACATGCTGTCCGCGGACTGCGAGGTCGTCCTCGACCCGAACAAGGACGTCATCGAGGTTGAGATTTCGATCCAAGCCTTCGCGTCGGTCACCATCTCGGCCAGTTTGACGCAGCCGTGCTGCCACGGAAACGGTCTGTGCTGCGTGGGGAACGAGGACTGCGCGGCGACGACGACGAAGCAGGGCATCGATCTCACGTCGACATCGTGCTTGTGCTTCAACTCCGAAGAACAAGGGCTTTATGACGTGCGCACGGACTGCGCAGAGTGCATCGACGGATACTCGCTACTCGAGCGGTGCCAGCCGGGATCGTATGAGTATCCCGTGCGGACGACGTCGTACGCGTCGCCTGACCCGTTGCCCGCCGGGCAAAGCAACTTTTTTGTGACCGACACGCAGCCCGAGACGCACTTCGTGACGACCGTGTTCAACACTGACGCCGACGGTGATTTGGACCTGTCCGTCGCGTTTGCGGCTTGCCCGGGGCAGGAGGCGTTCCCCGAGAAGAAGCCGGCGGCCGGAGAGATCTCCGCCGTCTGCAGCGGGCGGGGCAGCTGCTACTTCGACGAGGCCAGCGGCCGCGCGCAGTGCCGCTGCGAGGTGGGCGTGTTCGGCGAGGCGTGCGCCGAGCAGTGCTGCTCGGGGAACGGGGCCTGCGATCAGGGCTCCGGCGGGGCGTGCCAGTGCGTCGGACACTACGCCGCGCAGCCGCGGTCGATCAACGTGTCGTTCGCCGACGTGTCGGTGGCCATCCATTCGCCGGGCGATTCGTCCGCGCATCATCTCAACGCGATTCTGAACACGACCGCGCCGTCGTTCCGGGCGTACATCTCCTTCCGCGGGTTGTCCGTACCGAGCAAGGACGCCATCTCTTACGCCGCGCTTACCCTCACGGAGGCGCCATCCCTGACAAACTGCAACCCCGCTTTAACACGCGTTCACGTCTATGCGACGCAGCCAGCTGGATTCAACCCTACGGTCGGCGCGACAGCGCTGTGTGCGGGCCTATCTGAAGACCAGTGTAATGCTGCAGGGTGTTGCTCTTTCGAATCAAACGTCCAGTCACCATCTTGCCTTGTGCGTATCCCTTCGTCGCCGTGTATCGGGCTTTGCAACGTCGTCCAACCTGGCTCGTCTGAACCTTCGACTGGGTGCGTCAAGGATGCGTCGTTTATCAGTGACCAGGATTCACCCTTTTTCGGGCAATGCCGGTGTGACGCCGGGTACACATGCTCCTGGGGGTCGTGCGTCGACACCGAAAGTGACGTCGTGTGCGGTGTGGAAAGTCAGGCTTGCGCGTCCCATGGGTTGATCCAAGATGGATCAAAATGTGCGTGTCCCACGTCTTTAGCCCGCAACGACGCTTTAGCCGAACTCACCTGCGAGTCGGCCGTTTGCATGCGGCCCGTGTCCGCGCTCCGGTACACTTGGCAGGGTTCAGATGTGACAGGGTTAAACTATCTAGACATTGACGAGCTCCGCATCGCGCCTGATACATCGGGCGTGCGGTTTTACGACGAGGTTGCTTCTTTCACCATGGAGCCCGGCACCCCTGGAAAAACGCACACGGTTGACATACTCCCGTGGCTCACTGATCGGACGGCTCACCTTGACGACCAGGTTTACGACTTGATGGATCTCTCCTTCGCAATTGTCGCGGAGCCCAGTGGGGCCGGGCAGTGCTCACCCAGTTTCTGGTCCGCAATACCCCCGAACGCGGACGCCCGGCCGTCGTTGAAGATTCAGTCAAGAGGTAACCACCAGATCGGCAGGCTGTTCTTTGCGCTTGAAAACTCATTCAAGAGCTTATTCCAGTCGGGCCATCCGTACTACACGATGTATACTGCAGACAGCGCCAGCGCCATTGCCGAGCTGCATGAGGACGGCACGTCGAAGAACGTGCGTGCCATCCAAAGGTACACATCGGACGCGATGAAGAGGTCCTTGCTTGACTGCGAGGAAAATCTGCCGTCATCGTCTCAGTGCAGCTGTGGAATGACGGATGCGCAGATCGCGACAGCGGCGAGCAGTGATGGTCCCGCACGTCTGTCTGAGGCACTGGCTCTTTTGAATGAGCACAGCGAGGCTTACGACTTCCATCATGAGCAACACGTTGAACTAGAACAAGAAGCGGAGCAACTGGAGAAGGACGCATGTTGCAGTGGTTCCAGTGATCAAGATGAGATTGATGAGGCCCACAGGAGGGTTAACGAGTCGTCCATCGAGCTCTTGCGCTTGCAGGAGGTGCGCGACGAAGCACAGCAGGTGTATTCGAAGGTGCAGAGTCTGGTGGCGAAGTATACCGATTACTTCAAGCAGCCCCTCGAGGAGACGGAAGGGTTTTGCCCATGCCCCGCGGATGCGGGGTTTCAGGATCCCGCCGATTACACGCAAGTAGGAGAGTGGATGTACTTCTTAGCACAGACCGACTGGGAGTCATCCCCGGATGCGATGCCAGAGTGCACTGCTGCTACGGACTCTTTCCCGTCCAACTTGTTCCAAGGCAGCCGTGAGATCTTCTTCACAAAAGGCATGCCCGGATCTAACATCGGGACACCCGGTGCCAGGGACTTTCAAGCCGGAGTCGACGAGGCGGACACGATCAAAACGAAGTCAGCCAGCGACGCCAGGTTCGGCTCGAGTGCGTATCCCAAGATATCAGGCGTGCAGCACGGCAAGTGGAGCGCCTCGAGCAGCATCCGGACCAACGTATTCAACATGCGGGTGTACACGCGCGCGAAGGAGCTGACCAAAATGCAGAACAAACGATGCGTCGTGTCCGGCTGCCCCGGCGTGGCCGGCGAAGTGCTGCTTTTCGCCGCCGTCGAAGGAGGCGGCTTCGCGCCCGGAGTGCTCGACTCCGAGCCGGACGAGGACCGCCGGGGCCCGCAGCTGTGGACGGCGGAGGTCAGCCTCGCGACGGGGAAACCCCGGGCCCCCGTGCTCGTCTCGGACGAGATCGCCCACCCGTCCTACACCACGGTCGTCACGCCGGCGCGCGCCCTGTTCCTGGCCGCGGCCCTCAACGACAGCGACCCGCTGTCCCCATCGAAGGAGGACGTCTTCGACCAAACCACGGAGGCCCCGTCCAGCGCCAAGGTCAAGTTTCCGGTGCAATACCACATCCCGAGCACCCTGCATGTCTACGTCACGGACGGCGTCACCACGCACAGGCTGTCAGAAGGGAACCCCCGCAACGCAGGTGTATGCACCCACCCGCAGGGGCACCCCGGGTTTGTTTCGTTCAAGGGCAAAGTGTACTACTACTTCGAGCCCGAGAAGGGTTCTTTGTCGCTTTTTGAGGCCGACGTCACCGACCTTTCATCCGGAGCCCCGCGGGGGAACCCCATAACCCTCGGGTTCAGCGAAGGAACCCAAACGGTGACGCTAGTCCCGCACATACCGCCGTTGAACAGGGGGTACTTCCAACCCAGGGTGATCCGGAACGCCGCCGGCGAAGACCTCCTCCTCCTCCTCTCTTTGGGGGACCCCCGGCAGCCTGCGTCGTTCGAAGATATTTGCCTGGCGGCGCCGTACTGCGACGAAACGGCAGAGGCCGCAAACGTGCATCAGTACCAAAAGACGTTCCGGTGCATGGACCCCGCCCGCGGCGACACCGACCTGTACTGGTGGGACGGCAGCCGCGAGGTGGCAGACGAAAACGTGCACATCGGCCGCGTCGACGGATCCGGCGCCACGGATGGGTTTCCCTCGGATCCGTCGTGGACCGTGCTGGGCGAAAAGCCGTCGCAGGTGTACTGGGTGAAGCATGCCAACGGGATGTCCAGCCGGGGCTGGGCGGCGTCCAGAGGGGCGGCCGGCGTCGCGCAGCGGGACCACCAGCTTTTAATGCTGTCAGAGTACGACGAGGGCCTGCGCCAGTGGACCACCGTGCCGGCTTGGAGCGCGAACGACGCTGTGAACATATACGACCTGACCCTGTGGAAGGGCAGCGTCTACTTCTGGGCCTACCGCGATTTGGCCTCCAATCCCCAATCATGCTTCCCTCCTGGGGCGGAGTTGTTGCACGCCGACCAGTCATCCCAGTCATCGGTGTTTCGGAAGCTGGTAGCTGGGATCAACATTCCGGCTTATGCAGGCTGCTTTCGTTGGCTTGTGCGGACGACCGGCGAACCTGATACCGTCGAGTTCATGAAGAGCGGTACCGACGCAGACGGGGCGGGCGTCCCGAACAGGCAGTGCTGTGAAGACGCGCACGATGGAGCCCCGATCGTGGTCCAAAATCGAAGCATCCCCATCCCGGTGGTGCGCCAAATCCCTGGGTGCCTGACGTGCACGTTGCAGAGGGAGCACTGGGGCTGGGACCACGACAAGTTCTGCTGCAACGGCATGCCGCCGGCGGGAGGTCCCAACTGCTCGTCGCGTTGTTCGGACTCTGCCTACTCGTGGGACGTTGTCGGCCAGCGAACCACAACGGACTTCGTGTACCCCCGGTTCACGAGCCCCGAACACGCCAAGTACAGCTCGACGCAGCAATGGTCGAAGCCAGCGAACGGCTGGTGGTTCGCGGGCTTCCAGCAGATATGGACGGACTCCCGGCTCAGCCGCGCGGGTGTTCCGATATGGAACGTCGGGTCGGCCCTGGTCGACATGGGCGGGAAGGGGAATGATCTCAGGCTGCCAAAACAACAGGGCGGCGCTTTCGCCGGAGCCGTTGGGTACGAGTTCTACAGGCCCGGCGGCTTCGCTTGGAGGGAGCACTGGCCGAAGGTGATCGGCGTTTGGACGGAGCAAACAGACGAGCTCAAGGACGACTGCGATGATTGCGAAGCTGGGTGGTACGGTCCAACGTGCTCGTCGCAGTGCCCCGTGTACCAGGGGAAGGTGTGCAGCGGGTTTCCCTGCAGCGATGGGTTATTTGGCGACGGGACGTGCAAATGCGGCGGCTTGAAAGGCGGGTTGAAGTGCGAGACGGACCCGACCGACACCGCAGTGGTCATCCCGGCGACGGCCGACACGCTGATCCGCGATTTCGCTGAGTGCGACCCGACTGGCGACACCAGCCGGTGCTCCTTCGTGAACGGCAGTCAACCGGGGTACTTTACCGGCGAGCCGACAGACGCAACGTGCGGGCGCTCGTCGGGATGCATGGTCGATGGCGAAGAGGCGCCGTGTTGTGGGGCATCGCCGGCACCGTCCATTTTGGTTGACGGCTCGGTTATGGTGATGACGTGGCAGAACTTGCCTTCGATGCTTCGAGGCAGCCTCGTGGGGGCGTCGCTGCTTTTAGAGGAGCACAGCTCTGGCGACGGGCAGGCAACGTGCACGCCGTCGACACTGTCAGTCATCGCACTGAACAACCAATGGTTCAGATTCCCCGAGGTCGGTAGCCTCGGGGTGGAAGCTCTTGCGGATCTATGGGGCGCGAGGGTCGACATAGTGACGGTTGTGCAGCAGGCGGCGCCCGTCGATGGGTTCGTGGTTGGGATCGACCTGACGAGCTGGGTCGAAGACAGCGTTGACAACGCCGCCTGGAGCGGGAGCATCTCTCTCGCTCTCCGGTCGAACTGTACTGGCAATGAGTGCTGCGCGCCGTACTTCAAATCGCGCGAGTTCTCGGAATCATGGAGCTCCACGTGCACTACTTCGGTTGGCTGCCCTGGGGTTCAGGTCACGCGCTCATTGTCGGGTCCAAAACTGACGATAACAACGCGTCCAACGGAGTCGTGTGCCACGTTTCAGTGCCCAACGACTGCGACGCTACAACCTGATGTCGTTTGCCAACCTACGTGCACGACAAGTGACTGCTGCACGTCCGGACAGATCCTCGGGAATCGTCGTAGACCGGTGGCGTTGTCCCGCTCATCTACCGCTCGTCAGCACAGCTCGACCGATGCACGAATCCGCTTCGACACTCGACGAACCGATCCCTCTCCGCGTCAGTCCAAGCCTTTGGCCGTAGCGACTTCACAATACCCCCCGTCTCAGCTCGCGCAAGTCGTGCAGCCGACGACCCTTTCACCTGCAGCGCAAAGGACCCAGTTTGTGAAGTCCGTGTGCAGCGCCTCAGAAGCGAACGACCCGACGTTGCCGATTGTCTGCAACGCAGTCGTCCCGAGCACCTCCGCCTTCGCGGTTGTTCGCGTCCTTGCCTTCGATAAGTCGATTAACTACTCGATAGTCATCCAGCACGTCCCGCGCGGCCACTTCGACTCGAACAACCGCCTCGGCCAATGCATCCGCAGCAATACGGAGGGATACTGGAGCGGAGCGGACTGCAGGCAGTGCTTGTTTCGGTGGACCGGCGATCAATGCACGTCGTATGTTCCTTCAGTGTGCGACGATTCGACGTGCGATCCCGAGCACGGAACATGCACGCCTGACCCGTCCACCGGGAATCTGAAGAAAAAGTGCGAGTGCTACAGCACACCCTCGAATGATGGCTACACGAGACACGGCACCGACTGCACCGTTTTGTGCAATCCCGCGGTGACCTGCTCGGGCCACGGGAGCTGCGCGGAAGACGGCTCGTGCGAGTGCGACGAGGACTGGGCGAAACGCGCGGACTGCAGCGCCTGCACCGGCGGTAAATGGGGGCTCAGCTGCTTGGCTGCGTGCTCGTGCAAGTCTCCCGCTGGCACCTGCGACGACCAGACTGGGATGTGCACCACCGACGCGTCCGGGAACCCAATCTGCAACGTGATCAACGGCGCACATTTCGCCGGCGAAAACTGCGATGCCTGCGCCGCGGATTACTACCCCGTAAGCAAATGCGCGGTCTATTGCTTGCCGAGCCAGACGTGCGGGGGTCACGGGACGTGTACAGACGAGGGGACTTGCCAGTGTGACGCCGGCTACTATGGGGGAGCTTGCCAGACGTACTGCGACGATGCAGTGACCTGTCACGGCCATGGGACGTGCACGGCAACGGCGGAAGCTCCTTTTGTACTGTGCTCCTGCGAAGCAAGATGGGGAAACTCGTACGTGGGGGGATGGACGATGGACCGACACACGCCTGTTCCTGTTAGCCCGACGGCGATAATCGAGCACTGCGCTGCCTGCACAGACGCCTTCTGGGGCCCAACGTGCAGCGAAGAGTGTCGCTGCAGCCTCAAGGGCCGGTGCGACCCGCTCGGCGTGTGCATCTGCTTCCAAGACCCCGCGGTCGGGTTCTACACTGGGCCGTTTTGCCGGCTCTGCGCCATCGGGTACAGCCGCGTCGCCAGCACGGGGCTGTGCACGGAGCGCGAGGCCTACAGGGGCGACCCTGGCATCGGGCGAAACGCCGACTTTTACTCGACCGAGGAGATTCGCAAAGTGCGAGTACCCTCCGCTTCCGCCCTGAAACGAACGCCCGGCGCGATGTTCCACACCATGGAGGTCCCGATGCGGTATCGGATGAACGGACAGGACGCCGAGGCAACGGCTTGGGAAACCAATCTGACCGCGAGAGTCGAAACCATGCGGGAAGAGCTGACTTTCGAGTTCATTTTTGCGTCTGCTGGGTACGTCGGCACCGGTGCGTCGGACGAGTTGAGAGTCGAGGTTTGGACGCAGAAGTATACGCCCCGCATCTTAGACTGGCGGTACGTCAAGTCTTTCCCTCTGTTCATCACGCGTGGGGGCAAGGCGCGCGGGAGAGCCGTGCTCGGCATGTTCCAAGACGGCGCCTACATGCACTACGTCGCCTACGACACCGACTACTCCTTCATAGCCCGGACGCCCCCGGACCCGTCGAAGATCGCGCACACCACCGCCTTGACTTCCTCTGTCGTGCTGCTTCCCACAGCCAACCCCGAAGTCCGCGCAGAAGTCCTCGACTGGGGGCACGTCGCGGCGCTGCACGTGTGCTTCACGCTCGTTAAAGTGACGGATCCGGCCGGAGTCGCTTCGTATTACATCACGGAGCACGCCCTGTCGGCACTCGATTTGAACATAACGTCCTCGTTCCTCATCGGTTCCTTGTCGTCAGTCGACTCCATGTACGTCACTACAAACGGCGGCGCTCCCGTCGCATTTTTGTTCGGGACCAGCCTGCGCCAACGGACTACGATGCAGAAGGTGTTCCTCCCGCAAGGCGCCAATCGCGGGTATCAAAGCGTCGCCGATGTGATCCCTGCCGCTTGCTACGTCATCGACTGCTCGTTCGTCGAGCGGCTTCAGCAGTACAACGACACGCACAGCGTCCTTTTCATCCGCACGACGGTCCTCGGGGTCGAAAATTACGCGTTCCAACCGATCGACATGGCGAACATCAAGCACCAGAGCATCGACGACGTCGTTCTCCTCCCCATCACGCACGGCATCGCGGGAGGGGTGTACGATCCGTACGCGGGGGTCGCCTTCGTGGCGTTCGGGTCCGGCAGCGGGGTGGTGCCGTCGTCGATCCAGAAGGTCATGGTGTCGGAGTTGACGGGAGCCGTGGGGATCAACTTGACGAAGAGTCTCGGCTTCGGGCACACCACGGCCGAGGTGGAGGCGGTTGCAGCTGTCGCCGCGGACGTCGACCGGCGCGTGCTGTTCGCCGTCTGCGCGCTGACGAAGACCGTGGTGGCGACATTCAACATGTACGACGTGTTCACCATTTCCCCCGATGTTGTCGACGCACCCATCGCCATCGGAACTACGGTCACGGTGCAAGGAGGCGGATTCACTGACTTGCACGGCCTCTACGAACCGCTGTGCAGAATGGGCGAACAGAGGAGTCGAGGGACCTTCATCAGCGAAAGTGTCATCCAATGCTCAAGCGAAGTTCCCGACACGTACTCTTCGTGCGAGCCTTTGAGCTTGGAAGTCTCCGTCACGGGTGGCGAGGACCGTTTCACCGAAACCACCGTCGAGGTGCGGCGCATCGGCACACCGGCCGTTTTTGACGCGATCGACCCGAACAGCAACAAAACGACGATCCTCCCGAAGCCCGGCCCCATCGACGCGTCTCTCTCGATCGACGCGCGGCACCGCGACTTGCAGCTCGTCTCCGCCGCGCCGTTCAACTCGCCCGCGCTCGTGGACATCATCATCCCGGGCGCCGGGTTCTTGGACACCGACTACATCGCGTGCCTCGTCCTCAACACGACGCATCCCGCGACATACAGCGGGACCACGGTCGTGTGCCACGTCACGCCGCCCGCGCAGCCGACGCAGACTGTCATCGAGTTGACGCTCGACGGGCAGATCTTCTCGAGCGACGGCCGCGAGTTTTACTTCGTCGGCCCGCCGGTGACGCTGCAGGGGTTCTTCGTCTGCGTCGGGACCCGCAGGGTGGGCGACGACGTTTTCGACTGCGCGTCGACGGTCGCGGAGGAGCACCTGGCGAAGGTCGAGCCGGACAGCGACGGGCTCGTGACGCTGCCGAAGCTGTACTTCCGCCTCCTCGACGAGGCCGGCAGCTTCTTGGGCGCGCTCGCGGACGGCGCGCTCGACGGGACCGTGCAGCTGGGCACAAGCAAGGCGCCGCCGGCGGCGGACAACCCGCTGCAGTGCGCAGAGATCGTCGGGCCCTTCCCGTTCACCGCCGCAACCGCCCTCTCCGCGCAGCCCTCCGCCGGCGGCGTCGTTTTCGAGAGCATCCAAGGCGCCGCGCCCGCCATCGGGTGCTACGCCGTGTTCGCGGTCTACCAGCCCGCTTCCGGGCCGCCGGTCGTCTCAAACACAGTGCTGATCAAAATTCTACCGGGGAGCCCTAAGACGGTCGGTTTCCGTGTTGCACCCAGCGCGTTCTCGAACAACAGAAACGTGCTCTCGCGGCAGCCGGTGATCGCCGTGCTCGACGGCGCTGGCAACTCCGTCGGATTGTCGACGCTGCAAGTGGTCGCGGAGCTCAAGTACGACACGCTGCCCGCGCCGCTGGTCAACGCCGACACGCTGCTGCCCGAGATCCGCGTCGACGGCGCGCTGGCGACCGCCACCGCGGCGGGGGACTACCGCTTCGGGCTGCTGAGCGTCAAGGCCAACGGCAGCGTCCACGGCCGCGACCTGAGCCACCAAGCCGTCGGCTTCGGGCAGCTGGTTCCGCTGACGTTCGACCTCGAGTTCAAGATAACGTGCGTCGGCGCGGCGTGCTCGGAAAACGGCGGAGAGCTGCAGAACATCGTCGACTCGATGCCGGCGCTGACCGCGAACATGCACATCTCGGACTGCAGCGCCGGCTACGTCGGGAGCTCGAAGCTCGCTTGGATCGAGCCCGAGGAGCAGCCGGTCGGGTCGCAGACGCCGGTGACGATTAAAGGCTGGGAGTTCCAACAGCCCGGCGACGGCGAAGGCGTGTACAAATGCGTGTACCGGGACGCGAAGGAGGGCACGTGGCTCGCGACGGCCGACGCGGTCTTCTTCGATTCGTGCACGCTGGTGTGCGATGGCGCGTCGGCGGGGCTCCCGCAGGCGCCGCGGATGACCAGCATCCAGCCCGCGTTTTGCTGCCAGACACCAGACGGCGCGGAGGAGTGCCCGACAGCTACCGACGAGGAGAAAAACTGTTTTACCGACGGTGTGTATCACTGGTTCAACGAATCGTCGTACAACGTGGTGTACTTCCACCGCTCCGTCGGGGAGAAGAAGAAGCTCGGGCTGTGGAACGTGCGGGCGCCGTTGCTCGGTGGTGCTCCGCAGCCTGCGGTAGCCGCGTATCAGAACGCGTTGGCGGTGCAAACCTCGTACTCCGCGGCCAAGCCGGACGTGTCGCAGTCGCTCGGGGTGCGGCTGCAGCGAAGCGGCGACTTCATCGCGAACCAGAGGAACCGGTCCGACTTCGACTACCAGCTGCTGATGTACTCCGCGGACATGCTGCACCAAAACAGCGTCCTCCGAGCGGCCGAGCAGACGGCGATCTCGGCGAAGCGCGTGTGGACCCCCCCGGAGAAGGAGTGGCGGCACCAGGGCACGGTTGCCACCTTCGAAAGCATCAACCTCGACGCCCGAATGGCCGTCGGCCTGCTCGACGATTCAGTCGGGCTGCTCAACTGGCAGGGCAACTGGATCGCCGGCATGGAGACCATCTCCCTCCATGAAAACGGGAAGGACACCCAGGTCCCCGACGCGCGAGTGAAGGTCACCGTCCGGCCGGTGAAGACCCTCGGCGTTTTGTCCGGCGGGATCACTCGGCAGGTCGCGTCCATAAAAGGAGGACTGTCGCAGCCCACGTTTGACGTGAGCCTGTCGATCGTCGCGCCGACGACGACGACGCCTTCGTACTTCATCTACGACGAAATATCGATGCGGTACCCGGCCAAAGGGGAGTACCGGCTCACGGTTCAAGTGAGCGGGCTGCAGGACCTCGAGAGGACGATTACCATTTTAGAAGGCCTGCCGCACAGGGCAGTGTTCGACTCGCCGGAGTGGGCGCCGGACGGGGTGGACGGGCTGCCGCTGGCCACGACCGTGGTCAACAGGCCGCTGACGACGCAGCCGCGCTTCCGGTTGCTGGACGTCGCCGACAACACGGTCACCGACCTGCCGTCGAGGAACACCATCCGGGTGCGCACGACCGCTTCGCCTCCCCCGCTGTGCGGCGGCGGGAGTGGGGTCGTGTGCGCGTGGGACACGCCGCCGTTGAGCAACACGACGGCGACCGCGGATCTGCTCCGGTCGGCTCACGACCCCGCGTTCTCCAGCTTAGGCGTCGCGGCGTACACGGACATGAACATAGTGACCGCCTCGGAAGCAATTGTAACGACGTTGACCTTCACGCTCTACGGCTCCGTGCTCACTCAGTTCGGGTATGAAGTCCCGCCGGTGCAGGCAGTGGTCAGCACGATCAAGTGCGCCGCTGGCTGCTCGTCGCCCGTGTGCGAGTTCGAACCGTCGTCGCGGTCGCTGGTGCTTGAATCGCCCCCGGTTCAGCGGATCTACGGCGACTTCTTCGACTTCGCGCAGCTCGTCTCGCGCGGCGATGTCTCCGTTGTGGAGAGGCTCCGGGTCGCCATCAAGTACCCGATCTCGTTGACGGCAGCGGAGGAGTGCGAGCTGCAGGCTTGGCTGGCCAACGCCTGCGCGGTGGAGTTCAACTGGCCGACGTGCGAGTACCAGTGCTTGAACGTCTACCCGCCCCTTTCGGCTGACCCGGCGAACGGGTTCTCGGACGCAGACCGCCAAAGCTGCTGCGAAACGAACACCCGACTGGACGGCACAGGCTGCTTCCCAGCCAGCTCCGACTTCCCCGGTGCGACGTTCGGCAGGAAAGGGGCTGTGTTGGAGAGCCGATCGGGAGAACGGCACTTCGGGGCGCTGCAAGGAGGCGCCGGGGCGCTGCTTTCGCCGTCGAAGGCGTCCGTCGCAGTGGACACGCAAGGGGGCAAGGCGAATTTTCTGAACCGGAACTTCGTGCCGTTTGCGGTTAAAGGCGCGCCGGTGCAGCTCGGGGCGAGGGAGGATCAGCTGGTGGGGGACTTCGCCTTCGTGGTGGCGTCCGACGGCGCCGGGCTGCAAAGCGAGGTGACCCCCGGCAGCGTGCTCATCACGTCGAAAGACCTCGCCGGCAACGACATCCTGGCCGACGACAGCGCCACCCGTTGGATCACCATGACCGTCGAGCGAACCAACGACGGCGCCACGTGGATCGAACTCACCGCCTCGCAAGTGAGATTCGACACCCCCAGCGCGACGCGTCAGGCGCCCGTTCTCAGCCTCGACACTCCATTATCCCACACCGCGGTCATGACCGCCGGACTAGCCAACTTCACTTTCACTCTTCTCGCACCGGTCGCCGGTGTATACGGCGTGAAAGTCAGAGACGACACACCAGCGCACTTAAACGTCCCTTCGCTGTCTCCTTGCGGCGACACGTGTTCCAAGCTGAACGGCCACGCCGTGAAGGTGCGCGTTATGCCAGGGAAGCCGTATAGACTCGCGTGGGGTGAGGAGGCCATCGTGCGCGCCGTCAGCAACCAGGAGCCGCAGCAGGTGGCGTACTCGATCTTCGTACAGGACTACGCGGGCAACAGCCTCACGAAGACCGACGTGGTCGACCAGGCCAACACCGTGATCCCCATCCACCTGCAGTACACGACATCAGTCCCCGAGCTGAACGACGCGGCGCTGCTGGCCAAACGGGGGTTCACCCCAGCCGACATCAACAGCCTGACGGCACAGGCGTGCAGCTTCGTGCCGACGACCAACCACGCCAACCGCGACGTCGCGACTCTGGATGAAAAAGTGACCTTCACGCTGTCCCAGTTCAAGATCTGGAACGGCATGAGCTGCGTCCTTTCGTTCTCGCCGTTCACGCAGGCCAACTTCTCCTCGCCCGAGTACCAGACGGCTTCCGCGATTGTCGTCCGGAACCTCAACGTCACCGTCCGCCCGTTCTCCTGCTGCCCCAGCTCTACTTCGTGCACCCTGTTCGGCTACTCCTTTGAGTTCGGCTGCTGGAACCACCACCTCAACGAACCAGTTCCCGGGGTTCCACCCTCTCTCACGTCGGTACACAGGCAACTGGATTGTCTTACGGAGTGCGGTACATGCGGCGAGGGTACGCTTTGCCCTGGAGATACAGAGGTGCACGCTGCTCCTGATTACTGGAGGGAACCTGTGTCCTACATTGCGTGGGAGTGCAAGCGGGATAACTGCGTCGGAGGCGAGCTGGGTGGCGGTGTCGCATTGACCGTTGAGCAAGAGAGGGCGCAGGCTGACGTTCAGTGCAAACAAGGGACCCACGGCACCTTCTGCGGCGAGTGCGACGAAGGGTACGGGAGGAGCCAGGGCACCTGTTTAGAGTGTCCGAACGAGGCTCAGAACTACGTGCTGATCTCCTTGATCGGCATCGGCATTTTAGTGGTGGTGGTCGTCCTGGTCGCGATCAACCTGAACACGGGGCCCACCATCGCCGAGTCCGGCCGTGTGTCCGTCATGGTGAAAATGCTGATGAACCACTTGCAGGTCGCCGGGCTCACCGGCGCTCTCATCGTCCGCAACAACAACCTCTTCAAAGACCTCACAACGGCCCAGGCCCAGGGCTCGGGCCCCGGCATGAACCTGATTTCAATCGGGTGTGCCGTGCCGTCAGCAGACTACTACGACTTATTCATGGCTTGGATGCTGATGCCCGTGGTGATCGTCGTCGCGCCGGCGATTGTGCTGCTGCTCCTGCAGCTCCGGAGGCAGATCATCGGGAAGAAGCAACGAAAGGAAGTCCACTGCGTCCCGGCGGTCAGAGAATGCCAGTCGCTGTACCACTGGCTATACGACTGGGTGGTCGACCCGAAGGACCATGCCGAGTTGCTGAGTGCCATCGAACGTCACTCGGCGCGCCGCGTGAAGGAGGAGAACGAGCCCGTGAAGGGAGACGACTCCTCCGACGAGACCGTGTTCCTCCACACCGACGAAGTGCCGACGATCAGCTTCGCGGAGTCTACCTTCGTTCACCTGCAGTCCTTCCGCAAGGTTCGCACGCAGGTGATGGACAAAATCGTCGGCACGAGCAGCGGCGCCGTGGAATGCACAAAAGCAGACTACGGCTGCGGGCTGTGCATGCGGTGCTGCATATTGGAGAGCCTGTTCCCGAACCCAGGCATCGGCAGTGTCGGTCGGACGCGTTTCAAGGTATGCTTCTTACCACATCCGCGGGCAGAAATGTACTGCCTGTACAGGCTACTAGCTGCTGGGCTCCGCCTTGAGGACAGAGACAAGAATGTATCGCACCCTTGCAAAACACTTCCACCGGTCGGTTCTCCCAAGTTCAGCTCTCTCAACTCGAGGTGGGTGGGATCCTCTTCTTCTGTCGTACAAGAAGTTTTTGATCTGCAGTAGATTATTACTTTGACGATGCAAACCAGGACTTTTCTCTTACAGTACACACTCTTCCTTGCTCTCGCTTGCACAAGCAATCTAAATACTCGAGGTTGTCAGCACCTCAACCTGGCCTCAAGACTTGTGTTTCCACCTTTAACATCGACCCCTCCGTCCGTAAGGGGTTACGTGAGGGGGTGCGTCCGCAGTGAGTTTGGATTGTGCTTCTGTTTACGGCTGTCCTCGTGTTCTTGCTCTTGAAAATGCCGTGTCCAGTTTCTCTGGTTGGGACACAACTATCCCTGCATGCAGTCAACTATATCTGCATAGGAGTTGTGCCCGTCTCCCATTACGAATAGCAACGAACACCACAACAACAGTGCACGATCGACGAGCACAGACCGACTGACAAGCACCTTCGCAACCTATTCCGCGGCAATTTGCTCGAAGCATGTTTGGCGCGTATGAAACTGCAAAGAGAGATTCAAAGGTTCCACGGTCACGGGGTATGCATCTCATCTATTAGCAAACGTTGGGTGACAACCAGACGCGTCGTTGATAATCGCCAGAACCAGGAATGAATCTGGAAGACCGGCTGGTGCCAGCGACTGGCAAACGTGCAGCAGCACGCCAGTCTCTCTGCTAAGAAATTACCAAGAACAGAAAAAAATGCACCCACACATTTGAGCCAGTCCACCCCTTTGTCCTGGAAGTGCATCAAACCGCCTGCTGCTGTCTATCACTCTACCAACAGTCTAGCACAGACTATCGTAGGCTATCACTGGCAATTATAGTGTACTAATGCAGGCCATCGCTACAGATATTGCTGCACCCTATCCTCAACGATTATCGTCTATCACAGTCTATCAGCCGGGGGTGAACCGGCTCACAGCTCACACACATTACTTGCACGTCAGACGGTCCATCGAGGCTCACGCCAACGACTTCGCGGCGTGGACCACGCACTCCTACGCACGCCTGGCTTTGTGATACCAGTACGCGGCCAACTATGGATGGATCGCTTGAGCATCACCCATTTTCGGGACTGGTGCTTTCGGCAGCTGAGTTGTTACACACTACTATCGGATACCGACTTCCATGGCCACTGTCCTGCTTTCGAGATGAACCGACACCGTAATGTCGGATCTGATGAGCGATCAATCGGACACCTAGGTCAGCTCTCGGTTCATCCCGCGTCGCCAGCTTGAGCGCCGAAGGCGCGTCGTACTTTTAAGTCACGCACTTCTAGCCATACAACCACACACACACACACACACACACACACACACAGCTGAAAGACCTGAATTTCAAAGAGCTCGGCCCGCGGGAGCGCAGGATCTTCCTGCAGCTCTTCCCGCCGCTGCAGGAGGGGGGCAGCAAAAAAGACCGAACGGAAGCGGAGAAGGCGAAGCCGAATGAGAAGATGGTCCGGTTCGCTCTGTCGGCGCACCCGCCGTGGCCTGTGGACGGCCACCGGCCGACGCTGCAGGAGAGCCTGCCGGGGAGGGATGGCAAGCTGATGCTCCACCGGCGGGAGAGTGCCGAAGTCGCGATCTTCGGCAAAGGCGTCACGAAGTCTTTCACCACCGAAGAAGAGGACACGCTGACGTGCGAGAAGGTGTCAGGTGCCACCAGCCTGTGGAGAGTAGTCCGCACGGACGCCGTCACTGGACAGCGTACCGAACGCTTCACGCACACGGACCCTCTGACGCCGCCGGCGTCGCCGACTGCGAAGCCGGACGACCAGCTGCTCTTAAAAAACAGGTGTGCCAGCAAGCGTTGATAACACAGCCGCGCGACGCAAACACCTGGATGCGCTTAGTCGACTTTTACGGGCCCCCGAAGGAAGTGTGTGACCTGCGGGCGTGCTGATGGCGTGCGTCGGTCGAAAGGGTTTCGTGACAAACGGAAGCGGCGATAAACGAACTTGAAAATTGTGTGCGCAAAAAGGAATGAAGGCCGTTGTGGAAGGCAACACTTTGCCTCCGTGTACAGAGAGCCGTCCGCCTACCCAGTTCTGACGGGACTCATGCCCTTGTCACCGGCGCTGCCGCTCAGTGGTGGCAGGGTCAGAGCGACTGTTTTTTTTTTTTTTGTATAAGCACCTGCTTTGTAGGAAATGCTTGAGGAGACTGCCAGTTGCGATAGATCAAAGGAGGTAAATGTGCTGTAGCCCACACGAAACACAGGTAACCCTGGGTTTAGTGGCGGGCGTAAGCGTTCAACAAAAATGCCGAAGCAACTCGACAGGTCGGGCGCGGTGAGTTGGGTGAAGAGGGTGGTCGGGACTGATGTCCCGTCCCTTTTTTCCTTCACCGCGAACAACCGCCGTCTCTCGACGGTGTTGAAGGTCGCCCGCGAGGTCGAGGGCACCGCGGAAGCCGGGCTGAGGCGCCTCCTGGGGGCCTTGGGCTACACCGACGAGGAGGCCCCCCCGGAGGGCGTCGCCCAGTGGGTACTGGCGTGGCTCGCAGTCGCGTCGGCGCCTTCCGCCACCGAGGGCGAGTTCGCAGACCTGTTGCGCTCGTCCCCGAAGGCCGCGCCCCCGCCACAGACGCCGGGGCACATGCCGCTCCCCGCCACCCCCACCGACTCTACCGCGGCCCTATCTCCGCCGGCGGCGCGCCGCGTTTCGTTCGCTGAGAGCGACGACCCGGATGATGGCGACCTCAGGGACTGCGGCTCCACCGAGGGCAGCCGGGGCGGCGACTCAGACCGCATGGACCGCCTGCAGCGGCAGGTCGAGCGCCTCACCGAATTGGTGATGGCGGCTCTCCCGACGCGCGACTCGCCGCGGCCTGAGCCTGTCCCCGCGGCGACGACTCACCCCGCACGCGACGCGCCTCCTGGTTGCCCCGCGCCTCCGCCGGTAGCGATGCCCGTTGGGTCCTTCCCCGCCGCCGCGGCCACGCCGCTGGACTCCTGTCCCTGCCCAGCGCCCCGTCAGGGGCCGCTCGCAGGCCAGCTCCCGCCACCTCCGCCTCTTATCGACGTCTCTCGGTTACCCCAGGCTGTCCTGCTGCCGGGCTCCTCCTGCGGCCTCTTGCGGGCCATCGAGGACGCCGCGCCGCCAGTGTACCGACACCATCCGTACGCTGAGCTCTACCAGCCCCGCGCCGAGCCCCCCCAGCCCTACGCTGGGTCTTCACAACCCCTTCCGGATTTTCCGGAGGGCCCGCCTTCGCTGGGGGAGGGCGGGTCGGTCCAAGGCTCCCCCACGCTCCTCTCCCCCGGGCCAGAGCTCCTCGACCCCCAGCTCTGGGTCGGCCTCAGCCCCATCGAGAAGTCGCTGGCCCTGGTGCACATCCGCGACTTTTTCGCCGACATCCTCGATGCCATCCCGAGCGTCGCCAACGACGCCCAACATCTCACCAACCACGTCACCACCATCATGCGACTGATGGACGACACCACCGACCCAGACGCCCTCGTCCAGCTGGGAAGGGACACCATCCACCGGATGATGGTCCTGAAGACGGCTCTGAAAGCCGGGTGGTCTCTTGCAGGCAGCCTCCAGCACCGGCATCAGCACGAGGCCGGGTTTCCTCCGTTTCTACGGAGCGTCTTCCAGGCTCTACAGAAAGCCGAGGAGCAGCCCGCCTCGAAGCCGCCCAGGAAGCGCAGCCCGAGGCCCCGCACCCGACACTCGGGCGAAGCTCTTCCCCCCGACGCTCCCCAGGCCCCTCAGCGGACGAACGCAACCAGGAGCAAGGCCAAGCAGTAGACGCCGTGAACCGCTTCCCTCCTCCGGTCTCGGGGCGATGCGGACGTCCCCTCCTCTCGGAGCCCCCTCTCTCACCCGGCGAACGGAACCGTCTTGTCCGGACTGCGAACGCGTACGTGGCGGATGCACTGGCGCTGTCCACACGACGCGGGATCCACTCCGTGTACCGGCGCTTTCTGGAGTTCCGACGTCACTGGGATGCAGAGGCAGATTCGCAGCTCGATGTCCCGACGGCGCTGGTCTTGTTCGTGACCCGTTTGCTCTCTCGTGGAGACATCTGCGCGGCCTCGGCAGTACAGTACGTCGTCAACGTACAGTCGGCCGAGAAGCGGTTGGGGCGGCCTGTCGACAGCCAGCTCGTCAGGGACTTTGTCAGGTCTCTGAAACGGGCCGGCGCGATGAAGCCGTCGAAGCAGGCTGTACCGGTGACGAAGGACGAGCTGCATCTTGCCGTTGCCCTGGAAGCGGACCCCAGGGTGCGTGTTGCGCTGGCTTTGGCCTGGCAGGGTGCCGCCCGCGTGGACGACGTGCTGACGAGAAAGGCAGAGCACGTCACCGAAAGTGCTGGTTTCTGGGCGGTGAACTGGGTGGGCTCGAAGTCGGATCCTTTCCGTCTCGGCCAGGTGACAGGAGTGATTCTTCCTCCAGCCCAGGACCAGGAGCTCCGGACGCTGTTGTCGCAAACACCTCCGGGACGCCTCCTGTTCCCGGACCTCCCTTTCCGACGAGTTGTGACCGCGCTGAAGCGCGCGAACATTTCACTCTCCGGCCATTCTCTCCGGCGGGGCGCCCTGTTTCATCTCCTGAGAAGCGGGATCGACCTGAAGGTGATCCAAAGTGTGTCGCGCCATACGACGCTGAGTGCGCTAATGCGATACCTTCCGGAGGCCGAGGTTCCGCTCGTCCGGAACACCGCGAGGGCGTCGGCGTCCCTTCTCTAACCCTTCGTCTTGAACCCCCTTTCCCGTTTAAGCCGCCCAAGAAGTTCCCCGACCCGTTGGCTACGTTCTACCAGGGGCCGGGAGAGGGTCCCGAAGAAGACTTGCCCCCCTCGATGTTCACTCCCTTTGTTGGTGTTGCTTACGGGGGTGAACTCCTCATCAACAACCTCACGGCCGTCCCTACGCAACGCAGAATCGGCGAGGCTCTCGCGCCCATCTCGTCATCGTTCATGAACCTTGAGAGGTTGACGGCGCTGGACAGCCGGGGGCTGCTGCGCGGTGTGCTGGACGTGGTCCGTTCGTGGGAATCCTTCCGGTCCGCCCTGCTCCCGGGGGCGGAGGAAGCGCTGATGGCATCGGCGATCACACGAACGACGTCGAGGCGCATGCTACGCCACTTCCCGGATCTGGTGAGATATGGCGTGGCAGAGGTCGCATCGGGCGGGTTGAGGGTCGTCCTCCCCGCCTTCACTGTCGACAAGAAGAGCGGTGGGCAGAGGTTCGTGTGTGACGGTCGCAAGCTCAACGCGATCATGGCGCGCCCGCCTCCAATGCTGCTCCCTTCGGTTCACGAGGTGATCGACCGCGTGTTGGCCTCATCGGTGGTGTTTCTCGCGGACGCCCGGAGCTATTTTTATCAGTTCCGGCTCGACGCGGACATCCGACCGTATTTTGGCATGCACCTGGCAGGGCCGCGGGGCCGTTTTGTACAGGCACAACTCGCCGCAATGTGCATGGGGTGGAGCTGGGCTCCGGCGATAGCTCAGAGGGCCTCCCGGGTGCTCCTACCGGAGGCTGACGGTCTACCCTGGGTGGACAACTTTGTCGTCGTGGGAAGCTCGTTGCGGGAGGCAACTTCGCGGTTCGACTCTTTCGTGCAACGCTGCAGGGACGTTAACTGCGAGCTCAACGAAGACGACGAGCAGTTTGGAGCCCCCCTCAGGGAGTTCGACCTCCTAGGACTCCATTTCGAACTCTCCCGGTTCGACCGCCCCGCCCGGTATAGGATGGCAGAATCGTGGGTGTCGAAATTGCTTGGTTCCCCCGAGCTCGCCATGGTTCGGCTTGGAGGAGTATCCCCTCGCCAGTTCTACCGGGTGTTCGGATCTTTGGTCTGGTTCGCGTACACGACACGTTTCCGACTGGCCTACGCCCGATGTTCCTTGTCGTTCCTGCAGAGGCTGGCCTCGACTCTGGCATCGGATCCAGCTGCCTGGGATGTGACGAGGGCTGTGCCGCCCTCGACGGTGCGTGAGGTCGAGCATCTTGTTTCCCTTGTGGAAGAGAATCGCTGGGTCAGTCGGTCAGAATCCTTTCCCTCATCGGTCACTCTCTGGACAGACGCCTCGTCCAAATGGTGGGCTGCGGTCCTCGAAGGGGAATCTGAGCGCGTGTCACAGGGCCCCTTTGTGGAGTTGAGTCACACCCACATCTTTTTGAAGGAACTCTTTGCAGTCCTTCGGGGCATCGAGATGACCGCCAGTTTCCATTCGAACGTCCGCGTAAGGCTCATGGTAGACAACCTCCCGGCGGTCCATTGTCTCAACAAGGGACACTCAAAGAATTTTGCGGCCAATGTCCTTTTGACGAGGATATTCGACGCCGCACGGGCTGCCGGCCTTGTCATCAGTGCCGAGTGGGTTCCGACCGATGCGCAAAGGGCCGACCCCTACACCCGCGGGGTGCTGGCCCTGGTGAGCGACACGCCAGAGAGTGTCTGGTCGCCTCATGCAGAGGATCTTGCTCCGCCCTCAGATTTGGTGTGCCACTGCGTGGTCCCTGGGGGTCCTGATGCGTAAGCGTTCAACAAAAAAGACCCACTTTGTAGTTGTATTGTTTTCTCCCCCTCTAGCCTCCTTCGAAATGAGCACAAGGCAGTCCCTCGAGTATTTTTGTATAAGCACCTGCTTTGTAGGAAATGCTTGAGGAGACTGCCAGTTGCGATAGATCAAAGGAGGTAAATGTGCTGTAGCCCACACGAAACACAGGTAACCCTGGGTTTAGTGGCGGGCGTAAGCGTTCAACAAAAAAGACCCACTTTGTAGTTGTATTGTTTTCTCCCCCTCTAGCCTCCTTCGAAATGAGCACAAGGCAGTCCCTCGAGTATTTTTTGTGTATAAGCACCTGCTTTGTAGGAAATACTTGAGGAGGCTGCCAGCTGCAAAATATCAAAGGAGGTAAATGTGCTGTAGTAGCCCACACGAAACACAGGTGAATCTGGGTTTAGTGGGCGTAAGCGTTCAACAAAAAAGACCCACTTTGTAGGTGTATTGTTTCTCCCCCTCTAGCCTCCTTCGAAATGAGCACAAGGCAGCCCCTCGAGTATTTTTATTTGACACATGCAAAATCTGACGATCCGCCACCGGAAGCAAATGCAAGACATAGCGCCAATTATTGATCTTCGGCGAGATGGGTTGGATGGCCAACAGGTTCCCCAAGAACACGATGCTTCTGGGGGAGTTTGATCGTGTGATTGACCGAAGCAGCAAGCCTACCTGACCCTCTTGGTTTATGGACTGGCCGAAAATGGACTGGCGCGAGATGCCGGAAGACAGACGACAAGGGACGTGGCTAGGGGACACGTGCCCGACACACGCCACCCGAGCCTTTACGTTCAAATGGAAGCTTTAAACCACCGACCATCTATACCACAACAAAACACACACACACACACACACACACACACACACACACACACACACACACACACACACACACACACACACACACACACACACACACACACACCCACACCCCCACACACACACACACACACACACACCCACCCCCACACACACACACACACACACACACACACACACACACACACACACACACACACACACACACACACACACACACACACACACACACGCACACACACACGCACACACACACACACACACACCCACACACACACACACACACACACACACACACACACACACACACACACACACACACACACACACACACACACACACACACACACACACACACACACACACACACACACACACACACACACACACACACACACACACACACACACCACACACACACACACACACACACACACACACACACACACACACACACACACACACACACACACACACACACACACACACACACACACACACACACACACACACACACACACACACACACACACACACACACACACACACAGGGGGGAAAAACCACATAGCACACACTCTATTGACTAAGATGAACGCGGACAACCTCCACGCGGTCCCCCTGGGTCCCGGAGCAGCTGGCTCGGGAAGCGAAACGTCCGCGTCGGTGCGTGTGGTGCATCTGCCAACGTTCAAGCAGTTCTCACTGCAATTGAGCGGGTTGAAGGGCAAGGTAGGTGCCTACGAATCTGTCATCGAACAGATTGGGTGGACGGGGGCACGGGTCAGGATGCGGCGCGGCGCGGCGCTAATCGAAGCCTCGACACCACCACCAGCGCAGAGGGTGCGCGTCGGCGACGAAGAAGCCGACATCGTCGACCTCGAGGAGCAGGAGAAGCGGCAACGCGAAGAGCAGAGGCAAGAGAGGGTGCGCAGCCTCGAGCAGCAGATCGAGCGCCTAACCACGGCAAACCCGCCTCAGCGCCTCCCTGACAACAGCGCCCCAAAAGGCCGCACGTACTCAAAGGCGGAGTTCGTGGCGGAATTCGGGAAGAAAGAAGCGGAGAGGGAGTGGCGCGCGGCTCTGAAGGCGCACACAGAGGGCCGGAAGAAGCAGACCGCACGCCTACGGGCTCTGCTGAGCGAGTTGCAGCCGAAGGCCGAAGGGGCTGGCGACGCGACCATGCAGGACGACGAGGGTGCGGCCCGCCCTGGTGACGAGACTGCCCAGGCGTGGCAGGCATGGGCGCACCAGCAGCAGCGACATCGGGAGGTGTGGGAGAGAGCGCAAGCCGAAGCCCGAGCCGCCTGGGAGGCCAAGTACGAGAAGCGGCTGCAGAACTGGGCGGATGCCCAGGTCTGCATAGCAGCGCAGAGAGAAGAGGCGGCGATGGTGCGCCAGATGCAATGGATGGCTGAGGTCGAGAGGAAGCTCGATGCCTTCGAAGCAGAGACGTGTGCCCGGATCCAGTCACTGGCCCCAAGAGCGGCGCCTGCCGCCGCACAAGCAACGGCCTCACCAGCAGCAGCAGCGCAGGTCCAGCCAGCGCAGCCAAGCCCGAGCAAGAAGGAACTGAAGAAGGCGGAGGCGAAGGCTAAGAAGGAAGCCGCCGATAAGGAGTTCGGAGAGCAGCTAAAGCGGCTAAATGAGGCCACGAACAGGGCAGCTGAGGCCGGGCCAAAGGCGGGCGAGGCCGAGCCGATGGCGAAGGAGGCCGAGCCGAAGGCGAAAGCAGTCAAGGGCGGAAAGCAGCAGACCATCAAAGGGATGCTGAAAGGGAATAGGTACAATCCGCTTGAGAGCTAGGTCGCGGGGCGCCCCGGAGAAAGCCCAGTCGCTAGCAACCATCATCATCATCACCATCATCATCACCAATCAGCTAGCGATCAAGCCAGGGCAACCCGGGGCGCCGAACGCCGATCAAACAACTCAAGCGGACGATGCTCTTGGGCTGCGGATGCCACAAATGAGCCGACGCCAGCGGAAAGCGGCGATCGGCTACTAGACAAGGCAGCCGCGGTTTTCGGAGCAAGACGTGAGGCAGTGGAAAAGGACGGGAACTGTCAGTATCAGGCACTGATCCGCGGCGGCAGGCTGAACCTTACGGCTGCCGCCTTGCGACAGAAAGTCACACGACAACTCCGGACTAACCCGCCTACGCCTTTTGTTCCCGAAACCCCAAAATCCTTTGCTGACTACCTCTTCGAGGTTGCAGCTGACGGGGTCTATGGGGATCACTACACCCTCCAAGCGGCTGCAGAGGTGTTAAAAGCAAGCGTGTGGGTCCTGTCGACGCGGAACTTGACTCAGCTCAGGTGCGAAGGAAGGGCGGCAAGGGCAACCCGTGTCGTCGTCCTGACGTATCGGCCGGAGCATTACGATGCGCTGGCTCTGCCGCACAGGGTATTGCAGAGGATTGCGACGGAGGAAGGGGGCACGTCGACTATTCCGTTGCAGCAGCTCGAAGCAACAACAGTCGCGCGAGTCCCACGGGAGAGCCACAAATCCCGAGGGATGGTAACCCTTGCGACGACTAACCTCGGTTCGCTGAACTCGAGATGTCACAGCGTGGCAACGCTGCCGGCGGACATCATCGCGTTACAGGAAACCCGGGCAGGGCCGGAAGTGAAAAGAACCAGCGAGTTCTACCTCGGGGCGTATGGCGTAAAGTGCCACTGGGGGGAGGACGTGCCGGTTGTCGTAGGAACGAGCGGAATTGGACAGCGCGTGCCGGGAGGGACAGCAGTCACCACGAAAAGCAACATGGTAGCGACGGTAGCCCAACCCTCGAATGAGCTCGAGCGGAATCTCTTCGGCAGCACTCGAGTCGCGCACGCGGTGGTAGCGACGGGAAATGCGCGTTCAACACTGCACGTAATTTCGGTATATGCGCACGTGGGGAGAGATTCCGAGGCGACGAGGCAGCGGGAAAAACTCATATCCGACGTGTTCGAGATGGCAGCGGGGCTGGGCCAAGTTCCCGTTGTCATTTTGGGGGATTTCAACACCGAGACTGCAGATAGTCCAGCACTCGTGGCAGCCTGCGGACTCGGTGGATGGATTGATGCAGCGGAAGTCATGGCGCGAGCACGGTCACACGTCGCCCCAGCTACCTGCTGGGCTGGAGAGGGCGGATCGCGCATCGACATGTGCTTTGTCAACCGAGTGGCGGCACCGGCACTAGTCGCGGTAAAGACCGCTGAGAAAGACCAATACGACATCCCGACTCACTGCCCGGTGTTCGTCACCCTCAGTTTGGAAATGTTTACACAGCCGAGCCCCATTACCTGGATTCCGGCGCCTTTTCCGAGGAACCTGCCGCTGCTGTCATCGACGAAGAAGAAGGAAGTGCTTGAAGTAGCGCTACGGCAGAGGAAAGAGGTAGATGGGGTGTCTGGCTCATACCGGAACGCGACGGAAGTCGCTGAATCCTACCTGCTCGAGCTGCATAACGACCCCAGGCAGCCTGACGCGCTGCGGGGATGCAAAGGCAGAACGGCCGGGTTTCAACAGAGGATGAAGCAAGTATCGGCTCGGCAGGCTTGTTCGACGAGGGGGGCGCTCGACTGGTCAGCTAGGCAGCGCGATAAGGTCATCGGCCTGCTCCGAACCACCATCTTAGAGGCGCGGCGGAGACTCGAACATGGGTCGGTAGGGACCCGGACCTTCGCAGAGCAAAGAGCGCGAGAGGCCCTATTTAAAACGGCGGGGACGCAACCGCTGGGGTCCCGCCTGCGCCAAATAAATGGGAGCCCACTTGAGCTCGAGCAATTAATGGAAACCCTCATCGAGCTGGAAGGGACCCAGCGAGATGCCATTAACTCCCTTAAGCAGCAGCGGTGCCGCGCCTGGAAGGAGAAAATGCAAAGCGCATGGAACGGAGCAGGAAGAGGCGAGGTATACCGGTTTCTGGCGGGGAGCCGAAGTGGTCCGCTAGCCCTGCTCAGAAGGAAAGACGGGACGCTGACGGCCTGCAGCACCGAGATTGACGAAATGCTAAGGGGCGACGACGCGTGGGGAGGGATCTTTTGCAGATATGCTGGGACCCCCGAACCAAGTTGGGATACCTTTAAAATCCACTACGCGCGATTCCTCCCTGCACGGCAAGCGATGCAACACAATCTCATCACGACATCGGACCTGAAGGCGGCACTGGCGAAGATGAAGAAAACGTCGTCACCCGGGCTCCATGGGTGGCGCGTCTACGAGCTGCAGCAGCTGCCGCCACAGGTCCTGGAACTCATGGCGGACGCAATGAACTGCGTGGAGCGAGACGGGGAATGGCCGGCACCGCTGATGCACGCAATCATCCATCTGCTTCCCAAACCGGAGAGCACCGGAGACCCGTTGTCGCAGCGCCCAATAACGATAACCCCGGTATTATACAGAATATGGGCCTCGATAAGGGCGCGGGATGCATTGGAGTGGATGGACGCCATAGCGCCCAGTGGGCTCCACGGGTGCCGGAAGAAACACGGAACTGACGACCTCATCTGGCACCTTGCCGCACTAATTGAGGAAGCACAGATAACGGGACAGCCGCTATACGGCCTAGCGCTGGACTTCCAAAAGTGCTTTGACTCGGTGCCTGCGGAAATAGCATTCAAACTCGCCGAAGAGCTGGGGTTCCATCCGACTGTCCTCCGAACTTTGCGAGCCGCGTATGCCAACATGCAGCGTCACTTCCGTGTTGGAAACACAATTGGGGAAGGTTTCATACCCACGAATGGGATCATGCAAGGGTGTCCAATCAGCGTGGTGCTCATAAACGTGCTGATCAGCGTTTGGATGAGACACATCGCTGAGCTTGACGCAGCGATTCCATTGTCTTACGTGGACGATCTCTACGCATTGCTGAAGAACTGCGCAAACCTGAAGGAGGCGGTACAACGTTCAAGCGAGTTCGCCGGGCTAACGGGAATGCGAGTGTGCGCGCAGAAGAAGTCCTTTTGCTTCACCACAGCACAGGGTGCATTGGAGCCAGTGCAATACACCGAGCTCGATAGGGCGTTGCAACCGGCAGCGCCACCGGTGACGCTCGCCAGACGGGTTGAGTTCGACGCATTGGGGGTGATGCTGTCCACAAAACCCCAGTCACCAAACAGAAGACTCACCCTCTCGAGCAGAATCACACAGCGTAATGCAGAAGCAGAAGCGGTCCTAAGAAGAGCCGCCCTCCTACCGCTACCCGCGCAGGCCAAAGATTTAGCAGTCAGCATGGCAGCCGGGGCGAAGCGGTACTATGGTGCAGTTGTGACGACCATCGGAAGGACAGACGCTGCGCGTTTGAGAAGGCTGTTCACTGCGGCGGTATGGACAGGCGGCCCCCGCCGTGCCCAAGAAGCTGTACTGCACATCCTTCACCACGGACACAGGCTAGATCCAATCGTAGTTCCCCAATACCGAAGGATTACGACGTGGGCGGAGCAGAGCCAAAAATGGGATCATGTCCGGAGGCTGGCGCAAGTGGCGTGGCAGCGAGATGCTGCGCTCGCACAGGTGCGGGGGCCGTTCGCCTTTTTCAAGGACGCACTGGTGGACATAGGTTGGCGGTGGACGGCGCCAACGACGGTCACGTACGAGAACGATGCCGGAGAGACGGTGACCCACGATGCAGCGTCAATGGGCAACACAAAGCTTCTGCAGCATGACGTTCGCCAAGCGCTGCGTCTGCAGGAGATGAAGAAGCTAGCGACAAGAAGGCCGGCAGACTTCGACGGAGCCCAACACGGCATCGACACGCGGGCCACAAGGCACCTTCTTGAGACGCAGGAAACGCCACTGACCGCTTATCAAGCAGGAATGCTGAGAACAGTAATTGCGGGGGCAACACCGGCCACAGGGCGAACCGGTCTCGAGGCCCCGTGCAAGTATTGCGGCTCGCTGGAACGAGAAACAGTTGAACACCTTTTCTGGAGGTGCACGGCGTGGGCGCAAACGAGGTCGGAGTACGCTGACCTGGAGAACGTCCAAGGAACTTGGCCGCCGTGTCTACGTCTTTGTGGAGTAGTCCCCCTGTGCCCCCAAACGCAAAACGCATACCCGCTGCCCATCGACGAGCACCAGCGTCTCCGTGTAGTGGTGAGACTGCAGAGGTTCTTCGTAGCGGTACTGGTGGCCAGACAGGAAGCGGATGGTTTGGCGGATCGGTCCACGCGACACCACCGGACGGTAGAGTATCCGCGAGGATGGGTACCGACGGTCCCCCGGGTCTTGAGCGTACCGGACATCCCACACACAGCAACCACCTCGAAATGGAAGCATGGCCCGAGCCTCTGGACAGCTTTCACGGGCTGGCTGAAAGCGCTCAAGTGGGCGTCGCCGGGGCAGGAAACGGGAATCAGCTACATGGAGCTAGCGGTAGCCTTTGAGTTGGAAACGGGATGCAAGCTGCCCCCGGTAAAGAATCGGTTCTACGCCCCGCCACCCGAAGTCCCCAGGAACAAGCCGACAACAGCACGGGACACGCTGCCGGACGAAGAAGCCGAAGACGGAATCGCAGTGTACTTCGACGGAGGTGCGCGTGGAAACGGCACCGCTTTTGCAGTAGCGGGAGCAGGGGCTGTATTGTACCGGAACGGCAAGAAAGAAGCGGAGATTGTACTGCCCCTGCCAAACGTGCGCACGAACAACGTCGCGGAGTATGAAGGACTCCTGGCTAGCTTAGAGCTCCTTCAGCAAGTAAGAGTCGAGCGGGAAGTGCGCTGCGTGGTCCGCGGCGACTCCGCCCTCGCAGTGGGCCAAGTGACACGACGAACAAGTTGCTCTGAGCAGCTAAGGCCGATGCTCACCCGCGCAAGTACCCGCATAAGCGCCATCCAGCAGCGGTTACAAGTGGCAGTCGAACACGTTCGGCGGGAGCGCAACCGCGATGCGGACGCGCTCAGCAACGCGGCGATGGACGTAGTGCAGCGGAGCCGGCCACCCCGACAGGAGCAGATGCTGCTGCTGCGACAGTTGCAGAAGTCACTCCTTGGGAAGGCACTGAGCCTGATTGAGCTGGGAAGCTCATACACGAAGGTGACGAAACGGCCATGGCACTTCGGGTTCGACACGCCGACGACCATACTCACGTCGCTTGGAGGGACCATTGTGCGGGGAGTATCGTGCAGAGCGCAGATCACGAGAGCGGCCGAGAACGTTATCCTGGGTGTCAGGGAGCATGTACAAAGCGATCACTTTTCTGCAGAGGAGACACCGCTGTTCCCGCAGCACCTGGCATGGGCCGCTACTTTTCAGCCGGAGGAAACATACCCCGAAGGATGGTCGCAACCCGGAGCCAGACGGGCGAGGCCGAAAAACGTCGACGAATACCGCAGGGAAGGAACTCGAAGGGAAGCCCCACGGAGCCCGGTTAGACCCCAGGAGAAGAAGGGCCCGGGCGGACGAGAAGTCAAGGAACTTGTGTGCGCGCGACGCAGCCGACAGTGCCCACGTCCAGAAGCCGAACACTGCCGACCTCATGGACTAGAGCGGTGCAGAGAGACGGAGGAAGAAAGACCATGCTGCCTCAAGCACCACTCCGGCCCGCATGAAACTCCAGGCCCCCATCAGCAGCCCGGGGGAGCATCAGCAGTAACCTAGAAGAAACCGCGCGTGGACGCACTCTCGCTAAGAGGGGGGCCACGTTAAAATAGGTTCTTAACACACACACACACACACACACACACACACACACACTAGCAAGCTTGCTTGAGCGCCTTCGGCGCGTCAAGTTGGAATCCTTACGTTTCTGAGCGAACTCCTCATATTATCCACTCGCCAAAAGCGAGGTTGGAGGGGTAAGCAAAAACTGACAAACGCAGGCCCACCGTTTGCCCCCTTTTTGTACTCCCCCTTCGAAAATGAACACGGCACCCGCCTCCCCGTTGCCCTCCCGCGAGCGCACGAACTTTACGTTCCCAGCAGCGCTCGTGGAGGCTTTCCGTCGAACCTTTGTGGCGGAGCCTGAAGATAGGAGGAACTATCTGACGGCCGACATGGAAGCGGCGTGCTCCCGGTTGTTCGGGGCATGTGATGAGCAGGCCCTCGCCCGGGCGAAAGGCGTCATCGCTGACGTCTTGAAGGTGCAGTACAGCGAGGCAAACAAGCTGTCTGCCACGCAGGTCGTTGGCGTGGTGATGGCCTTGCACGAGAAGGACCCCCGGTCGACCGCCGAGGCAGTTGCGAACAATTCGCCAGTACCCGTTCCGACGTCATCCGTCCCGCCGCCCTCCCTCGACGTCTCGCAACGTTTGGACCAGATGATGGCCCTGCTCGTCGGGCTCGCCGACAAGGTGAACCGTTTGGAAGCACAGGAAACGGCGGTCCCTGCCTCCCGAGCTCCGACCAGGATGGAGGGTTTGGGCCTCGGTGTCCAGATCACTGACGGGGAGAAGATCGCTGTCGTGACCGACGTTGGTCCTGACGGGGCCTCAATCGTGGTCCTAGGGACGTCCGTGTTCGAGGCCGTCCCCCACGAACAACTGGCGCGCTACTGGAAGTTGCTCAGTGCGACGGGGAAGGATGGGCAGGCGGGGCTGGATGAGGCGGTCAACACCGAGCCGCGAGACTGCGTGCCTCTCGCGTTGAAAGAGGTGGCGCTTAACGGAAGCACCTGGATGCCCTACGCCGACCAGGGCCCGGTTTTTCGGGATGCCCTGGTGACAGAGCTCGAGAGGCGAGCCCCAGCCGACATCCCCGGGGCGACGGCGTACGGACACGTGCTGGAACTGTCGGCGGCCTTAATAGGCGACGATCCCCTGGAGGACGTGCTCGAGCGCGCCGGCGAGATGCTCGAGTTTTGGCGTGTCCGCTCCAACCAGGGGTACGCTGCGGCCGACGCCTTCGCAGCGACGCTCGACGAAGCACCGGCTATGTCGCAACGGCTCAAGAAGGCGAGAGCAGCGGCAGAGAAGGCAGCCGAGAAGAAGACCGCAAAGGCGAAGCAGGCCCAACCAGAAGCGCGAGACGGCGCACGCCGGGCGTCCTTTCGCGGCCGTGCATACGGGAACCGCGCCTCGGGCAGCCGCGCCCCCGGCAACCGCCACTACGGCAACCACGACGGCCGTCCACGATCGACCAGCAACGGCAGCCGAAAGTCGGACAGCCGGAAGTGAGCCGGTCGACAGTGGCGGACATGACGCGGGTGCTCGTCGGAGACGCACGGGCACGCGCCGAGCTCGAGCACCAGTTGTTCCTGGTTCGCGACGGCCACGAGTTGGGCCGGATGCTGAAGGAGCGGATTCCTCCCGATTCGGCGCACCTTTTTGCGACTGGACAGCGGTCTACGTCAGAAGCCGAGCGGCTGGTGGCGCAGTTTCGAAGCTTCGTCGAGGAGGAGGCACCGGACACGCCGGTCGATACCGCACTCGTGCGTTTTGTTTGGAGTCGACTCGGGAGCGCAAAGCCGGCCACCGTTCGCAACTATCTGTCCCGCCTGATGACAGCTCTCGCCGATCGCGGCGTGAGGGGCGTGAGGACTCGTGCGGTGCAGCAGACGTCAAAAGCCTTGCAGAGGCTGTCGGTCATGGTCCGACCACGTCAAGCGCTACCGTTGAGGCTCGAGGAGGTTCGAGAAGTCGTCGCAAAACTGGAAGCGAAAAGGCAAACCCGCGAGGCGGCGATGGTGGCGACGGTCTGGTTGTCTCGCGCTCGGGTTCCCGATGTGCGAGTCCTGACGGCAGGGGACGTAACCGAAGTCGAGAACGCCGGGGCCGTGGATGCCGAGGCGGTTGGCCTCCAGATATACCTGAAGGAGAAGCAGGCGAAGGCCCATTCGCCGCCCGAGTACCTGCCACCGGGTCCACTAACCGCGAGGTTAGTACGTCTGGCGCGACAGACGCGGTCGGGCCCGCTTTTCGCAGATACACAGGCGTCGTATCAACGTTCGCTGCAACGGATCCGGGAAGCAATGCCCCACGGAGCCGCGATGCACAGTTTCCGAAGGGGCGCCACACAAGAGCTGGAAAGGAGCGGAGTCGATCGCGATGGCCTTCAGCAACTTCTGCGACACGCGGACTCCCGGACGACTCGGCGATACATGATGACTGTACCGCCGTCGGACGTGAGGGACAAGCCACTGACCCTCGCACCCCTTCAATAGCGCAGAAAGACGACGCCATCATGCGACGCGTGCTATTTGGTGTAGCAGGTGCGGACTACGACCTGCCGAGGGGCGACCTTGATGAGATCCTCGAGAAGATCTACAACGGCCTCGTACCGCAGGTCGGCTCTTTGGTAACCGCAACCGTCTTGACGCCCACCCGCCGTTCTGATGGCCACCGCAACGATCCGCGCGCGGAACTCGACGACTTTCCAACGGGCGTCGTGCGCCTAAACGTGCTCAGTCGCATGATGAGAGAACTTGGTCGCGATCCCTCGATTCTGGACATGTTGTCAGGCAGTGTGTCCTTTAAGGCAGCCGTACTGATGTCGCTCCCGCTGCCCGGTTCACTCACGAACTTAGCTGCCCAACACGTTCAGAAGTGCCTCGATCACGGGGTCGCCGATAAGAAGAAAAGGAAAGAACCCGTTCGGGCAGTGGTTTCACTGTTCGATGTTCCGAAGAAAGATCCGCTGGTCCGCAGGCTGATCGTCGACGGTCGGCCCGTGAATCAAGCGATGTCGAAACCACCACGTTTCAAGCTCCCTGATCCACTCTCGCTGAATCGCCTGATACTGTCGAAATACACATGGGCCGCAAAAATCGACTTTCGCGGCTACTTTCATCAATTCCCGCTGGACGAGTACGTGAGCTCGTATTTTATTTTCCGTGTTGGTAACTCGTGGTATCGTTGGAAGAGGATGCCCATGGGTTGGGCTTGGGCGCCTGTCATTGCGCAGCAGTCTACGGAGGCCCTGATGGGCGCCGCATTGGCGGATGGCGCGGCGTGCTACGATGACGTCATCGTTCTTGGCACCTCGCGCGAGGAGTGTTCGGACAGAGTCCAATACGTTTTGGATCGATGCAGGCGCGCTGACGTCGAGATCAACGCCAGCAAGAGCGTTATCACCCCGCAACGGCGCATCGAGTACTTGGGAATAGAGTGGGACTTGGTGCACCGGCTCTTCCGTATCCCGGAGGCGTGGTGCAGGCTTGTAAGAGACAAGATCCTATCCTTGTTGGCGTTACGGTTTGTGACCGTTCGGCAAGCATGGTTCGTTGTAGGCTGCCTCGTCTGGGTCTCCTATGCTACGGGCACCTGGCTGTGCTCGTATGGCGGAGTTTTGGATTGGGTACGACTGACGGCGACTCGCGTGGCAAACTCGCGGCTATCCTGGGATTCTGCGATGCGGCTTTCAGAAGGTTTTCGAGGTGATACACTACGTTTTGTCGGAGTTCTGCAGCGGCATGATTGGTTGCCCCCTAGGCTTGCTCCTCGTGACCTATTTGACACAGTCGTTTGGACTGATGCGAGCACCACCGGGTGGGGTGTATGTTTTAACACCGCGTCTGGACTGCACGGGGCACAATGGGGCTCGTGGTCGTCGCAGGATGATATTTTCCACCTCGAACTGCGGACAGCCCTGAAAGGCATCTTGCGCGCACGTGCGCTTGGCACCAGGTCTCTGCTGCTCGTGACTGATAACGAAGCAGTGTATTATGTGCTCGCAAAGGGGCACTCTTCCACGCGTCTGGCAAACCAACTGGTTGCCCGTTATGAACAGATTATCTCCTCCTTTGAGTCCTTCCGTGTTGCTTGGATCTCTACTGACCGCATGCCCGCAGACGAGTACTCCAGAAGAGGAGGGAGTGGCGAGGACAGTTTCGGAGCCTGCCATCAGGGGATTGTCAGGCACCAGGGACTCTTCAAGGCGGACCTCAGCGTCATCAAAATGAGGGACGTATGAGTAGTTCGCACGGAGTTTCCACCGTTTGCCCCCTTTTTGTACTCCCCCTTCGAATCCCTTCGTTCCGTCTCTGACGGCCCTCTTTTTTACCTGTATGTTCTTCCCCATTCATCTGTTCCCCACCTTTTTCCCGTGACTTCGACGGATGCCTCTCCTTTTGCTCTGCTGCAAAAACAGCTCGGAGATAGCGGAACAGCCAAGAACGGAGCCACATGCGTTCTATCGACTTCCTAGGAATAGCGAAGAAACAGAAGGGATTCCAACCTGGCAAGCTTGCTTGAGCGCCTTCGGCGCGTCAAGCTGGAATCCTTACGTTTCTGAGCGAACTCCTCATATTATCCACTCGCCAAAAGCGAGGTTGGAGGGGTAAGCAAAAACTGACAAACGCAGGCCCACCGTTTGCCCCCTTTTTGTACTCCCCCTTCGAATCCCTTCGTTCCGTCTCTGACGGCCCTCTTTTTTACCTGTATGTTCTTCCCCATTCATCTGTTCCCCACCTTTTTCCCGTGACTTCGACGGATGCCTCTCCTTTTGCTCTGCTGCAAAAACAGCTCGGAGATAGCGGAACAGCCAAGAACGGAGCCACATGCGTTCTATCGACTTCCTAGGAATAGCGAAGAAACAGAAGGGATTCCAACACACACACACACACACACACACACACACACACACACACACACACACACACACACACACACACACACACACACACACACACACACACACACACACACACACACACACACACACACACACACACACACACACACACACACACACACACACACACACACACACACACACACACACACACACACACACACACACACACACACACACACACACACACACACACACACACACACACACACACACACACACACACACACACACACACACACACACACACACACACACACACACACACACATACTAGCAAGCTAGCTTGAGCGCCGAAGGCGCGTCAAGTGGAATCCTATCCTGTCCACGAGAAGGGCGATGTATTCTTGTTTTCTCCACTCTTTTACGAGGTTGGAAAGGCTGGTTGATGCAAACAACGAACAGGCCAAAAAGGAACCGCACTGCCTTACATCTCTTGTTTGCACTCCCTCCTTCCCAGTTATTCGTGCCGTCTCTCGGCCCTTTCTTTCCTTTCTTCTTGGTTCATGTTCTGTGCCTGACGGATACGATATGATGTTTTCTTGTTTCACCGTTTTGCTGCCATTTGGGAAATCCACAGCACAGCATGGGTTGCATGTGATTGAGGAATAAACTCGGGACAGGATAAAGGATTCCACACACACACACACACACACACACACACACACACACACACACACACACACACACACACACACACACACACACACACACACACACACACACACACACACACACACACACACACACACACACACACACACACACACACACACACACACACACACACACACACACACACACACACACACACACACACACACACACACACACACACACACACACACACACACACACACACACACACACACACACACACACACACACACACACACACACACACACACACAAGCAAGCAAGCAAGCAAGCAAGCAAGCAAGCAAGCAACAAAGCTTAACCACGTAGCACCTCGCAACACACCGCACAGGGGAAACGAGGCAGACAAAGATGCAACATCCACCGATCAGGAATTGCCGGCGTGGCTTTTCGAGGTGTGCAAACCCGGTACAATTCTAAAGACTTTACGGAGGTGTTGACCTCTTACGCGAAAGTGCCAAGTACAGGTACTGGGGGTTTAAGAGTCGTTCGGATGTGCCGTCCGTGAAACCAGAAAACGGGGAGGGATCTTCAGGATTCACTGGTACCCTCCCGCGGAAACGCCAGTACCATACGCGAAGTATGGGACGATTGCACAGCGAACCCAATTTCAGAAGCTGGCGCTGTTTCTTTTTCAGCGATATATAACCAGATGCTTTTTATGGAGTAGTAACCGCCGGCTAACAGAACATCGGGCACAGATCAAACATGAACGCGTGCAGGTCGAATCGCGCAAACCAATTCATCTGCTTTGTAGGGAATCCTCCAAGTGCCCCATCGCCGTGTGCTGTTCTCGTTTCTTGTGTGTGTGTGTGTGTGTGTGTGTGTTACGGACCCGATTTAACGTGGTGCCTCCCTTCACGAAAGTACAACCACGCTCAGATTAAGCTAGGTGACGGCCGATGCACCCCCGGGCTGGGAGTGGGGGCCTCCATTCGCTCTCCTGTTTGCGTGATGCTTTGTGCAGCAGCTGGCTAATGCTTCGTTTTCAGCCACACAATCGCCGCAACGTCCTAGTCTGTGAGCTGTGCATGTGTGTGTGTGTGTGTGTGTGTGTGTGTGTGTGTGTGTGTGTGTGTGTGTGTGTGTGTGTGTGTGTGTGTGTGTGTCGCGGACTCGTTTTAACGTGGCGCCCCCCTTAGCGAGAGTGTGTCCACGCATGTGTGTGTGTGTGTGTGTGTGTGTGTGTGTGTGTGTGTGTGTGTGTGTGTGTGTGTGTGTGTGTGTGTGTGTGTGTGTGTGTGTGTGTGTGTGTGCGGACTCATTTTAACGTGGCGCCCCCCTTAGCGAGAGTGTGTCCACGCATGGTTCCCTTCTAGGTTACGGCCGATGCCCCCCCCGGCCGCTGGTGGGGGCCCGGTGTCTCCTGCGAGCCCGGGTGGCGCCTGAGGCCGCGCGACCCTTCGTTTCGACTCTCTCGGCGCTGCTCCTGTTCATGGAGTTGGCAGTGTTCGGTTTTTGGTCGCGGGCTCCGTTCGCTGCGTCGCTCGCTCGTCTTCCTCGTTGCTCGCCCTATCGGCCGTTCGTGCAGGCCTTCCGCGTTTAGCGGTCTAACCGGGTTCCGCGGTGCCTCCCTTCGTTTTCGCTCTCCGCGGGGATCCTCAGGCTTTTGCGGTCTCGCCCGGCCGGCCCATGCTCGCGACCATCCCATGGGGTACACCTCCTCTGGTTGGTACGTCGCGGCCCATGCTAGGTGCTGCGGGAAAAGCGGCGTCTCCTCCGTTGAGGGAGGGCGGCTCTGCACGTGCTCACGGATCCTCAGGATGACATCCTCGGCAGCTTGCGAGATCTTCGCCCTGCACGATATTCCCCGCACAACCGTTCCTCCAAGCGATGTTAGGACCGTCGTTGGCGCGTCGAACCCAAAGTGCCACGGCTGCTTCGCCACTTTTGTGTAGGCGCTCCCCAGCTCTATGAGGCTCAGTGCCTTTCCCAGAAGTGATGTCTGTACCTGTTGCAGCAGCTGCATCTGTACCCGCCGGGGTGGGCGGTTCCGCTGCACCACGTCCATCGCCGCGTTACTCAACGCGTCAGCATCGCTGTTGCACTCCCGTCGAACATGTTGCACAACTACCTGCATCCGTCGTTGGATCTCACATAGGAGCGCTTTTGCCCGGGCGAGCATTGGCCTTAGCTGCTCCGAGCAGCCCGTCTGCCCTGTCACCTGGCCCACCGCGAGGGCCGAGTCGCCTCGGACTACGCAACGCGCTCCTTGTTCGGTTCGTGCCTGCTGGAGGAGTTCCAGGCTCGCCAGAAGTCCTTCATATTCCGCTACGTTATTCGTCCGCACGTTCGGCAGGGGCAGCACCATCTCAGCTTCTTTCCTGCCATTTCGGTACAGTACTGCCCCTGCTCCCGCTACTGCAAAAACGGTGCCGTTCCCGCGCGCTCCGCCATCGAAGTATACTGCAATCTCGTCCGCGGTTTCCTCGTCCGGAAGCGTGTCCCGTGCTGCAGTTTGCTTCCCTCTTGGAATTTCTGGCGGTGGGGCGTAGAACCGATTCTTCACCGGGGGCAGCTTGATCCCCGCTTCCAGCTCGAAGGCTACAGCTAGCTCCATATAGCTGATTCCAGTCTCCTGCCCTGGGGGTGCCCACCTGAGTGTTTTTAGCCAGCCCGTGAAGGCTGTCCAGAGACCTGGGCCATATTTCCACTTTGAGGTGGTTGCGGCGTGTGGGACGTCCGTCACGCTCAAAACCCGGGGGGCTGTTGGGACCCACCCCCGCGGATACTCCAACGTTCGGTGGTGTCGCGGGGCTCGGTCCAGCATATTGTCTGTTTCCTGTCTGGCTACCAGTACCACAACAAAGAACGTCTGCAGTCTCTCTATGATGCGGAGGCGTTGGTGTTCGTCAGCAGGTAGCGGATTTTCGAGTGGAGCTCGGGGGCAGAGAGGTGTGTGTGTGTGTGTGTGTGTGTGTGTGTGTGTGTGTGTGTGTGTGTGTGTGTGTGTGTGTGTGTGTGTGTGTGTGTGTGTGTGTGTGTGTGTGTGTGTGTGTGTGTGTGTGTGTGTGTGTGTGAGTGTGTGACTGTACGCTGTAAACTGTAAACAAATGCCGGTTCCAAACCACAGCTGGAAGGAATCGATGAGGCTCCGCCGAAGAGCGATGCGGCGGACAACATGCTGGTTCCGATGCAGGTCAGCGAGGACGGAGCGCACATCGTCCACAGCGCGAAGGACGTCGCCGAGCAGCTGACGTATCAGCAGCTTTACCGGATGGCCCGGCACCGCCGCCTCCGCGACAAGTGGGCCGAGTGGCGCCGGTACATGACCCCCGACGAAATCAAGGAGAAGCTGACAAAGTCCAAGCGCGCGACGGCTTCCGAGCCAGTCTTCGAGGCGGCGTCGGAGTCCGCCCCGACGGAGGAGGGTGCGAACGTGTCGGACAACGACGACAGCTCCTCCATCAGCTTGATCGAAGGGAAGCCGAAGGCGCTATCCGACGAATTCGTGAGCACGCTCGCGCTGCACGACAAGCACATGGTCGTCATCGAGACGTGCGACCTGTGCTGCAAGGAGTTCGCGGTCCTTTTCGATCCGCATCTCGACAAATACTACTGCGAGATGTGCGATCGACTGGTCCACATGCACAGCTCACGCAAGTATCACACACGGATCCGGCTTCAGCCGAAGACGTCCCCGTTAGCCGTGCACGGGATCGACGTCCGTATTGACGTGTGGACGATCTGGAAAGTGAGCATCATCGTCATATTGTTCCTCATCTACCCGTCGTTAACCAAGGAAATTGCCTTGCTTCTCGACTGTTCGGAACCTGTTTGCGTGGACCACCTGACCTGCCACCGCTTCCTCAAAGCTGACCCCCGGATCGATTGCGACGAGAGCCCGTACGCCGTGTACATGGCGCTGGCGGTCTTGTTCTTCTTCGTGTATGGCTTCGGCATCCCACTCGTCGGGTACTTCCTGCTGAGAATTCGCCGGAAGCAGCTGCACACGAAGCAGGTGCTCGGAACTTTGGGCTTCTTGTACAGCGGGTTCCGGCGGCGGCGGTACTACTGGGAGATGGTCATCATGATTCGGAAGATGGTGCTGGTGTTCACCGTCGTTTTCCTCGACGACACGCAGCGGTACCAGCTGTACACCGCGATTTGGACCATGTTCTTCTTCACCCTCCTGAACATCTTCCTGCGCCCCTTCAAGTTCAAGGTCCTCTGGTCGCTCGAGAATTTCAGCCTGATTGCCATCACAATCTCGTTGAACATCGGCCTCGTCCAGTACGAAGAACCCTCCAACGGTATCGACTACGCGCTGACAGTCGTGTTGGTGATTTTGAACCTCGCGGTAATCGCGTTGTTTGTGAAACACATCGCGTCAGAAGCGCACTATGAGCTCGTTCAGAAAGTTGACGACGACGGAGACGGAGTTGTCACCTGCAATGAAGTGCAGGGGTTTGTCCGGACGTGGTGGAAGGAATATAAGCCAGACTGGCTGCGCAGCAGGAGGGAGGTGGAGAGGATAGCCGAGCGCAAGGCTGCGAAGACGGACGACCAGCGCTTCCCCAACAGGCAGCAGCGCTGGATGTGGCTCCGGGACGAGTCCGAAAAAGGCGAGTTCCGCACCCTCTCCGTGCAGAAACGGCTGTTGGACGAACGCGAGCTGAACGAATGGTGGCCCATCGCGTTTGGCGAAACCGCGTCGGAGTCGAACCTGAACGACGCCCCGGACGTCAACGGGGCGAGCATCTACACGAATCCGATGGCGCCGAACGGCCGTAGTGCCGCGGAAGACCTCGCAGCTACCCGAGATTTAAGCCCGCGGTAGGCGAGAATGCCGCTTCGCCGATTGCTGTCCAACGAAGCTGGTCGCGAGCCACCTGCCCTGGGCCGAGTCTCCCCGTAGGAAGAACAGCGTTCCACAAGGGACTGAAACGTCCAGCCTTCGTGTACGCTCCAGGACGTGGCGTTAACCAACAAGTGATCACTTTACAGATCCAACATGCACCCTCAACTGTCAGCCGGAGACACCGAAGTTCACCAAACAGGGGCTGAACACTGCGCATATTTCTTACTTTCTTTCTGGCCGACAGGCTTGGGAAGGCATCCGTTGCCTCCATCTGTAAGCACACACTCTCTGGATGCGATTGGGGGATGAAGTTTTAGAGAGTATGTTCACTCATGAAGAAGCGCGTGGAGACTGGTGCAATCAAACTTCCGATAAGGTAAGTCCTCAAGAAATAGGTACGACAACAGACGGCGTTCATTTTTTATTTGTCGGTAGTTAGTCTGCACCTTGCTGCCGGACCAAGAAAGGGAAGTCAAAGGGACTGGCCCATGTACTCCAGAGTTTCAAGCGACCTTCGCTAAGAAGGGCCATCGATTGACGGGAGTGCGAGTCCGTTGAGGGGTTCTTCCTCCCATTTTTCTCCAAGCGGGCCTACATATCACCGGTGCTGCGGAGTCATATCGACTGACTCCCCCTCTTCGAAGGACATGACGATGTAAACTTCGTGTGACGGCACAAACTATTGATAGGGACACCTTTTCGAGCAGGTTACCCTTGTAGATTGTCCTGGAAATCGCACGACTTGGCAACACATCAGACTCGTCCTCGCCCTCGAAGAAAGCCCAACGCCTGATACATACGCGCAAGAAATCCACAACCAAAAGCATCGCGTGCAAGACGTAGCGTTATTAATCCTGCTCCGAACCCCGAGGAACGAACTCTAAAAAGCTCTCCGTAGTCACGAACAGTCTTTTGTGGGATTTCTTCAATCCATAAAAGCACCGTTGGCTCCCTAGTCCCAACTTTGTTACTCAGTTCCAATACCAACGCCCCCTCCCCCCTTTTTCTCCGCATGAGGCACCTGATTCTCGCTGCTCAGATGAGCCGTGTTTACAACGTCTCCGTTTCCGTACCCGCCGGTTCTGCGGTACATTCTGCACAGCGCAGACTTGTGGATAAGATTTTGCTTCGGATCCTGTCGACAGAAGCTTATCATTGCGTTTGTCCTTGTCCCCCCGTTTCCACTCTCAACCAATGTAAAAAGGTAAGCTTATTGCCCATGACATTGCCCAGTACAGCTCGACCTGATGTGGATACGGGCTCTTCGTCCCTACTGCAGAAACGGCGGTCCTTAAATGAGGTAAACAGGTAGAGAACCAGAAACAGTTCATCTCATCTGCCCCACCCTTTTCTTCCGGAGATGACGCCCGAGAGGGCACTCTCGACGGGAACATCTTGTGGACCCAAACCTCCCCCGGAGTCGTTCCAAGTTTTTTTTTTGTGTTAACAATGCATTGTTGGTACTAAAAATTAGTAGTTGGCAGCGTACTGCATGAAACTTACCAAAGCAGGTGAGTTCCGCTAGTGCGCACGAACAAACGAAAGCTCCATACTATTTTTTTCTTAATAGTACATCTGTACTGACGGGAACATTTCCGGAACAACGGTTGCACATGAAAGAGAAAACGAAGCCAACGAAAAAGTGCTAATACAGGAAAGCCCCCCAGAGAGGTTTATACCCTGTACACGCGAGCCCCAACTCCGGAAGTGTTCTTGAATCGGGTGCCGACCCTCCCCCGAGTGGGTGGCGCAGGTTCTGTCGTTGCACGAGCACCCCTTCAGAGAGTCAAGTATGGGGTTCGCCCAGCGCTGGTACGATTTCCCCAGCTGGGCAGAAGCTGGCCAATCGAGAGAAACTTCTCATCGACGTGGGTGGCTTCTTAAAAAGGCCTAAGTCCAGCGGCAAAAGCAAAGCCACAAACGACACACGCATACAAACATGCACATCGTCTTGTTGTTCTTTGATGTACCGGGACCCCTACTTGTACTTTAAGTTGCAAAACCTGTAAAAGAAGACTCGCATATACGCCGTAACAGGTGTGGCTGTCATTAGACCTGCGGAGATCGCCGGACACAATACCAGGGTGGTTCTGGATGGAAGTGAACGAAGATTAAAGACAGCTGATTCATCCCCATCTGGAGACCGGGGAGTTCCAATGTGTAGGCAGGGTCTGCCTAAACATTTGACTAAAGATCCCCCCATGTCTCAGATCCTCTAACCCCCTCTCCTTCCTCTTGACTCTTGTTTGTGCGCCTGGCAACGTGTTCGCATCGGTGCCCCAACGCTTTTCAGCGATCTCTTCGACGCGACCGTTATCGTCAAAAAAGGGAAAGGTCCCGAAGTTATTTTCCAGGAAGAATATTTTCCACATAGCTTCCCGGTGGAGGAGGACCAACACCCGCTGTCATAGACAAAAAAAGAACGCCGAACACGAAAGGCTCGAGGGCCCGTGCCCCGACAGAACGCCGGGCGAAAGGTCCTTGCGAGAATCGCTACCAGCGTGCTACGGATCGTGCCCCGGTGGAACGAACTGGATCCAGGAACCCGAATCGGAACCCCGTCTGCACTCCGGGACCACAGTATTACCTGAGTGCTTGCAATAAAACACGTCCGCCCCATCCCTTTCGGTGCCCGGAGCGGGGAACCCCTGCATGTATCGAGGGCTGCGAACAAACCTTGTCTCTTGCGAAAGTGCCCTCCCCTGCACCCCATAGTCTTATATTTGTTGCTCGGGGGGAGTGCTGTACGGAGCCCAACATCCACATTCCCTCGCACTGAGACATACGCATATCAGCTGATCATCCCAGGTCCCCACGCCCGCGTCGTTCATCGACGAATGCAGACAACTATTGTGGTGTCCCTCAGTGACGGCTAGGTGTTTACATCGGCCAAACCGGAGTGCCGATTTCTCCAACTGAGGCCGGCCAGCTCGGTATGTACGGAGAGCGAACAACCGAATGGTGTGGGGTGAGACAAAGATGATATCTATTAACGAAAGAAAGAGGAATGGCAGCCCCCTCTAGCCTCCGTCGAAACAAGCACCGGGCGGCGCTTCCGTATATTTCCACGTGGGCGGCCCTGAGATTGCCCCCTCAGGTGGCACCACTTTATCTTTAGCCATACTTCAACCCTCTTCAAGAACCCCTTTTTTTTTTGCGGGTTGCAGAGCAATCGATAACCCCAGAAAGTCCAACCAATCTCTCCTCTGTTTCGTTCTTCCGCTTCTTAGCCCTCGTGGACAGAAATTGTCCGCGACCGCCGAATTGCTCCCAGCCCTCGCGCTTCGCCGCGCTCGGGACTTGACGCTTAGCCTCCGAATGCACGAGACAGGCGAGAAATATTCCCTCGGGAGTCTCGTTACTGCACGTAAAGTCTTGAATTGGGAGAGCGCAAAAACGTGTCGAATACCCGGCGCTTCGAGCGAACATTCACTCTCTAGAAAAAAAGGGGGTAAACTCAGTGCGTGTTACTAGCATCGCTGGTGCGCTCGCAATCAAACCACCTCGGCTAACTTTGTTCCGACTCTGGAGCATACGGCGCAAATGTCTGCCAGGACGTGAGCTACCCTGGGAAAGAAAATTGAACTGTCAAACCACCACTTCACCACAGGGTTCTGCATTATGCAGCAGAAATGCCTGTAATCGCTGCGGCACAGAGGCACGGTGTGATGAAGTGAGGGGCGCACCCACCAGTTTTCACCGCATATAAGACGACTCAAACTTAGCAAGCTTCACGAAATACGATAAAAACAGGGTGTCCCAGTCCCAGAATTGTGGTCAAGCAAAGGCAATCAACAAAGGGATTGGACCCAGCACCATTGTTCATAAACCCGGCAGACTCAACTCCACGTCTCGAGAGGTGGTTGCAGCTCAAAAATGGACACGTGTTCGTACTCTTCTACATAGAAGGCGACGAGGGTTGCACAAGAGAAACATCAAACTGGTATTGGTGACGCGTGCCCGACTAAAATTTGATTTAGCAGACAACAGGCGCGTGCGACATCGAGGAACCGTTAAAAGAAGGGGGCGAATACAAATACAGGCAAATAAGTATATAGATGGGCGAATAAGTCTTGGTGGGTGAATTAAAGAAAAAGGTGAACGAATAACTATACAGGCGAATAAGTATGGTAGGCGATTCCAAAAAAGGGTTTCCCCGACCGAGCCTGGGGAATAACTTTTTACACGAGTCCACGGGACCGTGAACGATCAGCTCACGGCGACAGCCAATGGTACGACTGGTCGGACAGGTGTCTCCGCCTTCCGTCACCAAGCAACTCTGCATGCAACCTGAACGCAATAATTCCATCAGCTTCGCAGCGCACAGTTCTTTCTATTTCGCACCAACAAGTTTTCGGGATGTCCTTCAATGTCTTGTGAATGCTAAAAACAAGTAAGAAAACGATCACCCGGCGCGTAGAACCAAAACGAATGTCTCTTATTCTCGTTGTCTTGTTCATTCTTGCGACATTGCAGCGAGTTTTAAGAACGTAAGCCCGCATTTCACACGTTCACATGTCTCCCCGATTAGAGCCAAACAGGCGAGAGGGAGAAGCTTACGTCCCAAACTTGGCCCATCGGAAAAAAGGATATATATAAATTCGTGTCCGGATCTTGTGTCAAGGTGTACTCCAGTACACACATGAACTATGGGTGGGGCACCGGGTGTGCATGGGCCGGCGGAAGGTTGCGGAGGATCGGCGGAGGGTCGAGGGGGTCGAGGAGGGTCGGCAGAGTACGCACGTTGAAGAGCTCCCGCGTGTGCTCGTCGAACTGGGAGCAAGCCTGATTCAGCCTCTCCGACCTTTACAGACTATGCTGCGAAGTTCGTGGTAGCTCCACAGGCTAGGAAAGTTGTTGTCGCTGTATCCAGAGGCCGTGTGTTCTGCCTTTGTGAAGTGCCCTTGCCCGCCATGAACGCCATGAGTACTGCCCTCTTCCACCATCTTGGATAGACACGCCTCACGCTCGCACCACCCGAAACCGAAACGACCCATGACCCCAAGAGCTGTGCCTCCCGCTGTGCCCGAATACACCCCGCTTTCTAATTTATGGATTCGCCAAAAATCGCCTAAAATACATATTCGTCCATAAATTACAAATCCATAAATTAGCTGACCACAAATTATAGGACCAAAGCAACACGTCACTGGCCATGCTGTGGATAGGAAAGGGCTCGGCGAGAAGAACACACAGCGACCGGTCAGTTCAATAACTATTGTCCAATCAGGTGAAGCCGTAAGTAAGCCCTGCCCACAGTCCATCGATCGCAAACTGGGACCAGTCAGAGGTACTTTTTAACAAGAACATCCTCCTCTATCGGAAACAAGCATTTGCTTTTGTGTGACTGTTCAAAAATTTCCGCGCCTGCGGCGCAGGCATAATTTGCATCTGTCTCTGCGGTGGGTGGTCGGCATAGCTAGTTCCCTGTCCCCAAAAAGGTCGAGTGCCTGTCCAAGAGCCTGGACAGGAAATATTAATTCTGGGCCCCTCCAAAAAATAAAATAATTCGTCCATAAATTGCAGGCCATAAAATAGAGTTCCGCAAATTAAAGGGCCATAAATTGTCAGGGTGTACAAAGCCTTCAGGCCAAAAAACGTCCAGATGCGCAACACACCCGTTTTTGGCCAAAATCACGTCTCTGTATTGTGCACTGGTATAGAGATTCCAAAAAAAAAAAAAAAAAAACACAAGTTCAAGCAACGTCCACAACGGCAGAGAACCTGCCAAGAAGGAGCCAACCCCCACCCCAGGACGGGCTAATCTGACACGTCGTCGGGGAATAGCTGAGTAGCTCTCGACGGAAAAGATAGAACAATATGTCTAAGCCCCCTTCTACTAGCCCCAACGGCCAACCAGAGACCCAACCTTTGAGCCACATAAACGCTAGAAGAGAAAGGCGTGCTTGTTTTTCGCCCTTTCTCACAAAAGGAGGGGGTCGGTCTTGCCTCGGATCACGCTACAACTCCCGCAATCGTGAACAGAACAAAATTCAAGAGGTCTGGTCAACTATTTTCTGCACGAAAGGGCCTGTGTTATTATTCAATTTGTCGAAAACTAAAAAAATATTGGCACGTTGCGTGGAACAGTAGCAGGGCCAAATGAGTGGTGATAGTGTTTTCTGACAGTCAGACCGTCTGAGACGGGTGTCAAATAATTGTCATCAAGAAAAAAAAAAAGTGTCGGCAAACACGAAAAAACTGGCTAAGAGACTGTCACCGGAAACACAAAAAATGCTCTGCAAAGCCTCTCGATGCATCTCCGGCGCGAGGGCAACGCTTTGCTTGGCATCTTTGGCCTTCGTACTGTGGCAGTTGAAGCTTTTACGCACATCTGTGAAGAAAGAATATTCCGTTTGGCAAACGAGACCGGCAAATGAGACAAGTGAGAGCGAACAGGTTTCGGTCAGTCTGCCGCTTTTTCTTTTTGTATTAGCACCTGCTTTGAAGGAAATGCTTGAGGAGACTGCTATGTGCGAAAGATCAAAGAAGGTAAATGTGCTGTAGCCCACACGAAACACAGGTTAATCTGGGTTTAGTGGCGGGCGTAAGCGTTCAACAAAGTGTGAACACGCGCGAGTGCCTGGCACAGAGTCGAATGCGCAAACTAAAGCTTTTTCCAAACATTGCTCTCTCTCACTCTCTCTCTCTCTCTCTCGGAAAAGGTCGCGTGGCAGAAACGGTGAAGATCATAACTGTCGCAAGGTTGACGAAATGAAAGCGAGAATTTGGGGTGGGCCCTGTTTATTAGTATTCACGGTTAAACGAAGCTAGCGCACAAGGTTTGCCTGATCTCGCACCTACTCTCCGATACCAAAGAGATGCTCTATTCTAACTCTCTCCCTTGTGCCGGGTGTGCGGAAATGGAAAGTGGGGGCCGGGTGCTTCAGCATTCAAGCCACGCCGTGAGGAACCGACACCCTTTGTGGGATATGATGAGCGATCGCATGCCTTAAGTAACCTCTCGGCGTCGCCAGTCTTGCTCACCAGCAGCGGTTCTAAGTGGGTCAGGATTCTATGGGTCTCATGAAGCATCCCGAGGGCACTTGCCGCAGTAGAAATTTGCTCAATATTTGAGGTGTGCGAGTGTCCGCCTTGGCCCCCCTTGCACAGGGAGCCATCAAGTACCCCGCCTGAATGGCACACGCGTCGGACCCCAGCGGTCTCAAGTGGGACACAAGCCCACCTGCCTCGCACACGCCGCTGCCACACACTAGGCACGCGCCCAAGTCTCGTGAAGGACTACCGAAGCAGTCCCATAGGTGCTGAGGGCCTCTCTTTCTGCACAAGTAAACGGAACGAAGCAACCTACGCGTGTGGCCGAATCACTGGAACCTTTATTGCTTTGTATACACGCTGCGCATGCGCAGCTGTGTGGCAAGGCGCGTGAACCTCAAACCAATCGAATAAGATCTTCGACGGAACCGCAAGAAAAGAGGCTACACGCCGGAGGCGGCAGCAAACAACAAAAGGAAGAACCACATGCCCCCTACGAGTAAGCCGGACGGCGCTGACGCGGATGAGCAGAAGCTCGTCTGCGTCAACTGTGTGCAGGAGTTCACAGAGGCGGCTAACTACAACGGCGCGTGCTGCTACCACCCGGGGGCCTACGGTCGGGCTGGATTGATTAAGAAGGGCAACGGTTGGTCGTGCTGCGCACGCGAGTCGAACGAAAAGGGGTGCGTGTTGGGCAGGCACACGACGGAGTTCGAGGAGCATCACAGGCTGATCGAGGACATGGAAAAGATCATGAAGAGGGCGAACGCGAGAGCGAGTTCCCTGAAGGGCAGCGTCCATTGAAGACCGCCACCCATGCCGCGGTGCCCGCATGCGTCTGTGCACTGGCGGAGTTTTTGAGGGCGTGCAAAGGACGGTATGGTGGCGTCCGTTGTCCGCGACCATGCCTTCAAAACTCCCCTGTGCGTGTCTGTGCGCGCGTGCATGTGGCCTCTCTGAAGCCGGAATCTGGCAGCACCCAGTGTTGCTATTCCCCCCCTGGGAGCGACCACAGGCACACAGCCCGGAGCCGCGCTGGACGTGAAGAGATCGAACGAGAGGACTCGCAAGACGCATCTGCCATAGAATCCCCCAAGTTCTGCACCTTCCGACTACGAGTTCAGCCTCATGTACGAGGACTGGAGCGATCGCCTTGCGATATCACAGGCATAGTACGTAGTAGTACAGGGCAGTTACCCCGAAGAGATGGTCCCTGCACTGGCCATTGAGCCTCTGTTTCCTGCTCCTTTTCCGTATTACTCCAGGCCGGACTATTGAACGCTTGTGTTATTGAGTGCAAAAGTTTAGCTCGCAAAAACCCCCGGATCCTCAAGCGAACAATCAGTCTACAAAGGTTGGTCGACAGCGCAGAATCTTCCTTGGATCACCTCCGAGTTTTTCTCCAAATCCAGCGTCCTGTAAACAAGAAGGTACCTTGCCCAGAGGAACGATGTGAGCCGGGAAATGAAGCGAGCTATCAGTTGCTTCGAGAGATGAAGGTGGTAGTTTCTTGTTCTGAGTTGCAGGGATTCATCGATCCGTCTGTTTATGCACGCCTCCACATCGTTCGTTGCGCCCACCTCACGGCACGCACGCCGGCGCGCGCACGTCAGGTTTAATACCGTAAAACTTGGCCGCGATCCGCTTTCCGTTTCTCGCACTTGGACCGCCCCGAACCGTGAGCATCTCCCCAGGTCTCCACCTTCGGGGCCATCGCGAAACACCTGCGGTGTTTTCGTGGTGAGTGCGGAGCCTAGACAAACAAAACATGCACTCGCGGAAAAAGACAGGCGCTTCGCCCTCCTTGTTAGAGTGAGTCACACAAGTGTTACAAAACTTTAACTCTGAAAATGGAACGGGCCAAGGCACATATCGATTGACTAGCGTCTGGATGCTCTCAAATGGCGGTGTCAACATTCCACGGAAAGAATTGTTTTACATAAGCGCCATCTTGAAAGGAAATGCTCGATGATGCTGCCCGGCTGTAACTACCGAACCACGTGTTGAACGGACGTGGGGTCATGCGGGTCTACCCCTACACGACAAATCACACAAACACAACAGGTCAAAGTCCTGAGGGAGAAACAACACACGGTGGTGTAAGTGAAGAAGAACAATCAGATTGTGATTATTCGCCCCTTACCTTTATGTTTCCTCCCTTCCATTCGGAGTCTCGAGGCAGCTACGTCGAGTATTTTTTGCGACTAAAAAAAGAGGCTGTCAGAGGTTGGCCGACTTGCCACTCGTTCTTACCCCGTTTCTTATTCGGGCCAGGAGTTCTGGGAATTCTGCTTACTGGTCTGTCTGCGCCTTTTGTGTTCGCTGACGTAAAGTCTGCGGGATACTTCTTGGTGACATGACTGCAAGAAAGAACGAAGAGGAATCAAACCATCCAGGGTAAACCTATCACTTACATTGCGTAGGGGCAAGATGAAAATACCCGTCCAGGGGACCTACGGAAATAAGCTTGTCGGGACAAGGTCACTTTCCACCTGCCTTTTCTTCCCGTCCAACGACACCCCCCCCCCAACCACCTGGTTCTTGGGTGGCTTGACGACTGCGCAGCAGCATTCCCGCAGTGAGACTGTAATTATCCCCGAAAGCACGCGTGCCCACGTCTTTTTTGACCTGGCCTAACGATCCTTTGGTCTCGCTTCATGTTCAAGGGATGAAGCCGGAGGTGACAGAACAATTACCACAGGGATGACTGGCTTGTGGCAGCCAAGCGTTCATAGCGACGTTGCTTTTTGATCCTTCGATGTCGGCTCTTCCTAACCTAGACAAGCAGAATTGTCTAAGGGTTGGATTGTTCACCCACTAACAGGGAACGTGAGCTGGGTTTAGACCCTCGCAAGAACCTTGTAGGGTAAACCCGCGGTACTGCGCACAACACCCCGGCGAAAAAAAAAAAAGAAGAACATTTCCGGAGTTGGGGCTTGCACTGATAAACGAAGCAACGGACGATCAGCATCAACTGACCAAAAGGTGATGAAAATGACAAGGTAAAAGTTTCTTGTTCTTCGCGTGTACAGGGTATAAACCTCTCTGGGGGGGTTTCCTGTAGTAGCACTTTTTCGTTGGCTTCGTTTTCTCTTTCATGTGCAACCGTTGTTCCGGAAATGTTCCCGTCAGTACAGATGTACTATTAAAAGAAATAAACAGAGGGCCCCAGTCTAGTGCTTTGCGGCATTACCCGCTGAGTTCTGTTTAACTTTCCACTTTCCACGTGTAAAGTGCTACTAGTGCCGTTCTACACGGTGCGCTGTCACCCAGAACAGAACTGTGGCACAGCACAACAATTAGTTACTGTTTACAAATTACTCAACTTGCTGCTGCCCTTTTGCCTCTCTTCCCCCCCTTTTCCCCGAAGGAACGATGCATGCCAGCAGTCAACGCACGCAGCAAGGGTTCTGCACTATTTAAAGACAGGGGTTCTCCGAGGCCCACGATGATGGCGGTGAGTACCGAGGTCGCGACCGGAGGAAAACAGAAGGATCGGGAGCCAGCTGGGCGGGATCGCTGGCAATATTAGAAAGCGGCGCTTTTTTTGGGTGCGCGGCTCGGGCATACCTTGGCAAACGATCTGTTCCAACAGGGGCGGTGGTAGGCAATGCCGCCTAGAAAAAGGAAAATGTGCCTGGGCGCGGAAGCGCGTGAATCGGACTTTGTGTCCAAGGCGACGCAGCTGCGCTTCCACTACGACGACGCGACGGGGTCGGTGCAGTGCACAGCGGTCGTGCCGGGTGAGTGCAAGTACCTCCTGGGCCTAGCCAAAACCTGCGGTGCATCCAGCCTCAGGAGCTGGTGTTGAAGAGGGTGCGTCTCCACACTCGAAGAAGACTTGATGCAAGCATCAAACATGCATGAAAGGCAGTGTTCTGCCTAAACAATAAACTAAGATTCCCGCCCCCCTCTGCATTCCCGCGAAGAAGACTTGATGCTAGCACCAAACATACATGAGAGGCAATATTCTGCCTGAACACTGAACTAAGTTGTTCCTCGCCGTAAGATTTCCCCTCCCAGCTTGTCAAGAGCAACCGCATAGAAAAAGGAAAAGATGAGCCTAGGCGTGGAAGCGCGCGAATCGGACTTCGTGGATCTGTCCAAGGCGACGCAGTTGCACCTCCACTACGACGACGCGACGCGGTCGGTGCAGTGCTCCGCGTTCGTGCCGGAGGAGTGCAAGAAGGCCGGCGGCTCCGCGTGTACGTGGAGCTGCGCGGACGCCCCGTTCCAGCTGAAGGCCGGGATCTTCAAGGGAGCGCCGCTGGCCCTCACCGCCTCCACCAACGCCCCGGCGGGCGGTGGCCTCGCGGACGATGCGGTCCAGCGGGCGTACTCGGTGCCGCTGCTGAAGAGCGGGGTGCAGAAGGCAGTCCGGCGGCGCAAGTCGGACGCGGCGCTCGCGCTGGCGGCGCAGCTCATAGGGCAGGGCAAAGACGGCCTCGAAGAGTTTGCCCGCCGGGTGACCGTGATCATGGTCGAAGACTCGATCCCCCACCCAGAACTAACCGGTCCCGCGATCTGGTGCATGGTGGCTCTCGCACGCGGGTACGACGGCATCACCCGCGGGCTCTGCGAGACGCTGCTAACCCTCACCTGGCAGCTCGCCGAGGTGAAGGGGAGAATCCGCCTTCAACACGACCACGCCGCGGGAGACAGCGACGGCGAAGACGCCGGGGAGCCGCGGCCGAAGCCGGAACACGCGAAAAAAGGCAACCTGCCGCTGCTGAGCGTGTTCATGGCGGTCCGGCGGGCCTTCGGCGGGATGGGCGGCGACATGGCGATGTTCGACGACGCGTCCGCGTTCTTCGCGGACGCCGGGGGCCCCGCCGTGTCGTGGTGCCGCCAGCGCTACGCCGAGACCCCGGCCTTGCCCCCAGCCGTGAGCGCGCGGATCAGCGGCTTCGCGGCGGCCCTGTGCGGGCCCGGGCGCGGGGCGGCGGCTCCGATCCAGTTGGGGCCCGCCGAGAAGGTGGCGGAGGCGGTCGACTTCCACTGCTGCCGGTTCCTCGTCAAGCGGGTCGTCGACAAGGCGCACGAGCAGGGGCTCCCCTTCTTGGACGACGAGTTTCTCACCGCGCTGTGGTGGCGGTTCCGGTCGGGGGTGTACGCCGACGAAAAGAGGCTGTTTTCCTTCAACCTCTCCCCTTCGTCGCACCCGCGCATCTCGCCCGCTCCGCCCGACCGCGACGCGCGCGACGAAAACTACTGGGTCCTCGTCGAGCCGACCCTCAACGAAGTCCTGCGCGAAGTCGCGCCTTGGGAGCTGCCGCCCTTCACTCCGAACCCGCAGGGCAACCCCTCCCAATCGCAGTCCCGCGGGCCGCCCGGATTCACCCAGCCTCCGAGTGTCCCCAGCGGGTCGCCCCCAAAGAAGCGGAAGTTGCACTCCGTCGGTCTCGTCTCCATTGCCGACGCGTTCCAGCGAGTCTCGAAAATGCAGAAGCCGGCGGGGATCTCCCGCGAGGCGCCGCCAGTTGGGGGATGCGGGAGTGGGGCCGCGCCCGGTGCGCGGCAGTGCGAGGTTATTGTGCTGGAATGACCGTGCACGCGCTCCGAGGGGCGAAAGCGACGTGGCGCCTTGGGAGCTGCCGCCTTTTTACTCCGAACCCGCACCCGCTGGGCTCGTATCCAGTCGGTGAAAAAACCGACCGGGCGTTCACGGAGCAGACCTCAATGAAATCCTGCGGGGAGAAGGACATCATTGGAACTTCCTCCTTTCAACCCTAACCCACAGGGGCCTTTCTCAACAGCATTGTTGTGTGCCAGTTCCAACCATCCTCGTTCATCCCGACTACGGTTCAGTTCCCAAGAAACGGTCTTGCACCCATGACTGGCGCGTTCGAGCTGGTGTCCAAAAATGCATTGCGCGATGTCGTCGGCAGCGACACGATACGTTCCTTAAAGTCTCTTCCATCGTCTCCCTGCCAAAGGAGCACCACCTCGTCGCAGCCTCAGCGAGCGACTAAATCGCACAAACAATTAAGCAACCCCCCCGTGCCTCGTTCTATTACGAGTCGCTTATGACGTCGTTTCCGCTTACTTGCGGCGCCATCACCATCGGTCGCGACCTTCTCAGGTTCTTTGGCCTCGTGGTTTCGAGTAAATTGCCGTTGACAGACATTTCGGGCCTGGACGGAACACGGTGGGGGATCACCCGCGAACTCGGTGTGTTGCTACGATCGCGAGGGCACTCCTCGCATCGCCTTCTGCACCTCCCTAGCTTGCGCAGCTGCACAACCCCTCGGGCGGCAAGTTTCGGCCAGTAGGTTCAGCTACTAAGCGTAGCGCCGAATCAGCCCGCCCTCCCCCCTCCCCCGTAGCATGGGTGTCCCTTACGCACAGCCGCCTGACAAAACCAGACTCACACCGCTGTCCTGTCTGCAGACACTCTGGTTCCGCGCTGATGACGGTCCGCCTTGTGTGTTCGTGGCTTGAAGAGGCAGACGCACAGTGCAGGTAGGACACAATGCGGTGCTGAGCACATACCAATACAAGCACTTTCTTGCAATTACCCACCCCCTTACGAACCCGCTTCGTGTTGGCCGCTTCTCGGCCAGGACAAAAAAGCGTCATCCGAGCACTAGCCACAGCGCTTTTTTCCTCTTTTCTCGCCTTCTATCCCGGCGGCAGTGAAAACGTAACGTGACAGGAACCCAGAAAACGCAATAAGTCTCTTCTCCCGTTTTCTCTCACCGGATCCAAGGACACCGCATCAGTCGAGGGCCCGAATGGAATTCAGCGGAAGACAGCCAATGAAGCCAATACCAGTCACAGCCGAAGCGTGATGCGCTTCTCAATTGGAGGGTGGGGCGTCGACCGCCCACAGTATCCGGCGTAGTCGCACGAGATCTGGCTGTCGAGATGAAGTCGGCGGAACGACCGTGCGGCAGTGTGCAGAGCGGCGCTGCGAGGGCGTACCTCGGAGCTTGGCACTTCGTGTGGAATCCAACCCCGTAAAGCAACGGTCCGCCACAGGACCAGAGTGGGCGGTACTGTGCGACTCGCGCCAACTTCCGGCTCTCGAGCGTTGCCCGCTGCGGGTTGGCTGTCACGCTCTTGCTTCGGGAGCGAACTTCTTCCCTTTCCCTCTCTCCTTTGATTGTACTGCTGACAGGACTGCGGACGCACAAAAGGGGGGGTGTGTGTGTGTGTGTAGCTGTGTGCTGTGTGCTGTGTGCTGTGTGCGCGTTCGCCAGTGCGGGAGAGCGCGAACAATGGTGTTCACCGTGTTTTGCGCCGCCGACGTGTACGGCAGCAAGTGGAACCTCAGCGTCGAGTTCCCGACGAACGTTTTGTCGAAGGGGCTCACCTACCACGAGCTGGTCGACGTCATCGAATGCGCGTACCAGTACGAGTGCAAGAAGTGGAAGCCGCACGGGGAGGACGCGTGGGAGTTCCAGGTCGAATACCTCGCGATCATGGAGGTCGACCACACCGACGACGGGCGGCCGATCTATTACAGCGGGCTCCGCGTCACGGAAGACACCGTTGACCTCCTCGAAGACGGGTCGCAGATCCACGTGCACCAGCCGGGCGTGCTCGACTCGTCGTCGTCGCTCCCGCCCCCGCGGAACACCATCATCTGGGAGCTCGTGCGGCTGTTCGGGTTCAGCGGGCCCGAGTCGCAGATGATCCCGTCTCTGTTCTTCAAGTTCGACACGCGGGCGACCGGCATCGTGACGGAGGAGACGATGTGCGAAGCATTCCCCGCGGACCGGGCGGCGCGGAGGCTGATTGAGCAAGTTTTCGCGAAGGCGGATCCTAGCGGCCTGGGGTACATAACCTTCGGCGCCTGGCTCGAGGTCGCCGCCGAGGAGCCGCGGCTGCTCTACCAGGTGCAGAACGAGTGGATGTGGCAGAAGAGCAGGGAAACCGACGACGCGCCGCCGCCGCACGGCGAGGGCGCGGAGGGACACTCGGGCTCGACGACGGCCGTGCAGGACTACAACGACCACCGCATCCAGCACCGGCAAACGCCGGACATCGACTACAGAATAAACAACGACGACGAGACGGAGTTCCAGCCCTTCCACGCAGAAAGGCACGGCAGTTCGGCGGAACCGAGGGAAGCCGATCGCATCCAGTGCTGGTCGTCGCAAACCGTCAGAAGAAGCGACGGCAGAGCCACCCACTGCGGAGGATCGACGGAGCAAAGCCACAACGACCGCTTCCAATGCCGGCAATCGGACACAGAGCACACCGACGACCGCGGAAGCCTCGCCGCGGAAGTGATCGCAGCCGACGCCGACCTCAGCCCTTACCGCAACACCCAGGGCAGAAGCCGCTCGTCCGGCCTCCGCGCAGGCTCCAAGAGCAGGAAGCCGGCCCGGCCCTGCTCCCCGAAGCCGGCCGCTGCCCGAAACCGGGGCAACCCGTGCGCGGATCCCGTCTGCTCCCAGACGCCGCGGGCCCGCGGTGCCGGCGGCAAGCCGCCGGCGCGGCACCGCCAGCGGCCTTCGCCGTCGCCGGGAAAACGCCACGCGGCGGCGGGCGCCAAGAGCGCTAAAGGCCGCGGCACGGCCGGCGGCCGCGCGAAGCTCGAAGAGCCCGTGGCGGCGCCGCGGCGCTGCCCGTTGCTCGCGGGCGGGGAGCCGGGTCCCTTCGCACGGGATCCCGCCGCCGCCGTCGACGGGGGCGACGAGAGGAACCGGGACGACTGCTTTCCGAGCACGCCGACGGCTCGGCTGCTCGCGAAAATCGCGAGGAGGAGGAGCAGCTCGGGCAGTGCGCCCGGTGGGCAGAGTGCGCCGGGCACGCCTCGGCTGTTTCCGTCTGGATCTGGAGACGCGGCGGGGCTGCACTTCGGCGAGGCCTTCTCGCTGTCCGACGTGTACGACACGTCGGACCCGTTCGCAAGCGCCTCCGCCGCGGCGCACGGCCCGCGGCCGGCGCAGCCGTGGGGCTCGGGGCACCTGCAGTCGGTCCCTGAACACTTCACCCCTTCGCTCGGCGCCGACGGCCGCGGGCTGGTAGCCACCGCCGCCGCCCACGCGTTTCGAACGGCCCCCGCGGGGGGTGCCGTGTTTGCCGAGGCCGCGGACGGGCAGCCGGAGGGTCCCGAGGTGGCTTTGGGCCGGAGCGGGGCCGGGAAGGGGTCGCAGCCCTTCCGCGAAGGCGGGCAGCACAGGCGGGCCCCGTCGGCGTCTGCGCCCGGCGCGAGCCCGGTTTTCGCGAAGAGTCGCGCGACGCGGGCGCGTGCGCCGCCGCCGCAGCAGCAGCAGCAGCAGCAGCACCACCACCAGCAGCAGCAGCACCGCCAGCAGTACCAGCAGCAGTACCAGCAGCAGCAACGGCAACAGCAACAGCAACAGCGACAGCATCAGCTACAGCAGCAGCAGCCGCGCGCGTTCGGCTTCGACTGCCGGGCGTCGCTACAAGCTGGCCACCCGCGGGTCCCCGGGCACTTCACCGCTTCGCTCGGCGCCGACGGCCGCGGCCCGGTCGCCGCCGCCGCCGAAGACGGGGTGTTCGCCGACAACGCGCGCGGCGGCGCCTTCGGCGCCCGAAGCACGCGGCCGCCGCCGGAACCCGAGCAGCAACCGGATCGCGACCCCGCGGCCGCCCCAGTCTTCGCCGACCACCCGCGAGCCTGCAGCTCAGGAGGGGGCTCGGCGGTGTTCCAGCACCCGGAATCGGCGTCCGTCGGGCGCCGCCGCGCCGGGCTGCGGGAGCCGGCCCTCCCGGCGGCCGACGACAGCCGTGCGCCAAGCTCCCCAGAGGCGGCGCCGCGCCGGCACCGGAAGAAGCTGCGGGGGGCGTCCAGCGGGCGCAGGCGGAGCCGGAGCACGGGGAGCTGCGCGAGCGGGCGGCGGGGCGCGTCGAGGACTCCGAGGGCTTCGCCGTCGCCGGTGCACAAGGCGGCGGCCGGGAGCCGGGTGCCGGCGGACGGCCCGCGCAATTCGCTGTTCCGCGGGGGGCCCCCCGCCACGCCCGAGCCTGCGGGCAGGGGCTCGGACCGGCCGACGCCGGTCGCGAAGCCGGCGCCGACCAGCCGCCCGACGAGGAAGGCCGCGACCGCGACCGCGGCGGCGGCAGCGTACGTCAAGCAGCGGCTGGTGCCGGCCCCGTCGAGGAGCGCCATCGACCTCGAGCTGCAGGCCCAGGCGCACAAACGGGGGCTCCTGCTGCTGCAGCAGCAGCAGGCGGCCCGGGTGCAAAGCTCCCGGTCGCTGGACGACCAGCAGGACTCTGTCGATGACGGGAGCAACGGGTACCTTTCAGCTGCGTCGCACGCGGATCTCGCGCCGGGGTCGTGGCGGCCGGCAAGCTCGTGTGCGGACGACGGCACCGAAGACGCTTCGGCCCGCGGCACCTCCCGATGCCGGCTGCGAACGGAAGGCGCGGAAGAAGCGATGCAGCTCACCAAGAACATGAACCTCATCATGACCCGCAACCTGCAGCGGCGCCTGAAAAGCGACATCGCGAACAAGCTCACTGCGCCGGAGCCAACCGTGGCTTCCTAGGCGGCATTTCAGAAAACCCGTCAGAAGCGTTTGCAGAACGCTTCTGCTGCGGGGCGCGTCGAGGACTCCGAGGGCTTCGCCGTCGCCGGTCTACTGCGCCGGCGCCAACCGTGGCTTCGTAGGCTTCGAAAAAGACTTGGCGCTTGCATCAAACATGCTGACGAAGCAGTGTTCTGTCCAAACATTGAAGTGAGATTTCACACCCTCACCTCCGCTTGACAAACCAGTTTACACCGCTGTTCTGTCTGCAGACTCTCAGGTTCCGCGCCGATGATGATCTGCCGTATGTGTCCATGGCTTGAAGGACTGACACACGATGCGGTTGGGAACAATGCGGTGTTGAGCGCGCAGAACTATTCCAAGTACGTTCTTGCAAACCCCCTCTTCTCGCCTCTCACGCCCTAACTACTAGACTACAATCGAGGTGAGGACCTGTGGGATACGAAGGATTCGTCGAGGGAACTGTCGAGTGTGATAGTTCGGTCAACAACCCTCTCTTGACTTCCGTTCATAAGTCCCGGTCGAGGCTATCTCCACGTATTGACAATCAAAAGAAATCGCGCGGAGTGTCCGCGAAGATAAGAAATGCTTGAGGTAATAAATTGCAGTTCCGCTGATTCGCTTTGAACCGGCAGGAAGACGAGCGCCCCCTGGGCGCAATCAAAAATGAAATCGCAAGCAAAAAAAGAAATGAACGGCGAGATGAGTAACTTATTGAAGCGTACTTTCGCTCGCGGGTTCTTGTCGAACGTCGTCGTTGTTGTAAGGCTGTTGGAAGCTTTTTTCCTGTCGTGGTAGGCGTGAGGGGTTTCTTCAGCGAAAAATCTTCCTGCGGGCAAGGAAGGTTGCTAGCTCTACGAAGGTCCTTGTTGGGGTACCTGTGCTGAGGGCAGCGCAACGAAAAACCCCGTTGAACATGTCGAAAATAAGTGCCTTCCCCCCCTGTTGTACTGTTGTAGAGTATCGATTTGTTTTTCTGCCCCTCCCCCCTAGAGCTTACGGTTAACAATCCGCTGTGTCACCGCTCCCCTCGCCCTTGTTGCCCTTCTTTTTTCAAAGCGCCTGTTTGTAGGAATCCTCGAGGAGGCTGCCAGTTGCAAAATCTCAAAGTTCGTATCTGGTTCAGTGCCGGGCGTAAGCGTTTAAAAAAAGAACCCATTTGGAGTTTGGGGTGCTCCAGCCTCCGTCGAAATAAGCTGGCGGCCCCTCCGAGTTTCTTTGGTTTCTCGGTCGAAGTGCGGACCAGTACTCGCGATTTCGAGGTTTCTCACAACTGGGTCAAGACGTCCAACGCGCACCAAGAGCGCTCGACTGAGGACAAACTCAGAAGATTGCGACAAGAAATCGGACAACGCGCCTCGAGTTCTTCCCTCAATGCAAAGCGTGCCCTGGCCCCATGGCTCATCCATTGCACCTCTCATTCGTGTCATGAAACGATCCCCTACTTCCCATTTCTACCGTGTACATGCCACCCATTCTCCCTTCATCCCGTCTTCCACACCAGCTTGCCAACCCCGTACGCGTTAGCGACGGTGTCTCGCTTCCAAGTGTGGCCAGACTCTACCAGAACCCCCTAGCTTTGGCTCTGACCCGGCTGTTTCAGGTAGGCATACGGCCGCACGGTCTGGCGAACGCCAAGCGTCCTGACCGGCTTTCCTCCAAAATTATTCTCGCAAGAGCGAAAGAGAGCGCCGACAGAACGATCATGTCCCCAGGTAACCGAGGCTAATGCTTCTTCATCACGTACGAACAAGCACACGCAAACCCTCGAAGAACTCTACAAAGAACTTCGCAGTTCTTTGTAGAGTTTTCACGTGGCCGAGAGGTTGACCCAGCCGTAGAGCTGGCCTCCGTCCTGTAGACATGGGTAGAACAGCTTCGCTGGGAGCGATCCCTTTGCCATCTGACTACCTGGAGCAGCCAAACCGCTCGTTTTCTTCTTTTTTTGCGTCCTCTTTTCTTGCTGTCTCATTCCAAGTGTACTTGTTTCTCGAACGCTTCTTTCTGTCCTCCCTCGAGCCTTTTGTTTTTAGCCACATGCAATGTGTGAGGAAACTGAACCGCCCAAGTAGGACCTTCTGATCATGATCATTTGCCAAATTTGCCACCTGAACCCAAACTTGCGTGGTTCGGCTGAGCAGTTGCGCCGATCTCAGGATTGTGTTCGCAGAGCAGAGGGCATATGTTAAACGAGTTGACCCGACACTGCAAATCGCAGCCAGCCGTACAAGGTGCGAAACCGTATCACAGCACTTGGGATCCCTTCGGTTGTCTGGCAGCTATTGCCGAGCATTTCCTTCCAAGCTGGCGCTTATGTAAGAAAAAAGGAAGGCTCCTCGTAAAACTTCCGAGTTACACGTGCGTCCTGCCACTTTTTGGCAGGGCTGCCGAAGCGGGGGAACACCCGCGGCCTTCTCGACGAAAACAAAACAGGAAAACAAATTGGAACACACAACAGCAACATCAAAGGATACACGGTGGGGCTTAGCTCGGAGGGCTATGGGATCATGGCCAGTCGTCGTCACCGCATTGCTGCTTGCGCTGGCGTGCGGCGAAGTACAAGCTGAGACGCACCAGATGGTTTGCGTCTGCCGGTGCTGCTACCTGGGTGACTGCAAAGCGATCGCAAATGCAACGGCCCCGCTCGACACGTGCACCCTCTGCACGAAGAAGAAGTGCATGCAGCTCATCGCTAACAGTACGGACGAGGCGGCAGGCGGTTGTCTCCAGACAGCTAATACGTTCGTGAAGGCTGAGTGCTACAACCGAAATGCATTCTTCCCCAAGGTATTCCCCAAGTGACTATCACCGAAAACAACCACCGCTTTTTAGCCAGTGCCCGGGGGTAGTAGCGAGGCGACCGGAAACTCCTCGGAAAGATAGTCCCTGCACACTAACTCGTCTCTCTTTCGAACCCTGCTTTTGGAACCAACCACCCACCATCGCACACAGTTGACGTGCTTCGTCTTGATCGGGTTGCTCACAGGGCTCGTCGTCTTCGGGGTGGCGAAGGACCACATCCCGGCGCTCGCAGCGTACAGTGCGAAGCATTTCAATTACTAAGATGCGCAGGAACCAGCAGTCTGCTGACACAGAATCCGATTCTCCTGACGTAGTTGCAGGCTCTTCGGCAGGGGCTGTCAAGCGGTCATAAGTTACTGAGGGTACAAGGCAACCGAGCGGTTGGAGCGAAGGAGGAAGGGAAACACCCTGGCTCGCCAGCCTTTTTTCTTTTGACCCGACCGGACGGCGGCTACCTCCAGCAGACCTTGCATTCTTGGCGGTTTGAGCTCTCCAACGCGCCAAACCACCAGATTGGGTCCAGGCGGAGTCGTCTGGTCGGTTGGGTCAAAGACGTTGGTGAACTAGGTTGCTGTACCCTCCTGGTAGCTCCTTGCACGAGCAAAGTGGTTGTGGGGGCCGAGCAACGTCGGGTGCCCGCCCATACCTGGCATCTTGGTTCTGGTAACGAAGGTTTAATGAAGAAGATTGAAGAGCAAAGGTGTGCAATACGACGATGGGTCAGCCAACGCCGCACGTCATTATGTTGTTGGTCATGGCCCCGCGTGGAGTGTTTCGATGGTCAATTTTCAAGACTGCGTCATCCGGGGCCTGTGGAATCATCAGGAACGTCGAATGTGTCGCACCTTCCAATCTCTGCATCCGGGTTGCGGAATGTTCACGCATTCCCATTCGGCAATCCGAGGAAGCTCGTCTCAGGCGGGGAGCTTAGCCCCTCCTCGTACAACTCCCGCCTCCGCTCGAGAAGCTCTGCGAGCACAGCAGAATCTGGATAGCGCGTTTCTGCTTTTCCGGCAGCGTGCAAGTAAATTCAGAGTTTCCTATGAACCCCTTACGGACGGAGGTTTGCCCAGGGTTGCAAAAAGACCTCTGGGGCAACCCTGGGTCGAACTGAAGAGTTTTATGACTCCAAATTGAGGAACCTGGGGAAGTCTCGTAACCCCATGTGTACAGCGGCAAGTACGGATCATTTTTTGCCGTATCCTTCTATCTTCTCTGAAGCTCGGGTACGGACCTTTTTGACAGAATGTTTCCTTTTCCGTCCGCAAGGGGTTAAAATCGAAATGAAACTTATGCAGCTTTGCACTCAGCGAGACTCCGGTTGCTGAACCGCCAAGATTTTAGCGCATCGGAAGCGGGTAGAGAAAGAGAAGATGAAAGATCAGTAGATGAACGAGTTGTTGAACGCTTACGCCCGCCACTAAACCCAGATTTACCTGTGTTTCGTGTGGGCTACAGCACATTTACCTCCTTTGATCTATCGCAACTGGCAGTCTCCTCAAGCATTTCCTACAAAGCGGGTGCTTATACAAAAAAAAAAGAAATAGTAATCGCAACCGGACAAAACGCAGGTGCTGCGTCTCGCGTCTACCACCTGGTTAGCGGTTTGCCCGTCACCAAAGAATAGCTCTGCATGGTGCTTTGCCGCGGACGAAGGGGGGTGTGTCCCTTTCGCCTCATCCTTGTCTTTTGATGATGCTGTTTCTGTTTCCAACACGTTTGGTAGCAACCGTCTCGACGGCTTCTTAAGTGCAAGCGCCAACATATTGGCTCATGTCAAACACAGCAATCTGCTGGCATCGTCCTTCACTTCTCCCTCGTGTCCTCGAAGCGGAGTGTGTGCCCCCTGGAAAGTGGACGGTCGCGTTGGCGCAAAGGAATTGGCGAGCGAAACAGCGCCGAGGGATTGGGACCTGAAACTGTCAGCGGGCAAACAAGACCCTGTCGGGTTGGACCCTAGTTTTAGTTGATGCAGACTGGAAGCCGCGACTAGCCTGAAGGACCAGTGCGTCTTGTTATCGCCTGTTTACCCTCTGATGGGACAATTCACTACGTCAGGGTTCTACGCTGAACCCGTCGATGCCGAGCCCAAAAGCCCGAATGCGCAGAACAACAACGCAGCGAGGTTAGCCGCCCCAGTCCAGCACCCACCCCTTGACTATTTCTTGTCTGCTGGTGAGAGAATCTATTCTGCCCGACCTCCTTGAGGTCCTCTAGCCCCTCAAGCCATGCAACCGGGTGGGTTCCAACAACAGTTGCTGTGAGGCGACCGGAGAGGGGGTCCCTGCACTCTAGCTCGTCTCTCCGGCTCTCGATTATTATTCCTCATCTTCTCAGGAAGTTCCCAAAGTAAGGCTACACCAAAAGCCACTGACTTGAGATCAAAACTTGTCGCTGCGCGATGTTCTTCGGCACTTCGGTGCATGTCAGTTCAGATCCTTTTTGAAGGGCTTTCACAGAAAACTCACCCCGTAACAGGAAACCTACGAAGTCGAAAGACACACGTCGATTCCGGCTGATCGTCGGTTGCGCAAAAAGAATCCCAGCGGGGGGGGGCGGGTGAACCCCCTCATCTGCCCCGCCCATCCCCAGCACGCAGCCCCCCTTCTCTCTCCTTCCCCCGTTGAACGATGTGGGTGCCGCTCATATTCGCTTTGCTGCTGGTGTTTTCGCCGGGGATGGACGGGATGCAGCTTTCGTGGTTTTCGAAGGCGGACGCGGCTTCGAAGGACCCGAAAGGTCTCGCCGAGTGGAAGTACCCGCAACGCGGAATCGACGTCGCGCACTCGTCGGGGTTCAGGATGGATGTCGACCACACCGTTAGGCAACCGGCGACGGCCCGGGTCCCGCGGGACGTCGAAGCTTTGTATTTAGACGGCGCCGACAAGGCGGGGGCGTTGACGTTCGTGGACTCGCCCGCCTGCCAAGTCACCCGCCGCGATCTGCGCGTGGTGAACGCCGGCATAGAACCGGGAGCCGTGCTCTCCATCGACATCGAAAGCCGCGGTTCTACCTACGCTCCACCGATCGGCTGGTCGGGGGCCTTCTTCACGGCGCAGCAGGACCTGCCCAAAACCATCGCCCCGCAGACGAATTGGACGTTCAGTGTCGGGTTCATCCCGGCGCAAGACGACGAGCACGCGGAAGCCATTTTGCGTGTCTCCACCACCGCGGGGCTCTTCCTGGTTAAGTTGGAGGGCCGCGGGACTGAGAGCCCGCACCAAGCGGCGGGCATCGACTTCGGCCGGGTTCCTGTCGCGCAGGCCGCGCACCGCCCGCTGGCTCTGCACAACCCGCACCACCAGTGGATGGTCGTCCGGAAGCTCGAGATCAACCACAGCCTCTTCCACATCTCCCTCAGCAACCCGACCCGCTCGGGGGACCCGCGCCTGCACATACCGCCGCACACGACTTCCACCGTCGCGTGGATTTCGTTCAAGTCGCCGGTAACCGCCCCGTCCAGGGCTCGCCTCCGTGTCCTCCTCCATTTCTTCTCCCCCGACATCGACGAGGCCGACGACACCGAGGAACCCGAAGAAGGCAACCTCATCCTGTACATCCCGCTGTACGGCCATGCGTCCAACACCGCCGTGGTGTCCGTCGTCCCGCGCATCGACTTCGGGTTGCTGACCTCGTTGAACGAACAGAAGCAGCGCCCAGTTGTCGTGTTCAACACGGGAACCAAGCCGGTTTCGGCCGTCGCCGCGAGTCTAGCCGAGAATTCGACGCAGTTCGCCGTGTACCTGGACTCGTCGGTGGTGGTGCCTCCGGGGAAGGAAGCCGTCATCGGCCGGATCGTCGGCAGGGCGCACGCAGAGGGCAAGTCCCGCGGCGTCGCCCGGTACTTGCTGAGTGACCGCAGTGTCGTCGCGGTGCCCTTGCGCCTGAGCGTGCTGTTCGGCTCCCTGCAGTACCCCGCGTCGCAGGCGACGTTCCAAACCGACGTGCAGGGCGTCGCCGACTCGCTGCTGACGCCGCAGCAGAAGAAGCTGCCCCTGCTCTCGACGTTCCCGACGCCCGTCCTCATCTACTCGGTCGTCCTGGAGTCCCGCCACGTCGCCGCCACGCTGCCGGACTTAAACCGCCCGTCGCTGCTGTCGGCGAACGGCGGAGGAGACCCCGTCATCGTCACGCTGACGATCACAACCGCGACCGCCGCATTCAGCTCCGTGACCTCGCTGATCGTCCGGACTAACCTCACGACGTTTTACATCCCGGTCACAGTCCACACAGGTGGGCTCGTCGTGTCGAACACGTCGTCGCAGGAGGAAGCCGTCATCAACGTCGGCCCGCTGTCGCCAGAGGGCGTCAAAGCCCTGCAGTTCACCGTCGCGAACCCGACCCCTTGGTCCTTCACCATCACCCGCGCGACCGCCGAGCACCTGCCGCCCATCGGCTACGTGGAAGCCAGCCCCAGGGCCGTCGACGGCGCCGAAGTGCGCGGAACCGAGGCCCCGCTGCCCAGCCGGGCCGTGAAGCAGCTGCAGCTGATCCTTCCGGAGGAGGCCGACGATTGGTCGGCGCTCACGTACTACAGCGGGAAGGACGTGCCGCAAAAAAAAGTGCGGGTGACGCTCGAGTCGCGGAGGACCGACGACGGGAGCCCGGGCCGGTCGCTGACGGTGTGCTTCGTGTACACTGTCGTCGTCGGCGAGCTCGTCTGGGGTTACAAGGGGCACTGGCACCCGCAGCTGCCCGCTTCGGATATGGACGCCGGCGCCGCCGATTTGATCGTCAACGTCGGGTCCGACAAGTTCAGCTACGTCCAGATCCGGCACAACTTCGGCCCCAACGTCCAGCTGGTCTCGGCGGAGAGCAGCTCGTCGTACTTCAAACCGGTCCTCCCGGCTGTGAAGAGCCTCGAGCCGTTTACAGACTACGACATCGGGATCGCAGTGCATGTCGTCGCGTCTGCACGGGAATACGGGCAGGGTGCTTCGTTGGACGCGGCGGACATTCGAGCGCACGAAGCGTCGAACGAATATTTCAAGGACTTCATCGGAACGGAGGTAGGCGGGTTCTTGACGGTCTTCTTCCGGGTCGAAGGCGTCGGGAAGGAGATGTTCCGGCGGATTTGGGTGACGGCGGAGGCAAGCCCGCCCGTGTTCGCGGAGAGCAACGTCATCGAGCTGCCGGCCGCGCCGCCCGGCACCGAGACTTACGGCTTCATCCCGATCCGGAACCCGCTGCTCGTCGAAGCGGCCGTCGAGCTCGTCGAAGTCGGGCCGTTCCCGCTGTTCAGTCAGCACCCGAAGGGGGACCCCGACGACTGGGCCAACGTGCTCAACGGCGCGACCCGCCGCGCGGTCATCCCGTCCGGCGGAACCGCTGTCTTCGGGCCGATCACCTTCTCTCCCCGGAAGGACGGCTCCGGCGCCAAGACCCGGGGGGTCGCCGTGCACACCCTCGCGCTGCGGACGCCGGTGGCCGGGTTCGAGTTCATCACGGTGACGGCCGCCCGGGGCGAGGTGCAGCTGGTCATGACCGAGGCGAAGCCCGCCGGCGAGAGCAAGGACGCGGTGCCCCTGCAGGGGCTCGGCCTCCGGCTGAGCGACAAGGAGATCAACCAGATCCTCGACGCCGTGTACTGGGACGGGAAGGTGTCGGGGCCCGTCGACTTCGCGACGTACGTCGCCTACTGGATCATGGGCTGGCCCGCCCCCGCGGGGGCATTTTCGCAGCTGCCTACCAGACGCGTGAAGCACAAGCTGGCACTGGTAAACGACGGTGTCGTTCCCTTGGTCATATACGGCGCGGGGTACCGGTTGTTCGGATCGGTGGTCGTGTGCAAGTACGGCGACCTGTCGATCCAGAGCCTGCCGCTGTGTGGCGACGCGGAGAAGATCGTGCTGCAGCCGGGGCAAAGCGTGTCGTTTCGGGTCGTGTACGAGCCGTCGCTGCTGGTGCAATCGACGAGCGCGACGCTGCTCATATGCGCCCGGGAGGCGGTCACGCAGCGCAAGCACGACGACGCCGCGTTCTTCGGCATGTTCTGGTTCCACAACCCGGACTGCCACGCTGCCGAACTGACCATCACGGCCAGCATCCCCGAAGCCGTGTATCCCACCCTCTCCGTGGTCGCCGAGGCATCCGACGGCTTCTCCCGCGCCGCCGCGCTGTCGATGCTCGTCCTCCTCGGCGCGTACCTCATCATCCACGCGGTCATGGAGAGCACCGAAGAGCTCCTCCGGGCCCACAAGCTCGCAGCCGTGATCCCCCAGCGCCTGCAGTCCACGTTCTTCCCTTCCAACCCGCCTACCCCTGCAGCTTCCCCGAAGCCGTCGGCAAAGGCAGCGGCGAAGAAGCAAAGTGAACCGGTATGCCCTCCTTGCTGTTGTTGCGAAAGAAATAGTTCGCTGAGCACGTGTGCGAACGGACCGTGTTGTGTATCTCGACATGGCAGGTTGCTGCGCTCTGCCAACTTTCTTTTTTGCACCTGACATGTCCACGGCGTGATACGTTGTTCCAAAAAATAAGAAGCAGCAATTGTATCCGACAGCACTTGTGCACGGTGCTGAATGCCTCCGTCGCTATCCTGACGGTCGTGACAAGCACACCATATTTCCTACCATCGATTTTGGCATCACGTGACAGCGAAGACGAAGCAGCAGACGAGAGTCAATGTACGCAGTAGGAAGAGGGAATATTATTCTCGGCTTCCGCCGCTTCTATCCACCCTGAAGTGTCCCACACTGAGTTTCACCAGTGGGGGCTTTTGAGTCGTCGACACGATGAGGTTAGGTACTTCGTGGCTTCCCCTGAAGGGTGCGCAAACCTTGACTGAACATGCAAACACAGCCGCCGCAGGCCGACGTGCGCGCGCAGAAAGAAAGAAAGCCCGCCGACCCGCGGCCCGCCGCGAAGGACGTCGAGCCGAAAGAAGTTGCAGCAGCTGCCCGCCCCCCCGCCACAGGCCCCCCCGCCGCAGCAGTGGGCAAAGGCGGATCGGCCCGCGAACTAGAGGAGCAAGCAGCAGAATTACGCCAGCAGCCCGATCCGCCGCCGGCACAGGAAGCCGAGCCGAGCGACAGCGGAGAGGAGGAAGAGGAGGAGGAGGAAGAAGAGGAGGAGGAAAACGACGAGGCCAGCAGCAAAGCGACCGCGGCCAGCGCGAGCCCCCCGCAAGCGGTGCCGCAGAAGCCCGCGAGCCAGGCGCGAAAGGGCAGCGAAGGCGTGCGATCGGCTTCGGGCAGCGAGCGCAGCTCGGGCACTGAAACCAGAAGCAGAGGCAGCCGGGGGACGCGTTCAACTGTCTCTACGGCGACTGCCAACCTCAACGCAAAAGCGTTGGCGCACGCGGAGCTCGACCAGAAGCTGCGGTTGCAAGAGGCGCGGTTGCAGCGCATTCAAGATGAGCTGAAGGTGAAAGAGTTCGAGATGTCTCGTCACGGCATGGAGCGCGAAGAGGAGCACTTGCGGAAGGACATCTCCATGGAGGAAGCCACCGCCCGGTACGACGTTCGGCAGCTTGCGCAGCATGAGCATCGAACGTGCCAAGAAGCGGAGGTGTTCTCGCTGTTCACGACGCACGAATCCGAGCAAGATGAAAGCCACTCGCAGCTGCAGTTCAACCTTTTCAACGTCTCGCAGCCGTCGTTCAACGCTCTAACTCCCCCTGATGCAGACGACATGCCGCCATTGATGGACGGTGGCGGCGACGGTGATGCGTCGCTCATCACATCCGCTCTAAATTCCTTCCTTTACGGTCCTGTCGACACGCATCCCAACCAGAGAGCAACTAGCAGCACAGACCCATGGGACGCACCCGGATCTCAGGCAAAGCACTGGTAGGGGGCTTGCGGTGGTACACGAACGGACGATCAGCAGCCGCTGAATCAATGCGGATGGAAATGAAGAACGCCATGTATTGATCTTCGCGTGCAAGATACAAACCTCTCTGGGTGGGGCTTCTCCTTTTTCCTGAATTAGCGCTTTTTTGTGTAGCCCGTTGTTCCGGAAGTGCATACCAACGATAACTGCGGGGGATACTTAGGGGGTGAGCTGTGTCGGGACTAGTTCTTGGCCGTCTGTGGATATCGGTATCTACAGTGCAGTTACCTCCTTAGGGGCCGGGCGGGCGGATTCTGTATGGTGAGATGGTCAAAATTTTCCTAAGAAGCCTTCAGAAACTTCTTGGGCAAAAACAGAATGCCGAACTGCGGTTATTGGGGGGCTGCCTGCTCCATGAGAGTCTTTGAATACGGGGGTGCAACTGCTGACTTATGCGGGCTACTGCTCAGAAGTTTCAACCTCGCTCGACCCGCTGGGTCGGTGTGCGCATCGAAGGCCAGTTAGACGCTTGTCTTCGACGTCTTAGTGCGAGAGTAGTAGTAGAAAGGGAAACTAGAGTTTTCGTTGACTGCACTACCCTGAGCCCAGATCCTGGACGTGGCAAATTTGCAGATGATCATGATCAGAAGGTCCTACTTGGGCGGTTCAGTTTCCACATTGCATGTGGCTAAAAGTTTAATAACAACCGACTAATAACTTACTGCCCGTCGACAATAGTGTCATCAACCGAGAGTCGGAATTAGTACACACCAAGGCTTGAGTGTCATCATGCACGGCTGATGACACTGTGGTCAACTCTAGGATACCGTATGCTGAGCGAAGTAACGATGCAAACTTCAGGGAAAGACGAAGGGATGCATGCCATAGTCAGACCGCCCGTCGAAAATAGTGTCATCAATCGAGTGTCGGAATTAGTACACACCGAGGCTTGAGTGTCATCATGCACGGCTGATGACACTGTGGTCAACTCTAGGATACCGTATGCTGAGCGAAGTAACGAAGCGAACTTCAGGGAAAGACGAAGGGTGGCACAGGACCTCTCTCCCCAAACGCCACCTCCCCCCGTGTACTGAGCCATGTTGGATAGTGGCACCCTATGTTTAGCAAATATCGGACTGGCCCCATCCGGAGGCGGGGTTTCTTCCTGGGAAGTCTCATTCGGTGTCTACGTTTGTGCTATCCCCCCGTGTTTGAGATGGATAGCCAAACCCCCTTTGATTAAGATGAAAACTGACCGATAATGCAAATCCATCTAAACACGGGTGTGAGGTTCTGGTACACCCCGCGGTTAGATGGATCCCACACACGGTCTCCCTTGGATGTACGCTTGGGAACATGTCCTGAAGAACGAAATCAGAAAATTGCAAGAACTGAGCAATTCGCAAGGACAATGCGAACCCAGGTTCGTGTTGGCTGCGCGACCGTGCCAGTGTATACGTATATAGCCGACGGAACGAGGGGCCTTAGAAGTACGTGGTTGTAGTGAAGTGACCGGAAACTCCTCGGAGAGATGGTCCCTGCACTCCAATTCGTCTCTCTCTCTCTCTCTTTCTCATAGTTGCTACAAGTCGCTACGTCGTGTCATGCGGTGCGTCCCCAACTTTCCCACAATGTTGGGGTGTGTGTACACATTTCCCCACAGTGTTCTGTGGCTAATGTGGCCAGAATCTCTCTGGCAGTGGCTCCAGCTCCACTCGCGCTCTGTTCCCCAAGCTCTCTCAAGTCTCCAGGTTTCCGCACCGATCTGGAAACAGGCACGTAGCTTTCATGCTTCCGTGGTGTTGTACGAAAGAAGTAATGAAGGTGTAACTTTTCGACCTGTTATCGCGCCGATCTGGAAACAGGTACAGTATTTTAATGCTTCCGTGCCGTACGAAATAGAAGGTGCAGCTGTTCCAACCGGTTAACGCGCCGGTCTGGAAATCGGAGTGTGTCTACCGTTTCTCTGATATCAAAAGAAACCAATGAACCTGTTCTCGCACACTTACCAAGAACTATGTTTTGTGTGCCGATGTGAAAACTTGATAGAGTCGCTTTCCATTGTTCAACGTTAATGCCTGAAAGCAAACGTATTCGCACACACTCATCACACTCACCGAAGACTAGGAGCAGCTTTTTTGTGCCAATAGATTCTTTTTGAAGCTGAGAGTAGCTTCCTAATCCGCTAAACGAAAAGGGTTGTTCCATAGGACCGGAGTAGTTTTCATGGTATGCAACTGGAGGCTCCCACTTTTCATCTAAGAGGAGCAGTCGTTTCGACTCCAGCCATATCCTTCCCAACCGGGGTGCTCCCGTACATGTGCGTCGAAAAGGAACTGTCGGCTCGACCCCTCCGTTCAGTTTATCTTCTGAAGAATACTGCTGTACTGAAGGAACATTTCCGAAACAACGGCCGAGGAAGTCAAACGAAAACAGTCTAGAAAATGATCCAACAAACTGATCCAAGTTCTGGAAATGTTCCATCGGGATACCATGCATCGAGAAATGATAGGGGGCCTCCCGAGTTTGTGCTGCTCACAAATACAGGAGTCGGAGTTGATCTTCCCCGAACATGTACAGCCAAACACCGCCTTAAATCTTTTAATAATACATCTGTACTGACGGAAACATTTCCGGAACAACGGTTGCACAAGAAAGAGAAAACGAAGCCAACGAAAAAGTGCTAATACAGGAAACCCCCCCACGCGAAGAACTAGAAACTTTTGCCTTATCATTTTCATCACCTTTGGTCAGTTGATGCTGATCGTCCGTTGCTTCGTTTACCAGTGCAAGCCCCAACTCCGGAAATGTTCCTTGAGGAAGCACGTGCTTTGTAAGAAGTACTCGACAAGGTCGGCAGTTTTTGAATCGCAAAGAAATAACGAATTGCGTGCTGTAGCCAACACGAAACACAGGTAAAACTGTATTTGGTGCAGGGGTGCAAGTGTCCAACGAAAGAAAAATAACCATTCGTAGTAGTTTTTACCTGGCACGCGACGTTTTCTGCGCTCTCGGGGAGCTACCTTTCTACACCGACCTACTTTTCTGCTGATGTGTGTTTTTCAGCTCAAAGCAGCACAAAACACGGGGTTCCAATCGAACGCGAAATCATTGGAGGGGGGAGCATATTTGCTGGCGGCAGGCCGCGGCACGGCTTGATCTTGAGAGTGGACAGCAGGAAACCATGCCACCGATGCGAAATGATGAAGAAAGAAGCAAGAACAGGTCTAGAAGCCCGTGCGTGTACGGGTCGGTTTTGAGAGTGCATAGCAGGAAACTGTGCCGCCGATGGTTGCAGTCAACCGCTGGCTGCGGCGCCTTTTTGGACTCTCGCGAACACTGCAGGCTTTCGCATGTCCTGGCGGTTTGGAAGCGACACGGGACGGTTGGTCAAGGTACACATAGCAAAGGCTTGATCAGCCGAAAACCCTTTCGAGCTCAGTTACGTCCCGAATTGTTGTGTTTCCTAAGTGTGTACACCCCTCGAGTTCAGTAAAAATGTCGCGCTCTGCGGTAGAAAAGCCAGCTTATTCACACGAAGAATTTTCTGGCACACCGGAAGACTACTCGTGCCAGAAAACCACTTTGTCTCGAGAATAAATAGCCATTTAAGCCAGTCCACCCCTATTTCCTGGAAGTGCATCGAACTGCCTGCTGCTATCATCGTGGCTGTCACAGCCTCAGGCAATTCCAGTAGCAACCGAAACGAATATAGTTGCCAGCTGGATGCGAGTCGAACTTTGAGTGTGTGAGCCCCTTCGAAGAAAGGTCCATCACACTAGCTCCAGGCTACTTAGCCCGGGTCTCTGGGGTCGCGTCCCCCTCCTTCTCTTGGTCGCCTGATCTTGCGTCTTGCTGGTCCGTCCGGGCTGGTCGCTTCGCGCTTCCCCCTTCTATTCGAAAAGCAAAGAAGAGAAAATCAACATACGCATTTCTTGACTTCAGCACAAGCTCCGGACTCAACTGGGCACTTCACAGCTTCACAAGCGTGACACTCGGGGAGAAGTGAGAGGCACTTCGGGGACACCCGCAACCACTAGCAGCACAAACTCAAGAGGTTTAGCCAATAAGTCTCTACAGTACTGGCATACTTTCAAAAGTATAGAGGAGAACGGAGTATTTCACAAGCTTTCGGTACCGCGGGAAACAGCTCGCTTGACCAGACTTAGACCGCACAAGCAAGGAGGAGACGGCTAAGTCTAGTCGTGCGTGCACAATGCCCCAGTTTCGCCGTCTTCCCACCCACTTTCCCCCTGGTACTTCAACACTGGTGATGTGTCCACCGTGCTCTGCCGTTACTTTTTAGATTGCCACGTAAGGTAAGACAGGTCAACGGAGGGCCGCGGTCACTACTGGGGGGGCGCGGCTTGAGGCTGTCAACTGGTTGCTCAGACGCGGTGGTAGAGGATTAGCCATGCACTATGGGTTCTGCCTGAAGCTATGAACAGCCGCCTGACAACCTAGAGCCACATCGCTGTCCTGTCTGCTGACAGGTCCCCCGCTGATGACGGTGCGCCTGGTGAGTCCGTGGCTTGGCATCCAGTTCGAAACACGTTCTTTCCCCTCCGAAGTTCTCAGCGGAACGTCAGGAAACCGTATCAACCCCCTCCTTCATTGAACGGTCGAAGCGAATGCGAATTAAAACTCCTCCTCATCAATCGGCTTTTGTAAGTCGTGGTCCGTGAGGCGGCGGGTTGTCATCCTTCGATTAAGCTTGAGACAAATAGAAACGTATAGACCCGACACCCCCTTCAACGGTCTTTTCGTCCGCAGAAGAGCCAGCAGCGGTCGATGTTATTTCAGACTGCCAATAGCGTCAGAACGAACGCACCTCTATGATATACAGCATCACATTCGTGCTCTGTTGCTTCATGAGAATGGCAGGTTGGAAGACACGGTCAACGCAGACCAGCAGTTGTTCCTTCCATCCAGGTATTTAGAGAACGAACGACGACTTTGGTGGGTCGAATTACAGACTAGCGGAGAAGAGTGAGTCTACCCATCCCCTTCTGGCGCGTACTCCTCGGTGTAGAGATTTTTGACGGCTCGTGGAAGCCCGTGCACTGGCGAACATCTTGCAGATTCACCGCGTATCTCTTTCCCGTTCGATTCAACCTTTTCAAAAAAAAAAAAAAAAAATCGTCGACCGCACAAAAAAACATGATTCGACAGGTCGATTGCCCCTAGTGCTTCGTTCATAGAAACCCTGTGCAATGGAGCCACCAATGCGGAGCCCGTCACATTTTTGCTCAGCCTTCCAACCATCGGGCATTGCTCGCAGAGATCTGACGGAATCCCTCGCTTGAGACTGGCAGCAAAGTATAGTAACAGGACGCTACGTGGAAGTAAAGCCGCAGCTATCAATAGCGTAAGCAAGGGCCCTTGGCTCTTCACGTCTCCGTGTGTTTAAGGGGACTCAAACGAGTGTAGCTTCCCGACTCAGAGGATGGGACACTCACACGGGCACGAGCGTTGTTCGGTGCATGCGCACGGACAGTTATAGTGAGCGCAGGTACGCAATTGCAAAAGCACAGCGGCAAGGGAAACCGAAGTGAACGTCGCTTTCCCACGGTGCCCTTTGGTACTTCAATTGTACACGGCAACCCCATGTCATTGTTCTCTGCGGGGTTCATTGATTGCCAGCGTAAAACTAGGACAAGTCGGTGCGTCCTAGCGAGTCGCGGTTACAAGTAGGGCGCCTTGGCATCGCAGTGCTACCACCTCTCCTTACCCTGCAGTCAGTATTCGTGAACCAGTACAAAATCTTCGCGGAATCCCCCCCAGCCACAGGCAAGCGCAGAAACTAAAAGCGAATGGGAAGGGCGAATCGTTGCTCGCAGTAGTGCAAAGAAACCGCATGCAAAGGCGGCCGGATGCTGTGCCGAGGCTTCGCTGTGTTGCTCCTCAGCCTGAGCGGGGGTTGCTTGCTTTTTGTGGGGCTGGTGGGCGGCGGGCACCAGCTCGCCGTGCAGGTCAAGGACAGCGGGAATGAGCCGCGTCGTGATGACTCCGCGTTGTGCGGACAGTGCGAGAGCGTTATTGGGAAGTGCGAGCGGGTCGTCCTGATGCTGGTCGACGGGCTGCGGTACAAGGCGACGACGCGGCGGTTGGAGGCAGGTGGCGTCCACACGTTTCGGTACCTGAATTCGTTGCTGGCGAACGGGAGCGCGGTTCGGGCTTTATCCGTCGCGAAGCCGCCGACCGTCACGCTCCCACGGCTCAAGAGCATGATGACGGGCAGGGTCAGCGCGTTCAGCGACGTGCTGTTCAACTTCTTCGGCGACTCCGCGAGCGACGACGACTTCCTCCGCAGCGCCAAACGGGCCGGGAAGAAGCTGGTCGTGCACGGCGACGACACGTGGCTCCGGATGTGGCCGCGCGGCACGTTCGACGACCGGTCCGACCCGGTCCTGTCCTTCTTCGTCTCGGACTTCACCGAAGTCGACGACAACGTGACCCGCCACGTGGACAACGAGCTCTCCCAGCCGTGCGACTGGCACGTCCTCATCCTGCACTACCTCGGGATCGACCACATCGGGCACTATCTCGGAGCGGACGCTCCGGAGATGCTGCGGAAAGAGGCGGAAATGGACGCCATCATCGAACGTATCCACGCGAAGCTCCCCAGCGACGCGATCCTCGTCGTCGCGTCCGACCACGGCATGACCTCGCGCGGCAACCACGGAGGATCAAGCACGGACGAGGTCGATTCTGTAGTCGCTGCTCTCTTCCCCAGGGGTTCGAGTCCCGCGTTGAGTGACCCGGGCGCGAGCGATCCGCTTTTCCCGTCCGCGCCGGGGCGCAACGCCGCGACCATGCAGCAGGTTGATTTAGCCTCCACGCTGGCGCTCGTGCTCGGGCTGCCCATTCCGACCACGAACGCGGGTCTCTTCTGGCGGCCGCTCTTCGCCCCCGCGAGCCGGAAAGCGTGCCTGCAGTGCAACGCCGCGCAGCTCGCCGGTGACGTTGACGCCTCGTTCTCGGAGCTTGCCGCGATCGCTGAGTCGCGCACGGCCGGGGAGGAGATCCATGTGCCCCTGTCCCTCGCCGGGGCGTTCCTCGTCTTCTGCATCCTGCTCGTGCTGCCGGACGACGGCCGCTCCATTTGGGCGCCGTGCGCCGGGTCCGCCCTGCTCTCGCTCGCCGTTTTCTCGTCGACCTTCGCCGAGGAGTCGCACGTTCTCCACTTCTACCTCGCGAGCACCGCCTTCCTGCGGGAATTCCTCCGGGGGCTGCGGGCGCCGGCGCCGCTGGGCTTCAGGGCCCTGCGCGCCCTTTTGCCGGCGGTCACACTGCGAGCCCTGTGGGGCTGGACGCAGACAGGCATATTGGCGCTGTCCAATCCTTCCGAGCATCTGATGGCGTCTGACTGGGTGGAGCAGTACGGTCTGAGTCCGATCGTCCACTTTGTCTTGGCTGCCGTCGTCGTCGGCAGCGTGCACAGCGGGATGGATCCGAAGGGGGGCGGTCGTTGGTGGTGCACTGCCGTGCTCTTCGCCTTCGGCGTTGCCAGGTACCTTGACGTTGGTCACTTTTGGGGTGTCATGTTGCGCTGGTTAGGCATCGCAGCAGCTGCATTCCGCGTTTTCGCGGTTTCCCGCGGCATGCTTCGACTGTCGCGCTCCGAAGAGGATGCGAGCGCTCCAGAGTACGCGCTGCCGAGCGGCAGCAGTGCTGCAAGGCGGTCATTGGATGGGCTCGGGAAAGCTGAGCCTCAAAACGCGAGGCGTGCGATGAAGGAGCTGGCCGCGAGTCTGGCCGCGATTTTCTCGTGCGTCGTGCCCGCAGTCGACGCGCCTCCCGTGCTCCTTGCCGTGCTGCTGTTCTGCCAGCTCGCCGACGCGGGAACGATTGATGGTGGGCGCAAGCACCGCGGTGCTTCATCACCTTTGGCGGCGTTTCTATTCCTCCTGTCCGCGCTGTGCGCCCACGCTGGAACCGGCCGCTCCATTTCCATAGGCCATCTCCGCTTCAGTTCTGCATACGACGTCGTGCTCTCGTACCACCCCCTCGTTCTGGCCGTCCTCGTCCTCGCCATTCAGTACTCCGGCTTGCTTTCCGTGCTCTTGCCCTTGTGCCACGGAAACAACCCCGCCTATAGCATTGCCGTCTCTTACTTCGCCTTCCACGTCCTCTCCGCAGCCCTCGCCGTTGTATTCTTCCGCAACCATCTCTTCATTTGGTCTGTTTTCGCGCCGAGGCTCCTCTTCTGCGTTGTGGATCTTGTTGCCTTCGCGCTGTTCAGCTTGCTGGTGTTCGCCTTACCTGGTGCCAGGAGAGCATGAACATGTGGAAAACGACGGGCTTACCGCCTCACTATTTTGGTCGCGGAAACTAACGTTCTATCTATCCATACCGGTATCGTGGGAAGTCTCTGCTATGGTCAGCAAATGTGATGTTGTCGCCTGCCATTGCGTCGTCAAAGTCGTGTGTGAAGTTAGCGGGGGAACGCTTGTTCCGTTTCTGATGCACAGAATGCATTTACGAGCGAGAAGGCACACACCCCTTTCAGATCTAAGAGCAGGTCGCTGGACGAGCGCTGCATGCCCCTTCGTCAGGTGTCCTGGTTTACGTCCGTTAAACGCCGCCCAACACAATTCGAGATATTTCTGGGCTTTGGTCGGGCGAGCACTCAATTACCAATTTTCGTGGTGACCTTTCCGCTGGTCGCTTTTTTACATGTCCGCTGCCACAGGACATCCACTTCTTTGTCAAACCAGCCCCGGAGAGGTCTTTGAGCTCACCAAAGCAAGCTTCCAGTCCACAGACCAGTTGCCGAGAGGTAGGCGCGTGCAAGCGGTGGACTGCTTCTTTAGTGTTTGAGTGTTTCTCAACCTCAGGTTTCCCCACACAACGTGTGCTGTTTTCGCTAACACTCGAATTAGAAACGCTCGTGGTTGCTACCCACGCTACGGGCATCTGCGGGCTTGTGTCCCCAAGCATTCATCGTTTCTTGGGCTGACGTCAGTGTTAATTGACTGCCAGATGCGATAGCCAAGGGGGATTGCAGCCATGCGGTCGTCGAACGCAGGACGTTAGTCCTGCCAATTCAGCCCTTGAGTGTCGCTTGAAAGTCTGGTCTCAGACAAAATTGAAGGCTATGATTAGCTTGCTGACCTGCAGATTATTACGCTTGATGCTCTGAAATCCTGGACCCGACACCGATCCAACTAATGAGTCGAATGGCTCGGCGAGGATCCTGCGGTTGGTTGCTACAATGCGTTGACATGCTAATGGCTCTCCCACCGCTGCAAGGTGGGATGGCCATGCGAACGAAGGGTGCAGTCTGATGGTTGGACGAACGAGAACAGCAAGAAAAAGTACACGCCGGGTCAAGAGCACAACGGTCACCCGCCGACAGCTCGTGGGGCCATCCAAACTGATACAAACCGCGGCCGCCAGGCGCGAGGAGTTTGTGTGGGCCCCACGTGTGTAGCCCCCGTTCAACAATTTACACACACTAAATGTGTGTGTCAACCGTCTCTTTTTTAATGGCGACAAAACGCATAAGAAATTGCCGCTGCCAGGAAGGGTGGGAAAGAGAGAGTGGGGAGAGCGGGGCGCGATGAGGGGCTTGCTCGCGTCGTGGCCGCTACTTTGCCTCTCGTTCATTCTGGTCTGCGCGGTGGTGCTGGTGTCGTTTCCGATGCTGCCCGTGACAGCGCACGTCACCGGGGCAGGCGGGCGGAGCCGCCTTGGTGCCGGCGCGGGGAGCCGGCTGGGCGGCAGGTCAACCGCGGAGGACACGGACGGCCGCATGACCCACCTGATCCTGGTCGCCGGGCACGCCGTTTACACCGGGAAAAGCCTCGAGCACCCGGAGGAGGAGGCGAACTGGTTCCTCGAAGACAGCCAGCGCGGGCAGCTGTCGACTTACCTTCGCCACATCGAAAAGGGCGTCGAACTCGCGTCCAAAAACCCGTACGCGGCGCTGATGTTCAGCGGCGGGCAGACCCGCTCGGCCGCGGGGCCGCGCTCGGAGGGCCTGAGTTACTGGCTGGCGGCGAGCGCGGAGGGCTGGTGGGGCCACGGCGACGTCGCCGGCCGGACGGTCCTCGAAGAGTACGCCCGCGACTCGCTCGAAAACCTGATGTTCTCCCTCTGCCGGTTCCGCGAGGTGCACGGGCAGTACCCGGAGTTCGTCACGGTCGTGTCATACTCATACAAACAAGCCCGCTTCCAAGACCTCCACCGCGACGCAGTGCAATTCCCGCCCGACCGGTTTCACTTCGTAGGCGTCGATCCTCCCATAAACCCGTTCAACGACCAGGGTAACATCGAGAAGTATGCACTCTTTCTCTCTCGCCCATCCGCGAAAACATGTGGAACAAGACTACGTCCCTCGCAGGAATGTACTTGCTGTCGGTCACAACAGTCCCGGACGTGGCTAGCCATTACTGAGCCGGTCCATCCCCTCTTGATAGACCGTGCTAGACCTAAGAATACAACATCGGGCAATTCGATGCAGCTCTAGAGACTAGGGATAGACCTGATAGACCGTGGTGGACCGTGTATCACTGTGATAAACAGCGGCAGGCGCTTCTATGCTGTTTCAAGAGATAGGGACGGACCGGCTCAATTACTCATAATGCCCTTGCTCTAGGAGAACCCATTTAACAAAGGTCACCCGGATACCCTAAGATACCGGAATCTCATGGCATGAGTGTGGAGGACCGCCGAGCAGGAAACTCTTTGAAAAGATGTTCGATCCGAGGGCTGAACCACCCTAACTACTCCACAGTAGTGTTTTTTGGGGGTTTTGCATGAGTTTTCCAGCTGAAACGCGGTAAAAACGCCCTCATATTTTTGTCCCAAATTGCCCCATTGTAGCTTGCGTGGGCCCCCCTACTCATGCGAACTTTAGCTCTAAAACAACCGGTACTTGCCTTTATGCGTTCCCCCAGCCAATCCTGTGGTTTGGAAGCGAGCGCGCCTCACACCCCCGGTGTCACTGCCGCAGGCCCTGCGCCCGCCCGGGGGGCGGGTAAAGCCAACGATTCACTCTCCGGTGGTGCAGGGCGGTCCCCGGAGCACTGTTCACAACCGGTTTCGTTTGGTTTGTGCCTGCCGGTCTAAAATAAGCGGCCGTGTCTTTTCACCCTGCAAAAGGCAAAGGGTTTCCGTCCAACGAGGTGGGCTTGTACGTGTCGATTCGTTAGCTATCGCCTTTTCCCGCTTTCAGGTCCAACCAACCTGGTATCGCTACGGAAGCTCTGGGGAAGAGGAGGGTGTGCACTGGTGCACCGAAGCCCCAAGTGCCTGCAATAAGGGGTTCGTGGACGTCTATGCCCATGGGATCCGTGGTGTGTAGCCGAGGGCCTCAACACACGATGAAAAGCATTCAAAAGAAGGTGTTTCGGGAGGGCCTGCTACATCGGGTAACTACGTGTTCGGCACACTGCAGAGCCACGGGCCCTAGGTCAAGTGGCTACAAACGTTCGACACGAGCAGAAGAAGATGACGCGAGGCCCCACCTACCTGCGCCTAGCCCCGCCGAGCCGGCTTTTGTTCGAAAACCTATCAAATCACCAGGTTCACCGCTGACCCTTACGGTTGCCAAGAAAAGTCCGCCAATCTGCGAGCCAGGAGAAACCCGTTCTCTCGCACGATCCCTTACACAATGGTATGCGCCATCCTTGCCGTGAAGAAGAGAAGAAGAAGAAAAGAAAAAGAAAAAGGCCGCTCCTGGTCCAGGAACGTGACGGTCAACCACAGCTTGCAAAGCTTGAGTCGGAGGCAGCAGTACCACAACCCCGTCCGCTCTGCCCTGTGGCTGACCGTCTCGACGAGCTTGTGTTCAGCGCAAGCCCCAAGGTGCGCCACGCCTTGCTGCTTTAGTTTGGGAAATCGGTGGCCACTTGACCCGTAGGCCCGTGGCTTTGTGGCTGCAGTACCGCCGAACACGTGAAGCTTGGCTCCCGTGTAGCAGGCTTTCCCTGGTACCTTGCCGTGAAGGAAAAGAAATTTACTCCAAAAAGCGCTTTCTTTGAAAACCCTTTAAAGCTAATGAGCGTTCATTAGGGAATGGCCGACTGCACGGTGCCGGAATAGTTCCCATCGCCGTGAGGCATAAAGTCCCTCGCAGAGTTAGTACGGGATTGTCGGGGGCGGGTCCCCCATGAGAGTAAAAAGAAGTGTCGCAAGACCTGCCTCTTGCGCTTGCTGTCTCCGGCTGCTTTTGACAGTTCTACAGCCACTAGTTACCAAGAGCCTATTAGACCCACACCCACAGTCCTGCCCCGACATGTCGACTCTCTTCACGACGTGCTCAAAAAACATTCTCAGCAGGGACAAAGTCCCTTGGCGGCGCATGTGGGAAACAGCGCATCTGGCATAGAAGAAGCAGCGTTTCAGCATTTGCGGCGCTTCGGCGTTTCCGCCTGTTTCTACACGGCGAGGTCCAGCCTCAGAAGCTGGAGTCGTGCCCGAATTACACCCGAAAAGCGGGCGTGCTACCCGCTTTTTGAACTCCAGCTTCTGAGGCTAGACTCCACCGTATCGTTGCCACTTAGCACCTCTTACGGCGGCGACACGAGGCATTCACGAGCCCGTGACACGCCCCGTTGGGAAACGAAGAGGATACGATCTACGACCGGAACAGCCTCTTGCTAGAGTGAGAACCCTATGCTTACGCACTCTGTCCGTTTTGCCGAGGATTCGTCGCGGGTGTCTTCCGCTAGTTGCGTGATCTTTCAGCGTTGCTCGCGCACGTGCGCCTTCTTAAAGCAGCAGCGCGGCCCGGAAAAGCCGTTCCAAGAAGGTGCAGCGGCGGGTCTCCCTCCTGTCGAGTTGCAGAGATCGTTCCAACTGGGCGTGACTTGCGACGCAGTGCAAGCCGGATTGCACGCTCGGTGTTGGGTCACAGCACACACGATGGAGTCCAGCCTAGCAGGAGCTAACGGCGGAGTTTAGCAGCAGGTGTCAGAGCTGCACATTTTACGCGATTCGGGTAAAGCATCCCCGCTTTACATTGTACTTCGGGGACATTCACTCTACCTCCAGCTTTATACCCGATGGTGCGACTGTCACGCTCGGTTGGGTCACAACACACACGATGGAGTCCAGCCTCAGGAGCTGGAACTGAAGGTGGAGTTCAGGAGGTGTCAGAGCCGCACGTTTTACGCGATTCGGGTGTAGCACCCCGCTTTACGGTGTGTTTCGGGGACGTCCACTTTACCCCCAGCTTTATAGGCTTGACTCCGCCGCTCATGTAAATTGACGCAGCCGCACGCACATCTGCGCGGTCCACATGCGCGCCGCGTCGTTGCTTCCTCACAAGTTCCTCTCTCCCTCGTCCCTATTGGAAACATCGTAGCTTCCGGTGCCGACTTCGCAGCTTCTTGCTTGTTCCCAACCCTTTCCTTCGTGATACCATCTATTAGAGACAAGGCTCGAGGCTGATTTCCAGCCGAAGTTCTCGCAGTTGTACTGTCTTGCTGGAAAGAAGAAATTGGGGATGCGATGATTGATTGCGCTTCGGTCCCACTGCCCATCCTCGTCTTGAAAGACCCAAACACGTGTGTAGCAATACTTCAATACTTTCAACAGCTAAGAAGCGAAACCGAAGAAACCCAAATACACCCGACAATGTGCGACGTCATTGAACCCGCCGCGAAGAAGATGAAGATCGGCTCGATCAACGACAGCAACGTCGTGCGCAAGACGGCAGTTGACGGAAACGTGAGCCGGTGGTGGATCGAGGTCAACGGCGAGAAGGTCTTGGAAAAGGTAGTCGAGCTGTCGCCGACGCAAGGCTACCTCTCCAACGCCACGCACAGCACCACCGTTTACGCACTCGGCGAAGTCGTCATGTCGACGACCTTGCACATGAAGGCGATGGTCCACTTTGAACACAAAGATAAGCTCGAGCAAGCCTTTGCAAAAATGACCGCCGCTCTCAGTATGTCTTCTTCATGTTTAAACCGACGGATCGCTTCATCGATTCGGGCGAAGAAATTCAGAGCTACGGTGCCCGGTTCCTTTTCCAGCCGTTCTTCGTACTAAACAATCTTGCGGTTCGCCCCTCGATGTGTTGTGCGGGCTAAAAAGACGTAGGCAGCGTGTTTTGATGGTTGATCAGAATTCCTGATAACCTGAAAACGACTCAGGGTAAGTACAAGTGGGAAGCGATCAAAGCGCCTGTCTTTCAGGCAGAATTCGCAAGCCAGGCGGGAGACCAAGCATTTGCCCTGGGCGATCAGAGCCAGAAATGCGTCATGCGTATTTTTGGCGACGCTACGAAAGAAGAAGCGGTCGCTCCCCGCTGTCGGCTTAGCCAAGCGCGGCTAACGAGCTATGAAGAAATTCTGGATTCGATCCACGTCAACACTCAACGGACCCTTATGCGCGACCTCAGCATCTGTTCTGTGTAAAAGCAAAGTTGAGTGCACCCACTCAGCGAGCTTCGTACCTGACAGACGAGGGAAAACTGCAGTTCTAACCCTCCCGCTCGCTGATACAGCGGCATCCGTTTGTCTTGCTCTATCCCGCCATAGTTCCCCGTCTTTCGGGAGGCAGAGGACGAGAAAGATGCATCAAAACGTGCACTCACACCCATACCCACACACACACAGGCATCCCTGCGTTCACCGAGAACTCCTGGAACGACCTGGTGCAGCAGCTGCAGCTGAACGAGCTGAAGAACCTCCACCACAACTTTTATGTGAACAAAGCTGCGTGCCCGGAGTTGTGCCCCAATGGGCCTTTCAACTGAGGTACTTGCTGGCGAACGCCGTGAAGCCAAGTCCCTGGTAGGCCCGTTCGGCTCCTGTTGGATTCAGAGTATCGCCGCTTTACGCACTAGGCTTGTGCTGATAGTAAAGTGCGCCCACCCTGTTTCCTGAACAACGACAATGTCGAGGTTGATCTGCTTCATGGGCGGAACCAAATGCATTGAGAACAAGCCGTTTCTTCATTTCCATTGCCACACCTTCAGTCAAACGGATGATGTACACAGAAGCGCTCCCGTCTCGGCACTCCTGTGCGAGGCCGTGGAGCGCACTAAAAGCGGAAGTGCCCGCCTCTCCTCTTGCGGTGTCGGCGGTTGTGGGCACCAGAAGCGATCTTGAAAAAGAAGAGACCTCTTCTTTTTCTTAGTTTCAAACAAAACTACGTATTTTCTCCTTTGATCGGCTAAAAAAAGAAGAGCAGAAAAAGAGGGGAGAAAAAATCTCCTCTCTAAAAAATCGGCAACACAAAAAAAGGATTGGCGGCAACTCAAGAAATAAAGTAAAGACCATTTTCTTTTTTTTTAACAACACACACGAACATCCCCCTTTTTTCTTTCATCGGTCTTCAATAGTCCACCTCTTCCCCAAAGGCTCCCTCTAGTTCTACTTATCTAACGCGTATTCTTCGTTTCCAGTTTTCTCAAAGGGAGAACGCGTGCGACCTGTAAACAGTACGCGGTCCCCTGGTGTCGAACCTTTTTGTCTCCCCTCTGAAAGGAAGGCGAGGTTAAACGGCGCGACCCACGACGACATCATGCGTCGTCTTCGATGGAAGGGTGTCTGAACTGGTGATCAAGACAAGAGATCACCCAAACTAACAGGTAGCTATATCCACACCCAAGGAAAGAACACAAACCCGCCTTGACTGTCGACCGTAGACACAATACACCGGATCCTTAAAACCCGAAGCGGTCTACAACAGGGACTTCGTTCGCGAGGACTACGCTACCTCCCGGTCGAGAGACACACCTTCATCGAAGACGATTTGCCTCGAATCGATGCCGCCGAGAACGAACACCGCAAAGCGAACAAGAAGCCTTCTGCCGCCCGGCACTTGTCATCTTGCGATTTGCACGCGGGGACACCCAAAAAAGGCGAGTTAGCTTCTTTTGAGCTAAATTTTACACGGGCCAACCCCCCACCCTCCCCCTTCCTCCGGTTTTCCGTATTCACACGGTGAGAGTCCTGCGTCAGAAGCTGGAGTTAAAGATGGAGGTGAACAAGCGGGTGTCACACCCGCTTTTCGAGTGCGGATTTACACGCTTTTTGGTTGTAGCACAACCGCTTCTCGGGTGTGACTCGGGCACCCTCTTGTGCTCCGCAGCTTCTGAGGCTGGACCTCACTGTGCACCCCACACACAGGTCAGGGGGAGATTTGGTCCGAAGTTGCAAATGCGCAGAGTAAGAACCCCCAACACCAAGGTACGAATCCTGCGGATTGCTGCGTTTGTTAGCCGCAGCGTCCGCTTGTTGGTTGTTTTGTTTCGTGGTGGTTCAAGACCGCTCCGGGCAGGGCGTGATGAGCGTCTTCACCATTACGGACCCTTCGATTGCATCTCTCTCCTCCGACCACCCCCATCCTCCACCCTTTTTCCTTCGCCTCCCCTTTCACGTACTTGCTAAACCTCTTCTTGTTTTGATGCTATGCCATGGCTCCGTCCGTTCAAAGACTACTGCTGCAGCGAAACCAGTCGGGGGAGTTTGAGCTGAATGAAGGACCACGGGAAAAGAGCAGAGCCGGGCGGAGTAAATGTTGAGCATTGAGTTCTTTAAAGTGCAAGTGCCATCAAGGCTGTTCACGGGCTAGTGTTACTTTATGACGTCGTCCATCGGGAGAGTCAACGATGATGAGGATGAGGTCAAACGGGTCATTTCCGAGTCAAGTTCTATTCCCGCTCGCTTTCGCGGCGGACTTTCCGGGCTGTTTTGGCTGTTTCTGGGTCGACGATGGGGAAGAAGTCAGGCATTCCATTTCGTGCGTAGAGTTCTTCAAATATGTCGAGCAGGAACCTAAACTTTCGAATAGAAACCAAAAGAGCGTTTTACCACCTTGTGCGGTGTCACAAAACAAAGGCAAGCCAGCCCTGCTCAGGAACCGAAAGGAAGCCACGAACTCCGGTTGCTCAGCAGCGGAGGAGAACGTGGGGAGGGGGAAGATGAAGCGCGCCCAGGTGATAGACAGCGACGACGACACCCCGTTGGCGCAGAAGCCGCGGGAGGCAGGCCCGGGGGCGAAGAAGGCGCGGCGGGCGGTCGCCGTCGACAGCTCGTCGAGCGCCGAGACCTCGAGCAGCGGCTCCGAGTCCGACAGCAGCTAGGATGAGCGGCCGCCGAAGCGTGGCGCGAAGTAATTTTCCCTTTGCAGGACCCAATAAACACGCTGGTGAACTCTTACTCAACCCCATTAATACTCAAGCGAACTTTCACTCACTGGCAAAACAAATGCAAGCAGCCCTGCTCAGGAACCGAAAGGAAGCCACGAACTCCGGTTGCTCAGCAACGGAGGAGAACGTGGGGGGGAAGATGAAGCGGGCCCAGGTTATAGACAGCGACGACGACACCCCGTTGGCGCAGAAGAAGCCGCGGGAGGCAGGCCCGGGGGCGAAGAAGAAGGCGCGGCGGGCGGTCGCCGTCGACAGCTCGTCGAGCGCCGAGACCTCGAGCAGCACCGGGTCCGACAGCAGCTCGGACGAGCGGCCGCCGAAGCGCGGCGCGAAGGCCGCCGGAAGGGCGAAGCCGGCCGGCAAGCGCGCCGCCGCCGCCGCCGCCTCCTCCTCCGCCAAGAAGCAGCCCACCACCCCAGCCTCCCGCGCGTCGACCGCCGCTGCTTCGCCGGCGCCGGCGAGCCCATTTTCGCCCGGCAACCTGTCGGCGAGCTCGCCCATGCAAAAAGAGACGAGGACCCCTCCAAAGGGCACGACCATCTTCTCCTGCAGGGGGGACGCGGCGCTCGTCCTCCGCATGCTCAAGTACGACCGGAAGAACCCGCTGAAAACCAAGGGGTTGGACCCCTTCGACCCGTCACTGATCGCCGAAGTGTCCGGGCAGCGCCTGAGCTTCGACGAAGCCTCGCAGCCCGCCGAAGCGAAGCCCGAGAAACCCTCGGCCGCGAATCCCGAGCTCCCGCCCGCCGCCGCTCTGCGGCAGCAAGAGGAAGCGCCCAAACCCCCTAAGGCCGAGGACCCGAAACCTCCCCCGCCTTCCTCCCCGGCTCCGGTGCAGTCGCTCCTCAGCACGCCCAGCGTCGTGGCGGCTGCCCCGAAGGCGGCGGAAGCGAAGGCCGCGCCGAACCCTCCCCCGCCTGCCACCCCGGCCCCGGTGCAGTCGCTCCTCAGCACGCCCAGCGTCGTGGCAGCTGCCCCGAAGGTGGCGGAGGTGAAGGCCGCGCCGAAGCCGGCGGCGCCCGCGCGCACGCCGGCGACGGCGAAGCCGCCTTCGAAGAAGCAGATGAACATCACCGCGTTCTTCAGCAGCTGCGCGATGAAAAAGAAGTGAGCGGGCCCCGCAACCGCCTCAGCTCAGACCCGTCGCTGATCGCCGAAGTCCGGGCAGCGCCTGAGCTTCGACGAAGCCTCGGGGCCCGCCGAAGCGAAGCCCGAGCTCCTTCCCGCGGCCGCTCCGCGGCAGCAAGAGGAAGCGCCCAAACCCCCTAAGGCCGAGGACCCGAAGCCTCCCCCGCCTTCCTCCCCGGCTCCGGTGCAGTCGCCCCCCAGCACGCCCAGCGTCGTGGCGACTGCCGAAGGCTGCGGAAGCGAAGGCCGCGCCGAACCCTCCCCCGCCTGCCACATCGGCCCCGGCCCCGGTGCAGTCGCTCCTCAGCACGCCCAGCGTCGTGGCGGCTGCCCCGAAGGTGGCGGAAGCGAAGGCCGCGCCGAACCCTCCCCCGCCTGCCACATCGGCCCCGGTGCAGTCGCTCCTCAGCACGCCCAGCGTCGTGGCGGCTGCCCCGAAGGCGGCGGAAGTGAAGGCCGCGCCGAAGCCGGCGGCGCCCGCGCGCACGCCGGCGACGGCGAAGCCGCCTTCGAAGAAGCAGATGAACATCACCGAGTTCTTCAGCAGCTGCGCGATGAAAAAGAAGTGAGCGGGCCCCGCAACCGCATCAGCTCAGACCCGTCGCTGATCGCCGAAGTGTCCGGGCAGCGCCTGAGCTTCGACGAAGCCTCGCAGCCCACCGAAGCGAAGCCTGAGCTCCCCCGCGGCCGCTCCGCGGCAGCAAGAGGAAGCACCCAAACCCCCTACGGCCCCGGTGCAGTCGCCCCTCAGCACGCCCAGCGTCGTGGTGACTGCCCCGAAGGCGGCGGAAGTGAAGGCCGCGCCGAAGCCGGCGGCGCCCGCGCGCACGCCGGCGACGGCGAAGCCGCCGTCGAAGAAGCAGATGAACATCACCGCGTTCTTCAGCAGCTGCGCGATGAAAAAGAAGTGAGCGGGCCCCGCAGCCCCCTCAGCTCCTCTGGCGTGCAGCCCACCCGTTCCTGGAGTCACGGCCCGCTTGCTTCAAAACCGCCGCGCTAATGCCGATGGTCCTAGTCAACTCTGCTGGCGTTGCCTCAGCATCGTCCATTGGTGCATCGGCCGCCCTCTAGTCCGTTCTCTGGTGTTGCCGCAGGGCAGCACCAACCCGACACCAGCGATCCCAGCCCTCCCCGCCGCGAAACTGTTTCTGGAGTCAGCCCGCTGCTCCGAAAACCGCAAGTTAAGTTGCGCTAAAGCCGGCGGTTCTCGCCAGCACTCTGGCGTTCTAGTCCGCACGTTGGTGTTGCCGCAGGGCAGTCACCAACCGCGACACCAGCGATCTCTCCCCGCCACGGTACCGTTTCTAGAGTCACGACCCGCTACTCCGAAACCGCAAGTTAAGTTGCGCTGACGCCCGTGGTTTTTGTCAGCACTCCGGCGTTTTAGTCCGCGCTTTATTGTTGCTGCAGGCGATCCCTGTACCATGCAGTCGTTCCTGGAACCTCGGTCCGCTGCTACGAAGCCGCAAGTTAAGTTGCGCTAACTCTGGCATTCTAGTCCGCACTGCAGGGGCAGTCACCAACCCGACACCAGCGATCCCTCCGCCGCGCAACCATCCCTGGAGTCACAGCCTGCCACCCCGAAACCGCACGCTAAAGCCGTTGGTCCTTGTCAATTCTCTGGCGTTGCCTGTCCACTGGAGCGGCTGCCCCTCTAGTCCGCTCTCTTTCAGGTGTTGCCGGGCACTCACCACCGATCCCTACGCCACGAAATCGTTCCCGGAGTTTCGGCCCGGAGTCTCGGCACGCTGCTCCGGAACCGCAAGTTAAGTTGCGCAAAAGCCATCAGTTCATGCCAGGCGTTGTCTCAGCGTCGTCCGCTCGTCACTTGGACGCCTCTCTAGTCCGCACTTTCGTGTTGCCGCAGGGCAGTCAGCATCCCGACACCAGCCACACAATCTTTTCTGAAGCCTCTCCAAAACCGCACGTTAAGTTACGCTAAAGCCGGTGGTTCTTGGCAATGCCTCGAGCGTCGCCTGCTAGAGCCTGGGGCGCCCCTTTAGTCCTCACTCTGGTGTTGACGCAGCCCCGCATAGGTTGGTTTCAAAGAATTAGGAGGCAGTGTACTACATGAACCAAAGCAGGTGAGTTCAAAAGCTCCAGCAGGACCACAGCATGCCCACTAGAGAGATTAGCACCAAGGAGCTCGCCGAGGAGCATCATGAGAGCAAGGAGGCGGGTACCCGCATTCGCAAAGCAACCTGATGCCGTGGATCCGCCCACGACCGCCATCTTCTTCGTTGTTTTTTATAGACTGAATTTCATCGGCGCTGCTGTTGCGATGTGTCGGCTTCCCGACCGGAACAATTGAGAACGGGACCCCCAAGGAGTACCTAGTTGTATTCCATTCAATTTCAATGCCTCGGAAGTGCTCGGCCTCGTCATGTTTCCGGAACTGCAAATGCGTCTTATCATGTCGTCGGACACACTTGCCCTGAATCTAGTCAGAATGCGCTTTAGATCTGATATCGGCTGGCCCAAGAATACCGCAACAGGCCTCCCCGCCGCTCGTGGAAGATGCTCGCGTTCAGAACAGGTCAAGCGTGCCTTTCAGCGCATTTGATCGTTTCTTCACTGCGCCTGCTTTCTCTTCTGCGCTCTGGGTGCTTTTGCGCTCGCTTTGTGCTCTTTCTTTTGTTTTCTTCTTTTTTTTTTTTTGCTGACGTCACCCCTTCGCCGTTCCGACCACCGACGCTACCCAGGACATCGTGTCTTGAACAAAGAAAATTGTCCAACGTTTCTGTTCTCGACCTGCTGGTGCACGGCGCAGGCTGGTGAACAAGCGCAATTGGAGACAAACGTCTCAACTGACGGTGCTGGGATACTCTCCTGGAGACGACCGCGTCAGGACGGTGGCCATGGAAGTCGGCATCCGATAATGAGTGTGTAACAACTCACCTGCCGAATGCACCGGTCCCGAAAATGGATGATGCTCAAGCGATCCACCCATAGTTGGCCGCGTACTGGTCACACAATCACAAAGCCAGGCGTGCGTAGGAGTGCGTGGTCCACGCCGCGAAGTCGTTGGCGTCAGCCTCAATGGAGCGTGGATGAGTGCAGATCTTGGTTGTAGTAGCGCATATTCAATGGAGAACATTGAAGGCCGAAGTGGAGAAAGTTTCCGTGTCAACAGCAATTGGACATGGGTCAGTCGGTCCTAAGGCAAGGTGTAATTGCTCGCCTCAGAGATTTCTGCCTGCTCGGGACTCCTCAGACCTATTCAGATCGTCGCCGACCCGAGTAGGGGACAGGCCAAGAAAAACTTAGGTTGCCGAAAATTGGGTCTACTCACAAACCCGTTCTTGACAGTGTCGACATTCCAGACGCCACCCGCCTGGCGATATCTGGCTGCTGAGAGTTCCCCGACACAACCTACGAACGAAAAAGGTACGGACAACCCAACGCAAGTGTCCGTCCGAAGTATACTCTCAGCCCGCTGCAGCACCAACTCCGGTGCCGCCACTCACTGTAGCAGAGCCGCAACCTGCAGCGCGCCTCCGGAGCGACTTACGCCCGCCGTAGCAGCACGAAGAGAAGTATAGGAGACCGGAAACTCCAGGGAGAGAGGGTCCCTGCACTCTAACTCGTCTCTCTCTCTCTCTCTCTCTCTCTCTCTCTCTCTCTCTCTCTCTCTCTCTCTCTCTCTCTCTCTCTCTCTTCTTCTCTTCTCTCTCTCTCTCTCTCTCTCTCTCTCTCTCTCTCTCTCTCTCTCTCTTTTCTCTCTAAACTGTGTGACTCTCAGGTACCCGGGTTGGGCGGCGCCGCAGGCGTGTGCTGTGTGGGGGGGGGGGCATCTTATTAAGAAAGCCTGGGCTCCACACCGTATTATGCGTGCGCGATGATGCGTCGTGTCGCGGTTCTGTTTGTTCTGGCGAGCCTGCCGCCGGGGAGCGGGCAGACCCCCGCCATTCGGTGCGGCGCGCTGGACTGCGGCGGGCACGGCGTCTCCGCGGGGCTGCGGCCGGGGGCGCCGTGTCGGTGCTCGTGCGAGCTCGGCTACGACGCGGCAGACGCTTGCAAAACGTGCGCGAGGAACTTCGCGAGGGCGCCACGCTCGGGGCTGTGTGTGCCCACCGCCGCGGCGCGCGCGGGCGCGTCGCTGCAGTCAACTGAGGCAGTTCCCCTCGCGTCCGAAGCCGCGCCCAGTCATCAGAGCGTTGAACCCATTGAAGCCACACCGAGCGTTGAAGCCACGCCCAGTTTCGAAGCCGCACCCAGCGTTGAAACCAGTGAAACCTCACCGAGTCTTGAAACCACACCCAGTGTAGAAGCCAATGAAGTCACACCCAGTTTCGAAGCCACACCCAGCGTTGAATCCATTGAAACCACACCGAGTCTTGAAACCACACCCAGTGTAGAAGCCAATGAAGTCACACCCAGTTTCGAAGCCACACCCAGCGTTGAATCCATTGAAACCACACCGAGTCTTGAAACCACACCCAGTTTCGAAGCCCCACCCGTTGGCGAAGTCACGCCGAGTGTTGAAGCCACACCCGATTTCGAAGCCACGCCTGCCGATTCGGAGCTCTCGCAGTCCTTGCGGCGGGACACGAGCGTCGGCAGAGGCGCCGAGCCCCTGTACGCGGTCGCCGGGCGGGCGGCGCTGGCCGCCGTCATGTTCGGGTCCACCGCCGTGTCCGGGTTCACGCGCGCCGCGGTGCTGCTCGACCTGCAGTGCGCCGCCGACGCCGGCGGCGACAGCCCGCGGCCCTTCGCGCCGGAGCTGCACCCCCTGCGCTTCGGCGTCGGCGGCGGCGCGTCCCGGTACCTGTGGGGCACCGTCCTCGGCAACTTAGCCGCCCTCGCCGGCGTCTCCGCTGCGCTGCTGGCCGCCTCCTTTACCCTGAAGCTGTTCGCGCCCGGCTCCGCCGGCGCCGTGCAACCCGCGCTTCTGCAGGCCCCGTGCCTCTTCCTCCTGCAGGGCACGTCTCTCGCCGCATGCCACATGATCTTCCTCCCGGGCGACTTCGTCAGCGGCCTCGTCGGGGCGGCCGTGCTGGCCGCGTGCTGCGGCGGCGTCGCTGTCGTGTGGCGCTCCGTGTTGCGCCCGGCAAGCAACCGGTGCACCGCGATGCGGGACCCTCGGCTGATTGCCGGCGGGCAGGGCGAGCTGCGCGGGCTGCGCAGAAGGGCTTACATCGCGTTCTTCGGCCCGGCCGTGTGGACGGCCCGGACCGCCGGCGACCGCGGCTTCGCGCGGCGGCACGCCGCCGTTTTCGGCGAGTTCCGCGAGGGCAAGCATCACCTGGCGCTGCTCAACCCGTGCTCGGCGCTCGCGCTGTCGGCGGCGGCGGCCTGCAGGCCGGGGTCCGCCGGCGGCTGCCTTGCGCGCGACGCCGCTGTTGCGCTGCTGTTCGGCGGCTGCTTCGCGGCCGTCGCGTGGCACCGCCCGTTCCTGTCGGCGGTCGACAACTGCCTCGCGCGCGCCGGCGCCGCGGCAACGTTCGCGGCCGCGCTGGGGGCTGCGGCCGGCTGGCGCGATGCGGCGGCCGCCGCGCTGGCTGCCGCGATCGTGGCCTGCGTCGCGAAGACCGCGTACGACGCGGCGCTGATCGCCGCCGAGATAGCCCTCGGCCGGCGGCAAGCGGCGCGCCGGTCCTGGCTCGACCGCACCCCCGACGCGGAGGGCGCCGACGGGCTTGACGTCAGCAGCAGCAGCTGCGGCGGCGGGAGCGGTGGAGGCGACGAGGCGGCGGGCGGCGCGTCTCTTGCTTCGACGACTCGGTCGGTGGCGTCGTCGAACTCGTTCTACTCGTCGGTGAAGTTCGACTCGGCGGCGACGCATCCGTTTCTGCCGCCGGTGCCGCCGGGGTCGTTTGCTCTCGCCCCGGCCCAGGGCCGAAGTCCGTCGGTCGGTCCCCCGCAAAAAGACGAGCCGCAGGCCGGGCGGCGATCTCCGCGGATGAGGGCCCTCAGGGCGAGTATGCGCACCTCCAGCCGGAGTCTGTCCATCGTGCCCCCGCAAAACGACGAACCGCAGGCCGGCCAACGGACACCGCGGATGGAACCTCTGTCGAGCCGGAGTCTGTCCATCGTTTCTCCGCGAAACGACGAATCGCAAACCAGCCAACGGATGGATCCCCTTGGGATCTCCAGCCGAAGTCTGTCCATCGTTTCTCCGCGAAACGACGAATTGCAATCCAGCCAACGGATGGATCCCCTTGGGATCTCCAGCCGAAGTCTGTCCGTCGTTTCTCCGCGAAACGACGAATTGCAATCCAGCCAACGGATGGATCCCCTTGGGATCTCCAGCCGAAGTCTGTCCATCGTTTCTCCGCGAAACGACGAATTGCAATCCAGCCAACGGATGGATCCCTTTGGGATCTCGAGCCGGAGTCTGTCCACCGTTTCTCCGCGAAACGACGAATCGCAAACCAGCCAACGGATGAATGCCCTTGGGATCTCGAGCCGGAGTCTGTCCGTCGTTTCCCCGCAAAACGACGAGCCGCAAGCCAGCCAACGGACGCCGCGGGTGGAACCTCTCGGGGCGAGCATGAAGTCGACGGCGTCGGCTACGAGCTCGTTGAGAAGGCACGCGTCGTCCGTGCGCCTGCCGCCTCTGAGCCCGTCGCACCCGCGGCCAGCCCGCGCGTCGACCGTCCTCCAGCGCCCCGCCGCGGCCGCGGCCCGTCCCCCGGCGCCCCGCAACTCGAAGCTGGCCCAGCACGCGGGGCTGCCAGACCTCGCAGCGAGCTACCAGCAAGCGTTGCATCGCCAGCGCAGCCCGCAGGAAGAATAAAACGGATGAGAAAGCGGTGTAAAAAGTCGTAGGATATTAAAAGGTTTGCAAGAGAAGAGCGAACAACGAAAGGTCGGAAAACGCCGTCAGCACGCTTATACACAGTTTCTCAGAACGACGAAAGTATGAAGTCGACAGCATCCACTGCAACCTCGCGCAACGGCAGACGTCTTGCGCGTCGACCGTCCTCCAGCGCCCCGCCGCGGCCGCGGCCCGTCCCCCGGCGCCCCGCAACTCGAAGCTGGCCCAGCACGCGGGGCTGCCGGACCTCGCAGCGAGCTACCAGCAAGCGTTGCATCGCCAGCGCAGCCCGCAGGAAGAATAAAACGGATGAGAAGACGGTGTAAAAAGTCGAAGAAGATTGAAGGTCCACAAAAGAAGGAGAATACGCGAACAACGAAAGGTCGGAAAACACCGGCTGCACGCTCGTACAACGACATACCGTAAATGGAAATATGTTGGACCGGACAAAAGTCCCAAGTTGCCACTTTTTGGCCGAAAGTCCCAAGATTTGTCCGGCCCAACATTTTTCGGGAGGCTTTTGCGTACTTAGCAATTTTCGAGTTTTGGCCTTCTTGGTTCTTGCTTGGTCCGGATCTGGTGGTATCACATCCCAGGATGGGAAACACTCTGTAGGAGAGTCCTGACGTTGCCCACCAGTGCGATGGCTGCCACGTTCTCGCGGACGACATTCGTACCTGAGGGCGACCTTCTGGAAGTCTTCACAATACCCCTCGCAACACTCGATACAACCTGAGCTGTAATCACCCCGCCTGCCTCTCGCATCGCCTTCAGTATCCTGAACAGCTCTTCCTGTTCTTCTTCTGCAAGCAACCTCGGACGTCCTCGTTTAGCCACGGGAAGGGCAATGCCTCTCTCGTCTCTTTCGTCGTCGTACAGCCTCTTCTTGTTCACGGTTTTTTTCAGCTCGTCTTTGTATGCGTCATAGAATCGTCCGGCCGAGCCCTTCGTTACCTTCCGAGCATTCGGCCTGTCATTCCACGTGGCAACTGCCTTGGTGAGCCCGAGATCTGCGACCAACTTGGCTATCTCAAGCTTTGTATCTGCTGCCCAAGCCTTGTATGTCTCTTGGCCCTTGCGAGGCGCGCTCGCAACTACCTCCTTGGCAACAGCATCAGCGCGGGCTTCCTTCTTGACCTCTGCCGAAACGACAGCAAACGGTTCACGCTTTACGACGTACCGCAACATTGCTCTTTTTTTCCCTTTATTTTCCTTCTGTTTTTGTGGGTTTCCAGTCAAACTTTGCATTGTGTTGTGTGCCGAATAGGATATATGTTGGACCGGACAAAAGTCCCAAGTTGCCAATTTCTGGCCAAAGTCCCAAGATTTGTCCGGTCCAACTTAAGTCCGGTCCAATATTTGTCCGGTCCAATATATTTCCATTTACGGTAAGTATGACGTCGACAGCATCCACTACGACCTCGCGTAACGGCAGACGTCTTGCGCGTCGACCGTCCTCCAGCGTCCCGCCGCCCATCTCCCGGTGCCCCGCAACTCAAAGCTGGACTTCGCAGCATCTTATCAGCAACCGTTGCGTCGCCAGCGCAGGAAAAATGAAGAAGACGGTGTAAAAAGTCGAAGAAGATTGAAGGTCCACAAAAGAAGGAGAATAAGCGAACAAAGAAAGGTCGGAAAACACCGATCATTACGCTCATCCAGGCACCAGAATGACGCAAGTATGAAGTCAACAGCATCCACTGCAAGCTTGCAAGCTCGCGCTACGGCAGCAGAAAGCACGCGTCGTCCATGCGCTTGCCCCAGAGCACGTCCCACCCACCAGCTTCCCCCGGCGCCCTGCCACTCGAAACTGGCCCAACACGCGCAGCCCGCAAGAAAAATAGAAGAAGATTAAAAGGGCTGCAAGAGAAGGAAAGCAAGCGACGAAGAAAGGTCGAACGGCACCTTTCCGCACGCCAATACCGGGAAACCGGCGGAAAAACAAAATGAATCTGTGCGTCCATTCGGGATCGTCGGAAACACAAAAAGCCAAGTCGCCAGAAACAAGAAGCGAAGTCAAATCGTCGCCCGCACAAAAACCTCGCGGGGGCTGACCGCTCGGCGTCCGTCGCTAGAGCTGTCGAGCTGCGATCGTCAAGCAGGTTCGAACGGCGGCCCGGCGACCTGCCCAACAAGCGTTGCGTCTTCCGGCGCGACTGTACGAACTCTTTCAATTCAAATCCAGACGGTATACGAAGACGATGCTCGTTCTCGGCCCCAGTTCCAAACAGAGCATCGATCGGGAATGATCTTTGCACCGCCCCATTTTCAATTCAAACCGGATCGACTCGATCAACAATGGTCAACAAGTCAATCATCGTCGAATCGAGTCGAACGCAGTCTGAGAGATTAGACTTTCGACGCTAACTGAGACTCCGCTAATGCGTTCGACGCCAGAGGGAAAAGATAAATGCCACGCGTCGACTGTTTCCCGGCTTTACACCCTTACTTATCTACTGTTTGTCGTCGGCACGTCGTGGACACACACACGGGCGGCCCCAGCTCAAGTGCTAATCTAGTGTGCGCCGGCCACCTTCTGCCGGCGGTGGCATCCTTCCTGCCTCTCCTGGCCAGGAGGGCGTGGCCTGCGTCCTCGGAGGGCGGCTCGAACCTTACGTGTGTTCAGCGGGTTGTTGCTGTTTCGGTTGCGAAGCCTTGTACTCACGCCCTAGGTGTTTTCTTTTTTTGTATAAGCACCTGCTTTGTCGGAAATACTTGAGGAGGCTGCCAGCTGCAAAAGATCAAAGGAGGTAAATGTGCTGTATCCCACACGAAACACAGGTGAATCTGGGCTCAGTGGCGGTCGTAAGCGTTCAACAAAAAGACCCATTTTGTAGTTGTATTGTTTCTCCCCCTCTAGCCTCCTTCGAAGTAAGCACAAGGCAGCCCCTCGAGTATTTTAGTACTCACGCCCGGGCGTTGTTTTTGGGTACTAAACGCCCAGGTGTTAGACACAAGCGCCGGACTTAGCAGCTAGGTTCCAGGGAGGGCTCGCACAAGCACCTGACCTGAATTACCGGAAAGGGGGGGCCGTTCAAGATCCGATTTTTTTTGTATCACATACCCCTCACCCGTAGACCGAAAAGCGTGAGCCCGCGGGCCTACGTCTTCGGTCTGCCAGCCCTTCATTCTCCTTCCCTTCCATCCGTGGGCGATGCAGATCCCTTCCGGGACTCTCAGCAGCCTCACAAATGAAAACAATGCAATGGTGCGCCTCTTTCTTCCATTCGATTGCCCCCTATATTCCGAAGCAGGTTACGATACGCCAGATTAGGTGTACGAAGAGGCGGCTCTAAACGTGAACAAGGCCAAGTCTGAGCAACTCCCTGTTCAATGTTGTGAAGCCTCGCCTTTCGCAGTAAGCTCAGCTGTAGCAGACACAACCGATCAATGGGCATTTTTGAAGCGAACAGGAAACGATCGAATGCATATCCTGTCCTCGGAACAGGTTGCAGAGATACGCTTCAGTGTTTTCGGGGGATAATTATGCAGGCTGGACATTGATTTGCAGCAGCAAATTGTGAAGAGGGTATTGTGACTGGTCGCGAGGATATCGGGCTGAAGCCGTGCTCCACCAGCCGGAAACCAAGTTCAGTGGGTTCACACCCAGCGTGCACGAGGTCCGCTGCGTGATAGTCTCAAGCAGCACAGGACGAAGTCAGCACTGCCACAATAACACAAGGAAAAAGAAAGCAAAAGCAAAACAAACAACCAAAAAGGAACGACGTACATCGTCGACCGCGCACAAAAAGAAGAAATCCAAGCGTCCAGCGGGAAAACGGGAGCCGTGTTATGACCGGGCGGACCTTCTTCTTTCTGGCGTTGATCGTTGTTGGCTGCTTCGCTCGCTCGTGCACCGTCGCGGATGACTGCTCCGGGAACGCGGCGAAGGTGAGCGGGCAATGGCCAGCGTGCGCGTGCGAGTGTGCGAACCAATGGGACAAGGACGATTGCAGCCACTGCCCTTTGCCCTTCACGGGGCAGCTATGCGACGAATGCAAAACAGGGTGGTTCGATTACGGCAATGGGTGTCCGGCGTGCACAGAAGCGGACGTCGTCGGGACGTGCAACGGAAGAGCGGTGAAGTACCTCTCAGTGAATGGTGTATGCGGGTGCCAGTGCGGGTCGTTGTACGCCGGGGATCATTGCGAAGAGTGCAGCTGGAACGCCATCGGTTACCCGAACTGCGAGGAGTGCACGAAGAAGGACTCCTGCAGCGATCACGCGACGGAAGTGAAAGCCAGCAACAACCGCGCGGAGTGCATTTGCAACTGCCGAAACGATTGGAGTGGGTCTGCGTGTGACACCTGCCCTACAACGTACAACGTGAACGATCCATCCGACGACTGCGGTCAGTGCTTGTGGCAATACGTAAACTACACAGCGGGAGCCGACCCCAAATGCACGTACTGCGGCGGTCATCCAGAACTCACCATCCTGAAGACGTGCAGCGACCACGAGGTATCTGTCGACAGCAACGACGCGCACGATCAGTGCGTCTGCAACTGCAAACCTGGCTTTGGCGGCGATGCGTGCGAACAGTGCGCGGAAGGATGGATCGGTTACCCGAACTGCCGAGAATGCACGGACTCCGGCGACTGCAACGGCAACGCGGCTTCGGTCACCAGCAACACGAATCGCGACCAGTGTCTGTGCACGTGCGAGCCTGGGTTCGATGCCGATAAAATGTGCGCGGCGTGCCTGCCGACCTACGTGTCTGCGAATAGGGCGTGCGTCAAGTGCGATGACCAGGCCTACTGCCACGGCCTGGGCAAGGCTACCCTGACCGGCGCCACGTGCACGTGCAAGTGCGACACCTACTTGGGCGACCGGTGTGATGTGCTGCCGACGGACGCGCCGCCCTCGCTGGCTCCCACAGCAGCGCCGCCCACAAACCCGCCTGCGACCTCCGCACCGCCGACGGGGGTCCCGGCCACGGGCGCTCCCCCTACGGGGGCTCCGCCAACAGGTGCACCTCCAACCGTCACTCCCTCAACCGACTCGCCGCCCACAAGTGCACCGGTCACCAGGGCCCCGCCTACAACGGCGCCGCCAACAGGCGCGCCTTCAACAAGCGCACCTTTCACGAGTGCACCGTCTACAAATGCACCTGTCACCAGTGCACCTTCTACAATCGCACCTGCTACAACCGCACCTTCTACAAGTGCACCAACCACCAGAGCACCTTCTACAAGTGCACCTTCTACAAGCGCACCTTCCACGAGTGCACCTTCGACAAGTGCGCCGTCTACAATCGCACCTTCAACAACCGAGCCTTCTACAACCACGCCTTCAACAAGTGCTCCTTCCACGAGTGCACTTCCTACACGTTCACCGCCCACCGTGGCCCCACGAACAGATGGACCTCTTACGGGTGCTCCGCCAACGACGCCGCCGACTACGATTGTGCCGTCTTCCGCCGCACCTCAAACCGGAGCGCCCCGATCCGCGGCGCCGCCGCCCACCAGCGCGCCGACCGCCTCGCCGGCGTCGAACGAAACAGCACCCGCGCCGTCCCAGCCGGCAGACCCGCCGCTGAAGGCCACGAAGGCGGGCGCCACGCTGACGTCGACAACGGGCAGCGTCGGCGGCACCGCGGCCGCCGCGGCCGGGCTCGCTGGGTCCGGGGCATCCGCGAGTTTGGGCAGGCTGCTGATCGTCGCGAACCTGGACTGCGCGGTTAGCGACGTCGACCTCGCCGCCGCCCAGCCGCTGGACTTCGAGTACCACCCGCTGGGCTTCGGCGTCGGCGGCGGGCTCCAATCGTTCTTCCTCGGAGCGGCGCTCGCCAACCCGTTCATCGTCGCCGGGTTCCTCGGCGTGTCCATCGCCTTCGCCACGGTCCGCAAGCTCTACGTCCGCGACGCCGACTGGGCCGCCCATCTTGCCGCCGCGCGGTTCCCCTCCTTCGGGTACATCCCCGTACTCTTCCTCATCCAGGGCACGTCCTTAGCGGCGAGCAACCTCGTCTTCTTCCCCGGCCGGGGCCCCGTCGACGGGGTCGTCCTGGGGCTGCTCATCCTGTTGGCATGCGCCGGCGTTCCCGTCCTCCTGTGGACGCACGTTTTGCGCCCGGCCAAATTTAACGCGGTGGCAGTCGTCGACCCCAGGCTGTGCGACGAGGGCAGCGTCGCGCTCTCCGGCTGGAAGCGCGAAATCTACACGTTCTTGTTCGGAACCGAGGTTTGGATCACCAGAGACGACCCGGCGACGGCCCTCTTCGTTGAGCGCTTCGGATTGATCTTCGAGCAGTTCCGGTTCGGGTTGCAGTGGTTCGCAATCGCGGAGTTGGTGACCGCAGTCTCCTTGTCGCTCCTCGCCGCTTGGACTCCGTCAAAGGGGGCGGGGTGCCTGCTGAGGAATTCGATGATCTGCCTTCTGTTCTGCGGGTTGTTCGGACTCCTCTGGCACTTCGTCCCTTACCAATCGCGGCTCGACAACAGCACCGCGAAGATCCTCACCGGGAGCATGTGCTTGGCGATGATCTCGAGCACCATCGCGCTCCAGCTCTCCGCCGGTAGTGCCGCCCAAGGGGGTTTGCTCGATTTTTCCGCGTGGCTCCTCGTCGCCTCCGCGTTCGTCCTCATCGGGAAGACGCTGTACGACGTGTGCCTCGCGGTCGCCGACTTGGTCCTCGGCCGGAAACGGCGGGCGCGGTCGAAAACCGGCAGGAACCTCCGCGGCTTCCTGCATGAGCTCCACCGGCGCTCCTCGTACGACTCCGACACGTACCACTCGTTCCCGCCGTCTCCGAAGCCGGAGCGGACGTTCAAAAGCTGCCCGGTCTCGCACGACTCGTCGAACGCCGACGCGGACGACATGTTGTCGTTCGACCTGTCGTACCGCCACCTCCAGTGGACCAACACGTTCCCGCGCCCGTCCGAGTCGGCTTCGCCCGCCCCTTCGCCGACTCCCATTTCAAACGCGGTTCTCATCCGCTGCAATCTCCTCCCCGCTCAGTCAGTGTGAAACATATGGTCGTCTTGTTATCACACCGATAGCCACCACGAGCTTCGATTCGTCGTACCATTATAGAGGCCTTGATCTTGATGCCGAAGGGACTAGCCGTTAGAGGCCTTGTTGGGAGTCAACCTTTCCGAACAGATGCGTTCTCGGAACCGACCTGTCGTGCCGCCACCTCCAGTGGACCAACGCGTTCCCGTGCCCGTCCGAGTCGGCTTCGCCAGCCCCTTCGCCGACTCCCATTTCAAACGCGGTTCTCATCCGCTGCAATCTCCTCCCCGCTCAGTCAGTGTGAAACTGATTTGAGTGAAGTTGACTTGGTCCTCGGGAAACGGCGGGCGCGGTCGAAAACCGGCAGGAACCTCCGCGGCTTCCTGAGCTCCACCGGCACTCGTCGTACGACTCCGACACGTACCACTCGTTCCCGCCGTCGCCGAAGCCGGAGCGGGCGTTCAAAAGCTGCCCGGTCTCGCACGACTCGTCGAACGCCGACGCGGACGACACGTTGTCGTTCGACCTGTCGTGCCGCCACCTCCAGTGGACCAACACGTTCCCGTGCCCGTCCGAGTCGGCTTCGCCCGCTCCCTCGCCGAACACCCGGTTCTCACCTGCTGCAATCTCCTCCGCTCAGTCAGTGTGAAACACCGCCGGTGATCCGGGCTCGTGTTCACTGTTATATTACACCGAGAGCAACCACCACGGAGCCTCGATTCGTCGTACCTTCCGGTTCGAGAGGCTTTGATGCGAGTCGACTTTTCCGAAGGGACTAGCCAGTAGAGGCCTTCATGTGACTCAACCTTTCCGAACGGACGCGTTCTCGGAACCGGAACCGACAAACCGCGTATCGCTACAACAAAGCGTAGCGATACGTGGACTGCCGATGATGTGCTGTTTCTCTAGCCCCCTCTCCGACATCCCCCCGTTATCCCGTCGCAGCCACGGTAGTCCACCACGCTATATCATACAGTGACGGGGCAGAAGCTCCTGCGGGCTTGCGCCGACTCGAAGTCGTGTCTCTCGCACCCAGGTTCTGTTCTTTTTACGAAGCGGTGTAGCTTTGGGGCAGTAAACCTCGGTCAGCTTGAAAAACGGAGGAAAAAGGGCTGCGGGGGATCGTAACCAGCAACGACACCGTGACCCAGAATGGGGGGGGGGGGGGGTGGTCGGCGATACACTCCCCGCGCAAAGAAATGATTGTGCGCAACTCCTTCAAACCTGTTTTGCTAGCTGGAGTGAGGATAGCTCGCTGCCATCGATCGGGTTTTGTTCTCGAGGCCAGGGGGTTATGCACTGCAGCGGTTGGGTGAGGTAACTCGCCCAAAAAAAAAAAGAAAATTGGAAATCGGGTGGAGGTTGGGTTGATTTACACCGGATTGGGCAGCGTTTTGGTGGGCTAGGTGTCTTCTGAAGGAGAAAGCTGGCTGCAGAAGGCCTGCCTTCAGCCAGGACATCAGATTCTGAGGCTCCATGTACCGTACCGTCTCCCGGGGGGCGGTGCCCCCCGGACCCCCCCCTGTATTAGGACTCGCCAGAGAAAACGGGCTTCATGTCTATTCTGAAGGAGAAAACGGGCTGCATAAGGTCCTGCTCGAGGCACACACACACACAAAAAAACCCCGTTCGTCGCTCAAAAAATAAGACTCCGTTCATCCGCAACTGAAGACAGCCACGGCATGACTGCGCGGTATCGATTTTTCGAGTGCTGTTTGCACCGCAGGACACACCACGGTCATGTAGTGATTGTTCGGCGCTCTTCAACCCGTTTCACCGAAGCAAGTGGGCGACCAAGGTAAAAAAAGACAGGCGCTCCGTTTTGTTTGTGCGTGCCGGTTGATCGTTTCCCACTTGTATTTACCCGGTGTGTCATTTTCAGGTAAGGAATTCTGATCAACCACCAAAACACGCTGCCTACACGTCTTTTTTAGCCTGCACCCTGCATTGAAGGGCGAGCTATAGTGTGACACGCGCCCACAAAAAATTAAGTTTCAAGCGAACTTTCACTCTACAAAAAAAAAAAAAAAACCCGATTTTTAACCAAACTCCTGGAGGAAGCAACTGGACTGGAAACGTTGGGCTGGGGAATCAGAACTTCCATTTCCGCTGGAAAAGCTGCGCAACACCTTCGGCTGCGTCTTGTGCACTCGGTCCCCTGCCCACTTTTTGCTCCACTGAACTCACAAACGAAAACGAAATCCCCAGTACCAAGACTGCCGTGCTTACCTAGGCACCAAGCAATACAGCCAAAAATTTATTCTGTTGCAGATGACATCCTTACATCTTACCAAAGCGTCTACCGGCTGCCTTGCACCGAAACCTTGTACACGAGTAAAGTCTAGCCCAAGAGAGGAGAACAATGCACTGCGTGTGTTGGCGAGTCTCCCTCCCACCTCCCTCCCTGTCGACGAGGATCCCCACAACCTTCCTTACCCTTCCCTCTCTACAGCAACCATCCTCTCGCTTCCTGATCCATTTTGCGCCATACTCGCAAGACATTGTCGAGAAATGGCTTCACCGTGCCCACCGTTGGCAAACGTCCTGGTCGGTAGCTCGTTGATGTTTTTCTTAGTCGACGGCCTGAGAAATGAATAACTCACCGCGTACGTACACACGGATGACTACTTGCTGGTCAAGTTTAAGAAATCCTTTGAGATCCCTTTAAAAAAGTACTTGTGCATTCGAACAAACAAAATGTGTATCGTATGACTTGTCGCGTGGCTAGTCCCGTGGTCATAAACGGTGACACCGCGAACAGTATTGCATGCAAAGAGAGAGTTGGACTTGACAGACATCCGCCACGGCTGCGATGCGGCAAAAGCCAGATCTTCTGGCTCAAGAAATCCCTTGTGTCCCTTTGAAGTACTTGTCATACGAGAAGCATTCTGCTTGATATCGAACGCACTTGTTGTGTTGCTAGTCCCGTGGTCACAAACGGCGACACCGCGAAGCAGTGTTGCGTGCAAGACGGGAGGTCGGACTTGACAAACATCCGCCACCCCTGCGATGCGGTAAAAGCCAGCCCCTCTGGCGGCCTCTGTCGCCGCAGCAGGATGCTCGGTGCCGCTAAACCGTTTCCAGCCGGACTGATTGTTGGTTTGCTCCGCGTAGACTCCCCCTCCAAAGGCTCATGCGAGAAGGAAAGAAGGGGAAACACTCGAGGGGCTGCCTTGTGCTTACTTCGAAGGAGGCTAGAGGGGGAGAAACAATATGGGTCTTTTTTGTGTTAACAATGCATTGTTGGTACTAAAAATTAGTAGTTGGCAGCGTACTAAAAGCAACTCACCAAATCAGGTGAAAAGCCGCTAGTGCGCACAAACGGAAGCGCCATACTAATTTGTTGTTGAACGCTTACGCCCGCCACTGAACCCAGATTCACCTGTGTTTCGTGTGGGCTACAGCACTTTACCTCCTTTGATCTTTTGCAGCTGGCAGCCTGCTCAAGTATTTCCTACAAAGCAGGTGCTTATACAAAAAAAGAAGTAGCTGTTTCGCTGCCGCTCGCCTCTGCTGGTTCGGCGAAGCGTCGGCATCGACAATCAGCTCGCGCGGCACATGCTCAAACTTCACTTCGACGCCCTGAGGTACATACGCAGGGATCTACTCTGACCGACGATTCATCGGATCTCATCAAATCGAGAGCTAAAAAGCAAAAAGTGAAGTCATGCATCAAGATGAACTCACAAAACAAACAAAAGGTCGAAAGACAATCAGTACGTTCACGGGATTGTCGGAAACACAAAAGGGGTCCCCTGCAATGATACCCGAAACCGGCCCGCGGTTTACACAGTAGCGCTAAAACGTCGCTCGGCGGGCCAGAAGTGCACAACAAAAACGAAGCGCCTGTCTTTTTTTGCGTAAAAGTCTAAATCAGGGGTCGCGTTAGGATAACATCCCCAAGCTGTGTTTCCGGGTTTCCCGCGCTTTCTTTTTTCTTTTTCCAAAAACCATCCGCTGCTGGTCTAGAGCTTTGGCTTCACTGTGGCTAAGGAGATGGGATGGAGGGGATGAAAGCTATCCGCCAGGAAGATACGTAAAGATGTGCGCTGCACAAGCTGTCGTCGAGGAAATAAAAAGCCTGCTATCAAGAGCCCAGCGGAAAGGCAACAGCGTGATGCTGGCACGTTGAGTTCTACAGCAAAGTGGGACTTTTTTGTTGAATGCGTATGCGCTCAACAAAAAGACCCACTTTTGTAGTTGTCTTGCCCTCCGTCGAAATAAGCACAAGGCAGTCCCTCGAGTATTTCATCCCAGCCCTCACCCACCCGACCACATAACGTGTACGTACAAAGCTGAACCTCACAAATTAGTAAAAGGTCGAAAGACACCAAATTGTCCGCCCATACGGGATCGTCGGGAACGCACGAGGCCTGTTCACTAGGTTTGCCCCCCCCTCCGGACGGACGGTTACCATCCCCCGGAACTGAAATACGGTTTTCCGAACTACTCCCGGTAGTAGTGCGGAGAGTAGTGACGACACCGAACCTGGAGGCCAATCAAGTTTTTTTTTTTCTCTCAGCAAGGCTCTGCAAAACAGCAAAATAAAAAATGCAAAGTCGAAACCCCTGAACGGTGGGCGGCGCTTGTTCTGGAAAGGAAATCACCCGCCTCACCGCTCTCCTTTTCTTTTTGGAAGTATGCTGATACTGCAGGGAATAGTTGACCAGTGGCCAGTCCTCTTGAGTTTGTGCTGACCACGATTGCGGGAGTCGGAGACCCGAAAGCAGGACCGACCCCCCCTTCGTGAGAAAAAAAAACGAAGAATAAAAACAGCGTTGTTGCTATTGGGCAATTGGCGTACCTGCTGCCATCCTTGGATGTGGTAGCCGTTTCTCAGGCTCCCTCTCCATTGTCGGCAGCACAACACATCTGTTTTGTCAAGAGCTGCGACTCAACTACGGACTCCCGGGTGCAGGCTAGCTTTCTCTACGTTGAGGACGTGCCTTTTCCACAGTTGCACGTGTCCTCTTTCCTCCGTCCCCTACAGCTAAGCTGGTCCAACCCCAACCCCTCCTGACAGTTTGGTTAGAAAGCAAAGAATCTGTGGCGCGTGGAAGGCACAAGACTGATTTCAAAGCGAATTTCTTCTTGGTGTCGATCGCAACACTTTCAAACTTGGCTAGCCGTAGTTAAAGTATGTATTCATACCTACATCCCTCATACTACCCGCCTCACAGCCTCAACCGGAGACCCTAAAACACCGAACCTCTAAACCACAATAAACGCTAGATAATCTCTGATAGACCTTGATCGACCGATAAGTACAGCCACAGGCAGTTTTATGCAGCTGCAGGGGATAGGGATGGACCGGCATACTGATCCCGAACCTTAAACTAAGACTCCCCAGCTCCCTTTATTCGTTCGATGCGTATTGTTTCTTGATCAGATGAGCATTGTTAGTGCACCGAGAACGGCCTCGATCAGCTCACAACCAACCTCGCGGGAGAGTCGGCCGTTGGCTGCCCTTCGGGCGAGCTCCTCCTCTGAAAGGACCGAAGGAGAACAGACCAAAGCAGAAATCGTGCAAATTCAACCCATTCTTCGTTTCTCTACTTAACAGCGCAAGAATCTACGACTTTTTCCCCGAGGGTGGGTGCCAGCTGAGCCAGGTTGCGTGGTAAGATCCACTAGTAGGGCCTGTGGTCCATGCTGAATGCTCTCTGAAGCCCGCACCCACGTGCGTTGGCTGTCACAGGTTTTCGATGAGCTTCAACGGCTCGAAGGGCTGCCTCGCTATTGAACCGGTTCACACAACCACGAAGCTGGCACAACCACTTCTTCTCCCAATCCATATTCAAGACAACTTCTTCCAAGTGCAACCTAGGATGTTTCCAACCTGCTACATAGGCAGGGGCTGCACGGTGGCCAGCGTGTCTGTAGGCGGAACGGGTTGCTCATGGTTCTCGATTCTGTCCCGGCTATGTCGACCGGCGGGATTCGTTGTGTTTACGAGTCACTCTCCGCAAAAAATCCCTAGACTCTTAGTTACTAGGAGGCAGGAGTGCGGGAGTGCCCCGGCTAAAAACGCTGACTTGCGCAGCTCGTTTATCGCACACAGGGTTGCGAGAGCGACTCCGTGCGGTGCGGGACGCAACATGGAGCACGAGACGCAAAACGCAGAAATGTCCCAGCATACTCGATACACAACGCCCCGTGCTGTCAGGCGCAAAGGAAGACGAGAGCAGAGCATCGCCTCGAAGAGCCCCGTGCGAAGCATGTTTACGACCTCGGTTTGCGCTCACACAGCGATTATTGTTCGTTGAAGCTTCGGTTTATCATTCGAAAAAAAACGTTTCTTAAAGGAAAGTGCTCGGAGAAATCGCAAAGGCTGGCTTCGAAGATAATACTCAAACAAGTCACCGTTTAGCAGAAACCTCCGGTCAATCGAGATAAAAGGTGCGGCCCTCTCGCACTATGTCGCCGGCACCTCACGGGTTCAAGTCGCCGATGCTCCCTGACGTCGGAACTCTTTTCTCGAACGCTACGACAAACGAAAAAGCGAACCTTTCCCGTTCAGTTTCTTGGGTTTATCTACACCGTCTTTTGCAAGAACAAAGCCGCCGCCAACAGTTTCTTGGGTTTATCTAAACCGTCTTTTGCAAGAACAAAGCCGCCGCCAAGTATATTGCTCTTTAGGGCTGGCTCAAGGTTCGTGCCTACGGAATCAAGAGTAGCCGAATCCAACGGGGGACAACCGTTGGTGCTGCAGTCCTGGCTGGGACGAGCTGCGAACAGCTGCCTGACCAACCAGACCCGTTTAGGAGCATCGCAGACCTGCTGCTGGCTCGCTCTCCCGCACGCTATATGTCGCGCGCAATCCCTTCAAAAGTAGCGCGTCTCGTGTAAGCAGCAAACCGCCGACACACTCGCGCCCGCACCCACTCGTCTCGACTCAGGGTTGTGGAGGGGGTGGTGGGGGAAAGGGCTGTTTAAAAAGCTGCACATATACTCGCAGGCGGCGGGAGTCCCACTCCATGCGCCGGCGCATCGTGGCAGTATGCGTCGCGGGCGTCGTGCTGCTCGTGATCGTGATGCGGAGCCGGCGCGGCCGGGGCGCGGTTGTCAAAGTGGGCAGGGGTGAGGCGGTGCGGCTGACGGACCTTCCGGCAGACGCCGTGAAGGAGATCCTGACGTTTTTGGACGCGCGCGACGTCGGCGCGGTGGCGAGGCTCAACAGCTCCTTCTGCGAAGCCGTCGGCGATGACGCCGTCTGGAAGGTCATCTTCGAGAGCAAGTTCGGCCCGTTCAACCCGGCCGACCAAACCTTCACCCCGTCCGCGACCGGAGCGCACAAGAGGCGATCGGGCCACCGGCAGTACTGGATCTTGTCCCTCGTCATGCTGCAGCCTCGCATACCAGCGAGACCGTCGGATTCATCGCCTAGAGCGCGCACGCCTGAACCCGGAATCGGGTCGTTGAGTCTTTGGAAAGGTCGGTACCGGGCGCGGGTGCAGGGCTACAACGAGCCGATGCTTGCGTTCATCGAAGGTGAGGAGAACGCGTTGTGCGCAATGGACTACCCCGTGCACTTGAGCCGCGGGATGCAAGCGTGCCTGCAAGGGCACAAGAAGGGGTCGGACCTGACAGGCACGCAGCGCCTGTTTCTGCAACGGAGCGTGCGGTTCGTGGCACGCCTGCGGTTCGTCGTGATGCTGCTCCTCTTCATCACCCGCATGGGCGAGGAGCTGGTCAGGCTGACTGTCAGCAAGGCGTTCCCGTCCCTGAGCACGCTGGTCCTGAAACCGCTGGTTCTTGACCCGGTGACGGCGCAGCCCGTGCGTTTCGCGTCGATCCTAGCTTCCCACAAGCACCTGTGGATATTCCTCGCTTTCTCCGGCGTGTTCTTCAAAGACGTCGAGCGTGCGACGGCGCGCACAGGCGGCCGCTTCTTCAGCTCCACCACAGTGTACAGCACACTCTCCCTCCTCCTGTCTGAGCTTGCGACGTATTCCTGCATACGGAGACGTGACTACATCGGATACGTCTCTGCCACATCGCCGCAATCCAAAGCCCTGCACGCGTTTCTGTTCGTCTACTTCTGTTCGTTTGGCCGCAGTCTGTTCATATCGAACGCGCGTGCACTATGGTGCCTTCCAGCCGCCTTCCAGTGTCTCCGATCCTACTTCGTGAGTACTCACTTCCAGATCGCCAAAACCGTCGCGAGTATCGGCACCTGCGGACTGTCGAACGAAGTCATGGACAAAATCGAGTCGCCGATGTTGAAGAACATCGCCGTTCTGCACTTTCTCCCGTTCCGACAGTTTGTGCTTACCTCCGTGCTGACGCGCCTCATGCTCAGCGCCTTCCACCAAGCGGCGACGCAGGTTTGCTTCCGCGATGTCAAGCTGTTCCAGAAAGGCGACGTGTTCGACCTTTTGGTCGGGTTTGTCATCAACATCAACTCTTCGTACGTAGCCTTCGCTCACGGCAGCTTGAAGGGGCTCGCGTTTCACATAGTCGCACACCTGATCTCGCTGCTCATCGCTGCCCTTCCACCACATAAACCGTTCAAAGACATTGTGGAAGCGCAACTGCGCCTCCCGTAAACGTACACACGCACACAGTCGTCAGCATTGCACTTCGCTGGACGACAGGTGATGCGCGCCACTTTCCCATGCGAGTTCGGAACAGAACTAAAAACTGCCTCAGATGGCGACTGCTGACCATGGCGGGTGCTTGCACCACCAGGTGTTTGGAAAAGCTAGTCAAGTAAGCTCATTCCGCAGAGAGAGTTTGCCGCATCCCCGGGCGAGATGTGCCGTCAGTGCAAAGACATTCAATTATACTTCGCTTCAATCGTTACCCCCTTTGCGAGTGAACTAGCTGTCAGCTTTGTAATATAGGTAGCCTTGGCAGGAAAATATCCCCGCCGGGTTAGCTCACGCATGCTAAAACTGAACAACTCAGCACGTACGAGTTCACTCTGTTTGCACCCCTTCGGTGGCAGTATCCCTGGGGGTCGTAGAAATTGTTACACCCCCTTCCCCGACAGTTAAGCCCTGTCAGTTGTTTGCCGTCAATGCAAAGAGACTCTGACACACCAGCTCTAAATTCAATTAGTCGTCCCCGAAATCTTGCCTTTGCATCCCACAATTGCTGAGCAGCAAAGCGTTGGTTAACGCGAGCGGATAGCACGAATAGTAGAAGCCGCTCTCCGGCCACCCTCTAGCCTTTTTAGACGGATCTGTTTTTTTAGTACTAACAATCTTGTGGGTTGCCCTTCAATATATTGTGCAGGCTAAAAAGACGTAGGCAGCGTGTTTTGGTGGTTGATCAGAATTCCTTACCTGAATACACACACACGGTAAATACAAGTGGGAAAACGATCAACCGGCACGCACGAACAAAATGAAGCGCCTGTCTTTTTTTAACGCGTTTTTTTTTTTTGGGACCGGTCTGGAGTCGTTCAACGAGACTCCGGTGCTGAACTGAAAAAAGAAGAAGAGGCAAGACAAAGCTTTCGTCTTTTCCTTTCCTGCGACAAATCTACGCACGTCTCACCCGTGGAGGAGCCTCCGCCGTCGAAGCTACCGGACGCATCTGATGCGGTCGACGTCGTCGACGACGCCGTCGTTGACGCGGGAGAGCTCGCCGAACCTTCCGATCCCGCCGCCTCTTCCTCCGCACGCGCATTCCGCCCTGCTCTATCGGGAAATGGCCGAGACAACCGCCAGTTATGGGTTACAAAGGAGGAAAGGCGCTGGAACCCCACAAAACACTCTGGTTGCGCAAGCGCTCAACAAGAAAAGACCACATTTTCCATTGCCTCGTCTCCTCTCCAGCCTCCATCGAAATGAGTGCAGGCGGCCGTCGAAAGGGGTCATTCGATAGAGGAATTGCAATCTCGTTGTGTTTGCCAGCAGAAGACAGGAAAGCGTAAACAGGGGCCTACATTCGAGGTAACTCCCTGGTACAACCACCTTGTGAGTGAACAGATAGCCTACTTTTTAGGAAATGCTTGAGGAGACTGCCAGTTGCGAAAGATCAAAGGAGGTAAATGTGCTGTAGCCCACACGAAACACAGGCGAATCTGGTTTCAGTGGCGGGCGTAAGCGTTCAACAAAAAAGACCCACTTTGTAGTTGTATTGTTTTCTCCCCCTCTGGCCTCCTTCGAAATGAGCACAAGGCAGTCCCTCGAGTATTTCATTTTGGACTTTCCATTCCAATCCTACGGTTGAACCCTGTATTGTTTACCGCGCTAACACCATTCCCACGATGAAACGTAAGAAGGAAAGGTATTCACTGACACGAGACCTGTGGGGGTGCCATGGGCTTCAGTCAAGCTGGATTCTAGAAGTTCAGACCCATCAAACAGGAAGTTGCTGGCTGTTTCAAGACACAACAACGAACAACAAGGAACCAGGGCGAGGGGAAAGGGAAGACTCGAGGCAAGCGTTCTCGTTTTGGTATCCTCCGGGCGCTCGCCTGGCCCAACCTGTGTGAGGAAGGATTACGACGTTGGGCCACAAGAAGGAAAAGACCGAGAAGGCGCATGCCCCGTCGCACGCACTGCACTCGGCCGACAGCCTCTTCCCGATTTTCGCCGAGCTCGCGCCCCCCAAACGGAGCCTCGAGATCCACCGCCCCCTGCAGCCCAACCTGCTCGAGCCCCTGAACGGCTCCTTCGCGCGGGCCGGCGACGATGCGCCCATGTCGCCGCCCGACCGCGGCGAAAAATCGCCGAAGAACGGCGCCGGGATGATGCCCCTGTCGCCGCCCAGCCACAGCCACAGCCCGCTCCGCTCGTCGGTCCACCGCCTCAGCCCGACGGCCTTCTCGGACAAGGTGCCGGGCGCGTCCAGCCCAGCATGGGGCCGGGCCACCCCGCAGTCCGTGTCGTCCAACGGCGTGCTTTCCTTCGCGCAGAAGCGGTCGGTGGCGTCCGGGCTGTCGGTGAAGCACACGGAGCAGACAGCCGCGTCTTCCGTCGAAGACGAGGAGGAAGAAGACGAAAACGACAACGAAGAGGAAAGACTCGCCCTCAAGCGCAACATCGACGCGGTCCGCAAGCCGAGGGCTTCCTTCGCGAAGACCACCTTCGGCGACGTCGAACTGGTCGAGTTCATGGACTCCGGCCCCCCCCACGGATCCCTGGGCTCGCCGCCCCTCCCGTCTGCCCTCGAAGCCACGTCCGGCGGTGAGTCGCCGACTAACGGGGCCAGCAGGTCGCGCCGGCAGCGGGAAGGCACGATGGTTGGGATCCCGAGCGTGCTCAGGAGCGACGGCGACATCAACATCAGCCGCCTGCGGAAGGCGTTTTCGATGCTCGACGTGCAGGGCGACGGGGCACTCGAGCTTTTTGAGTTCAGGAACATGTGGAAAGCTGTGTTCCCACAGCGAGCAATGGACCCGGAGTCGTGGAAGGCGACCGAGCGGATGTTCATCGAGATCGACGTGGACCAAAGCGGGTACATCACGTTCGAGGAGATCATCGCGTACCTCGAAAAGAACAAAGAGGAGGAGATGCAGAGGAAGAAACGGCCCAAAACCGCGAAGGAGTGGGTGTGGCAGTACGTCGGCACCAAAAAGGTGGGCCGCGAGTGGTACCACTCGGCGGATCTGCAGATCAAGGCCCCCATTTACATGTACAAAATCCTGTCCCAGCTGCTCGCTGTGGCCGCGATATCGTCGCTGCTGGTGGAGTCGCTGCCGCGGTATCAGAACGAGGACGGGTTCCCGGGGACGAGTGCGACCACGGCGCTGGATTGGGTGGTCAACATGTTTTTCACGGTGGAGTTCATCATGTGGGTCGCGTCATACCCCACAGAGGTCGTCGTGACCGAGATCATCACGGAAGAGGAGGACGATGATCTTTTCGGCGCCACGCAAACCGCGAACAACCTGACGCAGACCCGCAGCCGCCTGGCCCAGACGGACGTCATGGGCCCGGAGAGGACCGTCGTGAAGGTCCGCCGCCTGGGGTTCACCCGGGAGGAGCATTTCTACAGCGAGTCGATCTCCCTCCTCGCGTTCTACCTGAAGGTGTTCGGCGGGCCGAACATGGTGCGCGCGCAGGCGCTCGCGTTCTTTCGGATGATGCGGGCCATGCGGCTGCTGTGGATTTTCCGTGTCTTCAGCAAAGTGCACCGGGTTCCCGAGCTCGGCCGCGCGCTGTGGAAAAGCATCGCCTCCCTCGGTTTCCTGATCCTGCTGGTCCTCGTCGCGGTCACGATGTCCAGCGCGTTCATCTACTACGCCGAGCAGTCGGAGGCCACCTTCAACTACAGCGAGCAGGTCTGGCGGCGCAACCCGAACAGCGTCTACGAAGACGCAGGGCAGATCACGCACTTCCAGTCGATTCCCGACGCCATGTGGTGGGGGCTCGTGACGCTTTCAACAGTCGGCTACGGCGATAAGTACCCGTCGACAGTCCCCGGGAAGGTGTGTTCGCCTTTCCGCGTGAGTGTAATAATTTCGCGCCAGGCATTGAGGAAGTGGAGTAAATGTGGTGAGGCTTAAGGTGCAGACACAGGTGTTCTTGACTGAGCCAGAGAGAGATTGGGAGCCATGGAGGAAGGGAATGAGTGGTCAGCTTGCGAGGCACAACACCTGTGGTAGTGTGCTCATTTGCATGCAAAATGACTCCTCACTATCGCAACAAGAAGACGTGGTGTGTGAATGAGTGAGTGCTTGGGTAAGAATGCAGGAAGTCTGTAGTGGCGACCTGCCAGGAGTGAAAGTGTGATTGAGGTGTGTGTGTGCGCGTGAGCGTACGTCTTAACTTGCATCATGTATTGTGCAAAGGGGAGTTTGCGCCAAAGCGGGGGCCTCATTTTCGTTGTTCAGGGTCATGGTTCACGTTACAACAACGCATCTCACAGTTCATTGCGATGGTGACAATTTTCGCCGGGCTCATCGTCGTCAGCTTCCCCATCACCATTTTGACAAGCACGTTCCAGGTGCGCACTTCTTTTTCTAGGAAATACTTGAGGAGGCTGCCAGCTGCAAAAGATCAAAGGAGGTAAATGTGCTGTAGCCCACACGAAACACAGGTGAATTGGTTTAGTGGCGGGCGTAAGCGTTCAAGAAAAAAAGACCCATTTTGTACTTGTATTGTTTCTCCCCCTCTAGCCTCCTTCGAAGTAAGCACACGGCAGCCCCTCGAGTATTTTGTATAGGCACCTCGCTTGCTTTGTAGGAAATACTTGAGGAGACTGCCAGTTGCGAAATCGCAAACGAAGACCCCCCCAAGGCGGCAAGGTGCAAGCGGCTCGCCCCGGCGCACCTGCGGTCTCACCCGCGTCCGGGGCGAGCACAGCGCGGCGGCGGACTACCGTCGTCGATGGCACCGGCCACGGCGAGCCGGCGCGACCAACCGACTCAGACGCCCCCCCCAAAGAAAAGATAACGTTATCAGAAGGGTTACGCGAACCCCCGAAAAAATAATTACCCCCAAAAAATATAAACAGAAAAAAAAAATTAAAAAAAATCAACTGCCTTCGGGTAGGCTAGTCTGACACTAGTTGTCGTCAGGGATTTTCCCCTTTAGTGGAAAAAAAAAATTCACTAAAAAAAAAAAATTCCCAAAATGGGCTTGGTGAAAAAACTTTTTTCACTGAAGGGATTTTGCGTTGCTGGGTGTAGGTGGTCAGGGCGCGGGTTGTGGTGGACAGTGTGGGTGGGCGTGGGTGGTGGGCGCTGGTGGTGGAGTGGGTGCGTGTTGTGTGTGGTCGGGGCGTGGGTTGTGGGTGGTAAGGGCGCGGGTTGTGGTGGACAGTGTGGGTGGGCGTGGGTGGTGGGATGGTGGTGAAGTGGGTGCGTGTTGTGTGTGGTCAGGGTGTGGTTTAAGCGGCCCAACAACAGGTCTGTAGGATGCGGACCGTATCCAAGGCGGAAATCGAGTCAACCAGTGTCCGGATTTGACGACCGGATTCAACGACCGGATATCTGGCGTCCAATTTGACGAGATTTATGGCGGCAGCTCCATCACCTGGTGTCCACCGGAACAAGTTCTTGTCTCCTTTCAGGCATAGCGCCCACAAAATCACAAATCAATTCATCACATTACATCACACCAGAGCCGGGTTGAGACACAAAAAAGACTATGTCACTCACCGCCTTCGGCTTTGTTGGCCCATCACAAAGAGAACCCCCTAGTGATACCATCCAGTATGACTACAGCAACTGGAAGGGGCCCAAGCTTGAGAAGCAGGCGGGCCTCAGAGACATAGCTCAAGGCACAGGGACCAACCGTCTGAAGAAGGCCGCGCTGCTCAAGAAGATCAAGCAACACGATACGAGACAGCGATGCGGACGGTGCACCGGCTGCATTTTTCGGAGATGGGTACAACGTCACCTCGGAGTACGTACCGGATGATGAAGATGCCGAAGCCGCCTTCGCTTACATCGCGGCCTCGTTCATCGTTCTTGCCTGCGCGAATCATCATGTCACCGTGCCTGCTGTTGTCGTCGTTGAAGAAGACGAACCTGCGTCGACTGCTGGGGAAGCGCAAGAGGCGCAAAATTGGCCTTTCAGCATGAACCCTTTGTGATTTCTACTTACATCTTCTACTTACATCGTTCACGGCATCATGTGTAGCTGTTCTGCATGTTCTCTGAATCCGTTTCCTGCTTGATCTGAAGAGGAGCAAGAGGGTAGGGAGTGAGCTAGCACCCCAAACTTGAGTGGGGTGAAGGGCCAGAGGGACCCCCGCTTATGGGGCTACGAGGTCAACGACGCGTACCACACACAGACAGACACAGGCACGTGTCGACTGGCACCCACACCACACCACACCGGCAGAAAAACTTTTCTGCCGGAGTGAAATTTTTTTTCACCACGGGTTTGGCCCGAAACTGGTGAGTGGAAAAACCCCTGGTTGCGTCGGGAAAAAAAAAAAAAAAAAAAACACCAACCGACGGTGACCCCCAAAACCTTTTCAACCTTTCCAACACCCTTCAAGCAAAACCATTATACAACGACCCCCCCCCCAGGGGTGGCCCTAAGCGGCCAGATTGCGGAGTCGTTGGCAGAATCTGACCCGGCACCGAGCGTGAGTGCACACACGGCGCTACTTCGAGTTCTAGTTCTAGGACTGGTTCCGGAAGAGACGCGGCCCCTCGTGCACCCTTTCCGACTCGGCTCGCCCCTCAACGACTGCCGCCGTGCCGCTCGCCGGAAGCGAGAGAACGAGGACTCAGATTCCGGATCTGACTACGAACTTGTCACAAGCTACGCACTAGCCTGGTCCCGAATGGGCTTGAAGCAGCAACGCGGCAAGAAGTGGACGCCGTCCGCAGATACATGTGCGCCGAAATGTAGGAGACCCGTGAACAACGGAGTTGCCGATCGACTAGCTACTACCAACTGAAAATCCAACCCAGTCCCGAACCCCTTCTTCAGCTTCTCGTCGGAGTTTTCCAGACCGAACCCGGGTATTTCGAGAACAAATCCCCGGGCCCCATGCCATGCACGGGAGACGACGAGTCAAGAAAGGGCCTTTTGGGCGTCTCGATCAATCAACCTGGTACTTGTGATTATTGTCGGCAACGAACAAGCGAAATGGCAAGCAAACCCTACGCATTTCTCCACGACACACAGGCAATGGAGGCAGATCGGCTGGAGCGCGACTCGCGGCTTGCGATGTGCCGCGAGTTCTATTTCGGCATCAAGCAGTGGCTCGACGAGCGCGGCGGCAGGGTGAAGAAGAGCGCCAGCAAGCGCCCCCGCACGAACGCCAACAGCAGCCTGAGCGGGTTCGGCAGCCCGCTCAGCCCCGCCAGCCAGCCGCCCTGCCGGCTGCCGAAGCTGAACAGCGCCAGCGGCTCTCGGTTCCCTTCGAGAGCCGGCGAGCAAGAGCCGGACATCCTCGAAGTCATCCAGTCGTCCTTCGTTAATATGGAGCGGCGGCTGGCTACGAAGATAGACACGCTAGCCGACCGCGTCAACAACTTGGAAGGTGTCTTTCACTCCGCCCTGGCCGACGTCAAGACACCCCGCAAGACGAGCAAGTCATCCAAGAGTTAACTCCTTGTGACCCGACTGTCGCCCGAAGCGGAAACGAAAAGAGGAAGAAGACGTTCCGGGAGACGGCGTCGCTCCCATCCGTGCATCAACGCCAGCAGCAGCTTCTGCCCGGCGCAACCTCCAGCCCGGGATGCAGCTGGTCCACACCGTCGTTGCAAGAGCGCAATGGAAAACTCGACTTTCCCTCCGAGGTTTTATTGTCGCAAACGAATCCCCGTGTGCAGCGGGCGGTGCCCACGGCACACGGCACCAAGCATCCATGCGGAGCATCAAGCTCGTGTAACAGCCAGCGCACACGTATCAGGCTGCCACACAAACCCACATCATCGCACACACACGTATCAGGTTACCACACAACGCACATACACCCTCTCCGGTAGCTCCGGTCCGCTGACCTCCGCGGCCTTTGAAAAGTTCCCGCCCTCCCTCCCAGCTTCTGGATGCGATGAGGACATCGCTCCGTAGGATCTTTCCCTCGACAAGGAGTGTCCTCCTTCACAGATGAGAGCATCAGCGGGTCCATCCTCCGCTTCAGGAATGCTTCCTCCGCAGAGGAGAGCGTAACGTGTGCCTTCTTCCCTCCGCAGAGGGCTCCCCCGCAGGGAAGGCGTCGTGTTTGCAGCCACTCCCCTCCGCAGAGGGTTACTACCCACGTGGGTAAGACGGCTCGCTCCCTCCGCAGAGGGCTCCCCCGCAGGGAGACGTCCCACATATGGCCTGTTCCCTCCACAGAGGGCTCCCCCGCAGGGGAGGCGACGGCCAGCTCCCTCCGCAGAGGGCTCCCCCGCAGGGGAGGCATCGTGTATGCAGCTCTTTCCCTCCGCAGAGGGCTCCCCCGCAGGGGAAAGGACGGCGCGCTCCCTCCGCAGAGGGCTCCCCCGCAGGGGAGGCATCGTATATGCAGCTTGGTCTTCCCTCCGCAGAGGGCTCCCCGCAGGGAGACGTCCTACATAACGGCCTGTTCCCTCCGCTGAGGGCTCCCCCGCAGGGGAGGCGACGGCCTGCACCCTCCGCAAAGGGCTCCCCGCAGGGAGATGTCCTACGTACGGCCTGTTCCCTCCGCTGAGGGCTCCCCCGCAGGGGAGGCGACGGCCTGCACCCTCCGCAGAGGGCTCCCCGCAGGGAGACGTCCTACATCCGGCCTGTTCCCTCAGCTGAGGGCTCCCCCGCAGGGGAGGCGACGGCCTGCACCCTCCGCAGAGGGATCCCCCGCAGGGGAGGACGGCGCGCTCCCTCCGCAGAGGGCTCCCCCGCAGGGGAGGCATCGTATATGCAGCTTGGTCTTCCCTCCGCAGAGGGCTCCCCGCAGGGAGACGTCCTACATACGGCCTGTTCCCTCCGCTGAGGGCTCCCCCGCAGGGGAGGCGACGGCCTGCACCCTCCGCAGAGGGCTCCCCGCAGGGAGACGTCCTACATACGGTCTGCTCCCTCCGCTGAGGGCTCCCCCGCAGGGGAGGTGACGGCTCGCTCCCTCCGCAGAGGGCTTCCACGCCGGATGCGCCGCGTGGTTATCTCTGTCCGCGAAGAGTACACCTCCTCAGAGGAGAACATCGGGCACGTGCGTGCATGAGGATGGAAGCGTGAACAGCGCATTCCCTCCGCGCTGCCGCGATCCTTTCTCCCTCCCCTTGTGTGACAAGGAAGAAAAAATCCTTGCGAACCCTAGATCTAGCTAATAAAGCCTAGTGTTCCTTCCGCGTGGAGGCACACGGAAGAGGGCCTCCGCAGGGGTGCCTACCCCCGCGAGTAATAGGTGCCTCTTCCAAGGCAGGTCTTATCTAGCAAGGTGGCCGGTGCTTCCTCACGGGCCCCGACGCACGCCGCGTCCTCCATCCTGGCAGCAGGTGGCAACTGCCACCTGCTCGCAAATCGCACAAGCGTAGCCACTTCTCGCGCCAGTCCATGTTCGAGTTGCCGCCGTTCTTCCATGGACTGTCAGGGTGTATCGCCTCGTTTTCTCATGTGCCACGGTGGATCAGGCTCCGCAAAGAATGGGATTGCGAAGGGGTCCAATACCTTGCCAAAATTGCGAAAAGCCCTTTCGCTTTCCCACAACGCTGAGGATAGAAGAGTGGTAACCCAGCTGTTACCACTGCACAAGCCAAAAAAGAAACATCACGCAACTCATTTAGAAAGAAAGTATTGTCACCTGTTACATAGAGGGTGGGTGATCGTCACGTATCCACCACCAGCGGCTCTCACACAGTGAAATGGTCATGCTGGTGCGGTCATCCGTACTACCGCTTAAAGTAGATATCAAAACAGTCTCGACTCATGGAAGCGAATTTCACTCTAAAAGACTGACCAATCAAATCCCGCTCTGTTGGGTCAAAGATCGTGTGAGTGAGTGTGTGGGTGTGTGTTGGGGCCTGTCTTGAGGTGCCACTTCTGAGTAGAGTAGCGCACACATGTTTGTTTGCTGACACTCAGGCTCCGCGCTAATGACGGCCCCTATTGTGTCGGCGTTTGAAGGATCAAACTTGGTGCAGATATGGCACGATGTTGAGCGCGTAGCATTCCAAGCACACACTTGCATCGTGTGGTACTCACGGCATTCCCCACATGCACAACAGGAGCCCGGAAATAGTGTGGTACTCATTTGCGTGCAAATGACTCCCTACAAATGCAACAAGAGCAGCCAAACTCGTCGTCATTACCACCCACAGCTGTGACGTGCATTGAACAATACCGGGGCTAGCGTCTGGCAACAGCAAGCATGCACAGCCATATCTGAAAACTGTGACGAGATGCATCGGTTCACTCGGGCTAAGGACAAAAGTCACTTCCGCAACAAGAGCCCGGAGAAAATGCGAATGCCTGTGCCATAGGTTGGCATCGTAATTGACGCCGTTCCCTCTCCTTGGGAATAACGCCTGATCAGTCCCCTTTCCTTCTACGTACTGTCAGTCGTGTGGTTGTGTGAAACACCCTGCGCTTACAGCGCAGGGCGTTTCAACTTTGGTGGCTACCGCGGCGTGCTGCCGCGTTGCCAGTTGCCCCATATACAATTTGCGGCAACAAAAGCATCAGAATCGACATCAACATCAACATCAACATCAACATCAACATCAACATCAACATCAACATCAACATCAACATCAACATCAACATCAACATCAACATCAACATCAACATCAACATCAACATCAACATCAACATCAACATCAACATCAACATCAACATCAACATCAACATCAACATCAACATCAACATCAACATCAACATCAACATCAACATCAACATCAACATCAACATCAACATCAACATCAACATCAACATCAACATCAACATCAACATCAACATCAACATCAACATCAACAGCAACTGCAACGGCAACGGCAACGCCCAGCTCTGTGCGTCACGCTTTCTTTCGAGAAAGAAAATGAAAAACAGTCTGGAAAAAATGAAAGAAACAAGTCGTTACTTTACGAATCAGTGCTTCCGGTTCCGTCGAACCCGAGAAAAACGGTGAGGGGAAACCCGCTCAAAAATCGCAGGGAGATCAGCGCCTCATTCTGACTCGTGTGCAGTGGCACCTGCTTATGAAGACTGTTTCCCCTTCCGTCCGCAACCCTACATACATCTGCGTCCCAGAATGATCCGTCCGCAAGCAGCCAAGGTGTAAGCGGTTGTTGTTCACACAAATCAAAGCCAAACGGAGCTCAACTCGCGAGGGAACCTTCAGCATCCTTTTGTTCTTTTCTTTTTGCGTAAGCACCTGCTTCGTAGAATATCCTCGAGCCCGTCAGTTGCAGAGTCGCAAAGGAGCGAACCAGCGACGTACCTGTGCTTCCGATACTGGTCGCGTGAATCAACCCCCCTACAGCGCACAATTCGGATGCTCCCGGGAGGCGGCGGGGTTGTCTGCACGTTCCTGCATCAAATGGCTCCCGTACACGGAGGCGAGGCTACTCTGCCTCAGGACCCTGACAGGCACGCGAACATCCTGCACGGTGGAGTCCAGCCTCAGAAGCGGGAGTTAAAAACTGGAGTTAAAAACTGGAGTTAAAAGCGGGTGTCACGCCCGCCTTCAGGTGTGGATTCGCACGCATTTTTGGCTGTAGCGCACCGGCTTTTCGTCTCGGGCACACCTTCTAACTCCAGCTTCTGAGGCTGGACCTCACGCACGGTGGAACCATATTATCAGTGCCCCAGTCTCTTCTCCTTGCGAGGAGTAGAAGGCACAGTCAAGCAACGACGTGTTGCTCGGACCCGTTCTTATGATGATGATGATATTGATTTTTTTGGCAACCCGCAGGGAGGGTGGCCAAGTATATACACTGTCAGCTACTTGCCGGTTCTGTCTCGCGGGGTCTGGGCGCGAGCCTCAGAGCTTAGTTGCCGTCGGTGTTTCAATTGGGGAAACATGCCCTTGCTACTACCGGACCGAGGACGAGCGAAACCCGGGAAGGACAGCTAGGTCCCACCAACACAGCGGTGAAAGAAAGAAGAAATACAAAGAAACAGAGGTACCTAATCACCCATCGTTATATTTCTTACGGTGTGCACAGCGTCTTGCACTCCACGTTCTTCACGAAGCGCGGATGCCTGAGAGGCAGTGTCCTGCCCAAACATTAGACTACGGCTTCTCCACCTAGCATCCTACGCACGTTCCCAAGCCTGCAGGTTTGCATTCTGAAGCAGGGTCTCGATGCCGAGAGGTTACGGAATAGTTCCCTGGGCCACATTTAGCGAGCTTGCGCAGTTCTGCTGACGTGTAGTTGACCGAGTACGGCCTTCCCGTTTCTTGTATTTATCACCTGCCCGGGTCAGTCTGTCATCACGTGCTTCGTGCAGCGCACGTCTTTGGACCTGTGTGTTTTTGCGGTTCAAAAAGATGAACCAGCGAGAAGGAAGTAATTATTTTCCAAAAAAAAGCACCCGGAGCAGGGATTGCATTTGACCGTCGTGCCAGTGAGCCAGTGCCTGAGACATTGTTTTTGAAGTATCTCTCTGGCCTAGACTACTAGGTGGTGCTGACGGCCTGGCTTTTTTTTTTTTACTTAACTGAACCCTGCTTGGGATGAACACCCCCTAATTTACGCAAGGCTTGACAAGCAACCCGAAAGAATTGCCATACCATCGAATACTGCAGAGTTCACAGTGCTGCAGTTCACGGAGGGAACATTCCCAGCGTAGCCGAATACCTGCAGGGCCAACCAATGCCACAACTTCCTGTTTACTTTCTGAACGGTGCACTTGTACTGTGGGGACATTTCCGGAACAAGAGTCGCTCATGAAAAAGAAAACGAAGCCAACGGAAAAGGGCTACCGGAACCTACCCCAGAGTTATACTCTGGGCACGGGATGAACATTTGCCTTATCATTTTCATCAAGAATGATGATCAGTTGATGCTGATCGTCCGTTACTTCGTTTGCCGGCGTAAGCCCCAACTCCGGAAATGTTCCTGTGCCAACAATGCATTGTTCGTATTTAGAATTAGTGGCAGCGAACTACATGCAACTTACCAAAACAGGTGAGTTCCGCAGTGCGCACAAACAAGCACGCACCTGCTTTGTAGAAAGTATTTGGGGTGGCCGCCAGCAGCGAAACACTCGCGGGTGGCTCACCCTGCTCATCTTTACGGAGGACTAGAGAACCGATACAACTGCAAAACCTGGATACTCCCAGCGGACGAGACTCAGGATTGTCTTGTATTTCTCTCAGCGTTGCTTTTTGTGTGTGGATACAACCCGTTTCCACATCAATCAACGTAGATCGTCGTGGGCGGGCCTGTCTGCTAGACATGGTCCACGCTGCTGAAGCACGTAATGTGCCGTGGCTTCGAAAACGAAACGTGGTGCCTCGAGAGGATGCAGTGTTGAGCAACACCCCTCTCTTTCTCTCTCCACTTGCTCGTACCGCAGACTCCGAAGCATTGCGTACAAGACTAAACGTTGCACCGAATATTTCCCGAAGACACAACCTCGGAGTTCAAGCCAACTTTCACTCTACAATGCGGCCGACGAACCGTCCCGTGCATCAAATCTGCCAAGGCAGGTGAAATCCACGGTGAAATTCCAGCCGTAGAAGAGTGGGTGTGATATGAGGAAATATCGCGAGCCTTGAAGAAGACTTGCGTCAAACATGCACGGGAGGCAGCGTTTTGAGCTACGACTGCCCCCGCAATGGCAAAGGACGCGGCCGACCACACTTCTTCTCGTCTACACGTTCCAGTCAAATTGTGTGCACCTTCTGTCCCTCCCCCTTCCACTCCTCTGCCGCAAAAACCCTGTTATTTATCATTCCAACAAAGGCAGGAGGTGAGTACACAACATACGATTAACCCCTTACGGACGGAGGGGGAGGAGAGGTTGTCCAGCGCGCAGAAAGCCTTCTGGGGAATCTACGGGTCAAACCCGAGAGTCTTACGACTCCAAAATGGGAAACCTGGCGCTCCTTGGAAAGGTTTTGTAACACATCTCTTCACAGCAGCAATCATTGCTCCTTTTTGGCATGCCTTTGCTCTGGATGCCCAGTGTGTCCGAACTCCAGCTCGGGTTCTGGCTTTTTCGACATAAACATGTGTCTCCCGTCCGTATAGGGTTAACACAGGTGAGCTGCATGGAGTCGAGGAGGGTTGCCCTCCGTGTGGATGCACCTTTAGGCGAAGCCCATTCATCCAACGATCCCGCGCTGCACCCGGGACCATCACCGGCTACAGGCCCAATATGCGAAAGGAACTAACAAAATCCTTCTACAACGACGGCTTCTCCGTATTCGTGCGGGATTGCCGAAAGGGAAGGACGAACACGTTGTGTGTGATCTTTCGGACACCCATCACTGCACAAAACACTGCACCACCGTTTGCTGTCATTTTTCTGAGCTGCGACGGCAGCGTTTGTGCCAACCTCCGTTCTTTGCCAAATACTTGCCATCGCACTCTGTTTCCTTTTCGTCTACCCTGTGTTTTTACATAAGTGCCAGCTTGGAAGGAAATACTCGACAATAACTGCCAGACAAAGAACCGAAGGGGTCCCAAGTGCTGTAACTACCAAACCACGTGTTGGACGGACGTGAGGTCATGCGGGTCTACCCCAACACGACAAATTTGTTTGTGCGTGCCGGTTGATCGTTCGTCCCACTTGTATTTACCCTAGGTAAGGAATTCTGATCAACCACCAAAATATGCTGCCTACGTCTTTTTAGCCTGCACAATACGGGCAACCCACAAGATTGTTAGTACTAAAAAAAACAGGTCAAACGTCCTGAGAGAGAGAACAACACACGGTGGTGTAAGCGAAGAACAAATCAGATTGTGTTTGTATTGCATTTTCTCCTCTACCTCTACATTTCCTCCCTTCCATTCGGAGTCAAAGCAGCTACGTCGAGTATTTCCTTGGATACTAAAACCCGGCAGGTGAACGCTGAGTAAGCGCGTGAACGCGCTCTCTTCTGCAATCATCCGAACTACCCCACAATTTGACAAAGGGATTGTGGGAGGGGCAGATTTGGCCAATCTGGTACCCAAAATCGACTACAAAGCGACTAAAATACTCGAGGGACTGCCTTGTGCTCATTTCGAAGGAGGCTAGAGGGGGAGAAAACAATACAACTACAAAGTGGGTCTTTTTTTGTTGAACGCTTGCGCCCGCCACTTAACCCAGATTTACGTGTGTTTCGTGTGGGCTTCAGCACATTTACCTCCTTTGATCTATCGCAACTGGCAGTCTCCTCAAGTATTTCCTACAAAGCAGGTGCTTATACAACAAAAAAAAACGATACCAGATCCGTCCTGCCCTACCACAGTGCTGTAAGGTGATATTGTCAGAAACCACGCATTTTCTTTCCCGAAGTGCGGGTTTTCGGGAGATTTCGGGCACGAAATCTTGTTGCGTGCTATACAGTGAAAAAATCGAGGGCTCCGACAACAAACGAAAAATTGGTTCTGGCTCTGGGGGGAGCTCGGTCAGCCCACCGGCTCGATCTGATTCTCCTCATGCGTCGCCTGAAGTAGCAAAACGCAAAAAAATAAAAGTAAAAAATGAAGTGGCAAAAAAAAAGGGTTTTCCTCTGTCGCAAGTCCAGGGGAGGGCGAGGAAAGCTTCAGCGTTACGTTTCCTTGTAGCCACTCGTGGTTCAAAGCGTCGCCCGTTTCTCTTGCCCTGCTTTCGTGAGCTGGCGACGTGGCACTTTTTAATGTTGAGACAAGCTGTCGCGACTGCCACAGGATGTAGCAAATATCAATGCTGTTGCCACCGCAAGGCGTACCAGCCACTGTAAAATTCAATACGACAGCGCCGTATTGCTGCCACTGGATGGATTTGGCTGGGCCCCTCCGAACCAAAACCCAGTCGAGAAGAATGCTTGAGTGACCACAGCACGTCAGATTTACAGGGTCGGTCTTTGCGCGGCACTGCTGCGGAGGTGAAGGCCACGGTGCTGCGGAGGTGAAGGCCACGGTGCTGCGGAGGTGAAGGCCACGGTGCTGCGGAGGGATCTCGACGACCGTGCCCAACGGGAGACGGCGACAGAAGACGTCGCGCTCGCCATGCGGGTGTACGTTCGAGCCTGCATCCGTCGTGGCATCACCACCTGATTTAGGGAGGCCAAAAGATGCCCACCGCTCACCAAGGGCGCTACCTCGAGACGTACGAGATCTCGTTCGGCGTCCCCAAATCGTCCCTCGACAGCGTTCTGGCATCTACGGTTGCTACAGGCGTCTACGGTTGCTACAGGCGTCTACGGTTGCTACAGGCGTCTACGGTTGCTACAAGGGTCTACGGTTGCTACAGGCGTCTACCTCTCCACGTCTGAGGAAGCCCGACAAGAGTAGACCGAGATCATGATCGGTGGCTCTGCACCCCTCTCGAAAGCTATCCAGTGGCACGAGATGCTTGGTCATCGCTCGAGAGGTATCGTCCAGTGCCGCGGCCACTGTTCACGAAGGGCGCGCCACCTCGAGCCGTACGAGATCTCGTTCGGCGTCCGCGTGTTTAGGCTGCGCGAGGGCTCCCCTCCCTACCGTCTCGGCTTGCTCGCCTTGCAGAACGTCTTTTCTTCTTTTGCTTTTCTTGGTTGTGCCGTTCCGTCACGCGGGGCAGCTGTTCGTCTATCTCGGGCAGTCTCAACCTATGCAGCAAAAAAGGCGACCGGAGAACAGCATAGGGGGGGAAAACAGAAGAAAGGGGGGAAAGGAGCCGACGCCAGCAAAGCAAACCCGGCAAGAACCCACCCGCCCCCCGCCCCCCCTTCGCCTATCGCACCGGGCTCTCTCTCTCCGCCAGCCGGGGGGGCGAAAGAAAAAAGTACCGCGCATATGTCGGAACCAAACTACAACACGCACTACGCGTACCAACCCCCTCCCCCCCAGTACAATGCGCCGAGCTACTACCCGCAGCAGCCCATGCAGCCGCACGGGCAGCAGAGGAACGACCAGCAGCAGCCGGGGGGAGACTACCAGTCCGGGTACCAGTCCGCCGTGCGCGACATGTCCGGCGGCCGCGGCGTCGGCTCGCAGCTCGCGTTGTCGCTGCTGAACGCGACGCTCTTTCTGGGGGTCCCGCTGTACTTCCTCTACCGGATCAACCGGGGGAACGCCGGAGGCGGCTCGAAGATGATGAACCAAATGATGGAGCAAATGAACCCCATTCCGAAGCGCAACTTCCGCGTCACCTCGAAAGAGACGAAGTTCAAGGACGTCATCGGCATCGACGAAGCGAAGGAAGAGGTCCAGGAGTACGTCGACTTCCTCAAGCAGCCCCGCCAGTACACCGAGCTCGGCGCGAGGCTGCCGAGGGGAGCTCTTCTGACCGGGAAGCCAGGGACCGGTAAGACGCTGCTCGCGCGCGCGGTTGCGGGCGAGGCGGACGTGGCGTTTTTTTCGGCCGGCGGCGCCGACTTCATCGAGATCTTCGGCGGCTCCGGCCCGAAGCGGGTCCGTGAGCTCTTCGCCGAGGCCCGCGCGAACGCTCCGGCGGTGATCTTCATCGACGAGCTCGACGCGGTCGGCAGCAAGCGATCGACCGCCGGTGACCAAGGGATCGGCGGCGAAGAGAATCGGACGACCAACGCGCTCCTCGAGGCGATGGACGGAATGACCACCAAGGACAACGTCGTCGTCTTCGCGGCGACCAACCACCCCGAGGCCCTGGACAGCGCCCTCGTGCGCGCCGGGCGGTTCGACCGGAAAATCGACATACCGGTGCCCGACGAGAAGGCACGGACCGAGCTTTTCGACTTCTACGGGAAAAAGATCGTCACGGCGGCGAACTACGACGAGAAGGCGAAGGCCCTCGAGGCCGAGCGGACGCAGCGGAAGCAGGACGCCGAGAAGAAGAAGAGCGCCCCGGACCGCAAGATCAAGGAGGAGGAGCTGAAGAAGAACGAGGCCCGCCTCAAGGAGCTCGTCGCCTCCGACCCGAAAAAGCCGAACCAAGACGCCATGGAAGACATCCTCCAGAAGCAGATCCGGGAGCTGAAGGCCCAGCTGGATCCGGAGGAGGACCAGTCGATGGCGTGCAGCGAGCCGCCGACGGACACGGAGCGGGAGCTGATGGCGAATGCATCCGCGTACTTGGCGGCACGCACTCCGGGGATCACCCCCGCGACCATTGCGACCGTGTGCAACGAAGCGGCGATTGTTGCTGCGCGAAAAAAGAAGTCGTTTGTCAACCTCGAAGACGTGCAGGACGCGCTCGACAACGTCCTCATCGGCAAGAAGCACCGGCAGCGCATGACGCCCGAAGCCCTGAAGCGTGTCGCGTATCACGAAGCTGGGCACACCGTCGCCCAGTGGTTCCTCTCGACGCAGAGCTCCGTCATCAAAGTCTCGATCATCCCCCGCGGCCGGGCCGGCGGCTACACGCAGTTCCGCCAGCCCGAGGAGCTCGACCCCAAGACGCAGCGGTTCCTGACGGAGCAGATCGTCGTCATGCTCGGCGGCCGTTGCTCGGAGAAGATCTTCTTCAACGACTTCACCACCGGCGCGCACGACGACCTCCAAAAAGCGTTCCAAGCCTCCCAGAACCAGGTCTCCGTCTTCGGCATGTCGAGCCTCGGCCACTTCTCCCTCGACCCCCAGTCCGAAGCCCGAGGTCGGGCCTTCTCCCATGTTTCGGAAGATCTGAAAAACCGCATCGAACGAGAGGTGCGCTTGTTTTCCCCTTTACAGTCCCTTTGCGGCTTTGCCCTGCAATGTTCCTTTTCGGTTTCGAACATCGCATTGTTGGTTCTACAAAATGTGTAGTTGGCAGGCACTCGCACAACGTGTACATGAAACTTACCCACGCGGGTGAGTTTTCCGCTTGTCCGCACAAACCAACAAAGCGCAGTCGTTGTTATTTTGAGTTCTAGCAATCTTGCGAGTGGGCCCTGCGAAGTAGGTGGGAGAACGATCAGCGCTCACAAGGCCTCACTTGCCATCATCAGCCTTGAACTGTGTGCCGTGAAAGAAGAAAAGATGGACCCGCCTTCTGTGACTGAAGTGAAGGAGTTGTACGTAGCGCTGAAGAAATGGAGCATGCCTGACCTGGAAACGATGGCCGGAATCGCAATTCCAATCGCGGACCTGATCGCGGGAGGGATGAGCTGCGCGAACGCGGGGATCATCCGCGCGTTTGGTCTGAGGCTACCAAAACAAGATGGAACAGGTAGGACAGCAAAACGGGGCGTCGATCAGCGTTGCCACTCGCCACCGTTGCGGTGAGGCAACTTCTGCGAAAGCACTCGACAAGAATGTCTCAAGAACGAGAGCGTGGGGATCCAAGATGATCAGATACCGTCGCAGTCCACTGCTGTAAACGATGCCGTCTCAGGATCGAGGGAAGTCATTTTGGCTCCCACGGCACTCCCCAAAAGTTGCTGCGGTCAATTAGGCAGTCCCAGTCGGGTTTCTCTTGTCTGCATCAGTCGCAAGCTGCCACCTCGTGGGCACCAGGTACGAAGTGCGAGGGACCAGAGACCAGGCCGTGCGACGCCAGGGGATAGGGGTGGACCTGCTTAATTTCCGTTATTGCCATCTTCCTCGTTACGATCACTTTTGCTGCAATTTTGACTTCGCTCAGAAGCTTTGCTTGGTTTCGGCCCTGGACTTGTTGCCCACCAGGGAATAGTACCAAAACGTCTTGAACATGGGCACACAACAGTAAACAACCGGACCAGCAAAAGCGAAGTTCCACCGTGCATAAGTGCCCAGCTGTCCATTTGTACGCAGTGCATGCAAGGAGTCTTTGGGAGGCCGGGAACCTCACACGAATCCAACTGCAGGCGCGAGAAATTGTGAACAAATGCTTCGAAGAGTGCTTGGCTCTGCTGACGGCAAACAAGGACAAGGTACGCTTTTCTGCATATTTCAGTTCCGAGTGATTCCCAAGATTAGGGTCCGTAATTTCGGCTGCTTTGTTGCGGCAACCTGACCCTCCAGGAGCAAGCTACCGGACTGGGTCTGCATGTGGAGGCGGGGATCCGCGCTACGCTCGGGAACCCGATCGCAACACCGTCAGCAGGAGTGTGTGTACACAAAAAAATGTTTTTGTATAAGCACCTGCTTTGTAGGAAATGCTTGAGGAGAGACTGCCAGTTGCGATGGATCAAAGGAGGTAAATGTGCTGTAGCCCACACGAAACACAGGTAAATCTGGGTTTAGTGGCGGGCGTAAGCGTTCAACAAAAAAGACCCACTTTGTAGTTGTATTGTTTCTCCCCCTCTAGCCTCCTTCGAAATGAGCACACAAGGCAGTCCCTCGAGTATTTTCCATCGGTCCTCCGTCCACTTTGGTACCTGATTGCTCTGTTAACAACACAGCTCGAGACGGTTGCGAAGCTACTTCTTGAGAAGCAAGAGATTGTTGAAGACGACCTGACTCGGATCCTCGGGCCTAAGATGCGCGTGAAGGACATCTAAGACAGCTGCACGCCCACAGGAAGGGACAAGGTCGCACCTGATTCGCAGTCGCAACAGTGCACCCCGCACAGCTGTTTTGCGGGTGTGGCATTCCCTCCAAAGCCATTGCTCGTCAACCCTCAACGGAAGCCGGAGCTTTATCTGTCGGTCTCACAGTTCTCTATTTCGTGTCCCGATTCCAGACGACCCTTTCTCAGAGGTGCGCTGCACCGCTAACATTCTAGCATGGGGGTGTGGCAGCGGCCTCTGTTTGATTGGAACATGTCTTTTCCTCCCTGTTTCAGCACACACAGTCAACACCACCCGTGAACGGGGGGACGGCACACGCGGTTTTTCTAGCACTCCTGAGGTCAACAGCGAGCACACACTGGCACTTGTTCGCTCTTGAAGTTACTCTGCGCCTTTTTTGTCAGCTCTTTCCTCTGACCTGGCGCTGACGGTCCCATTTGCTTAATCGTAGTGAGCTGCGAAAGATTCATAGGCTATTGCGTGCGTGTCGGGTAGGTGGGGGCGGGGAGAGACGAAGGCGACAAAACAAAGGAGAGACCCGCCGAATTGCAAACCCGGATACCGATTCCTTGAGTGTATTGTGTACTTGGACCACGCTGCGTTCTGGCAATTTTCCTGGGTCGTCGGGTGGACTAGGTTGTTGTCGGGAAAAACGCGAACAACACTACGCACTTCTTTCCTTGAAAATGACAAAAAAACGACGGCGGCAAGCCAAAGCAAAAGCCGAACAACAACAGACAGCACATGTTAAACGTAACCTTCAGGATTCCACCACCCTGCGCGTACACTAAGGCCACTTTTCACATCCGAAAGCGAAGAGTTACGCATAGTAAACTTGTCATTGGCTTGTCGTATGTAACATTATATCGTGGAACTTCTAGGATTCTGTCAACCCCGGTTGATCGTCGGTAACACACAAAAAAAGCAGCCCGCCCACCTCTCGCTGTTTCTCTCTGCTCATGTTTCTTTTTTTCTGCTTCAATTGTCTTTCGCGCTTCTAACTGCATTTTACATCTTGCTTTCCCGAGGTCGCCTTGACATCTTGGCAAACCTATCCACCCCTCGCCCCCCCCACCCCCCCCGTTCGCCTATTGCCGGCCGCAGTAATCGCTTGTGTTGACGCGTCGACTCTTGTCCTACTGCAACAGGTGGCGATGAAACTGCAGAAACGCAGGGGTTCCAGGGGACTGACATTGCAAACCTGGCCCTGTTTTATATATCCCCAGAGTGCATGTCTGAATAAGTGATCTGATATTCCGCATAAGGATTGAACAGCGGTGAGAAGTGTTTTTTTCTGTTCGGGTGTTTCATTTTCTCCTTTCCTCCTTTACTTTGATCATAGGTGTCACGGCAAGTTTTGGCAGCCGCTGCTTAACAAAATTTGACGTGGGCGGCTTTGGATTTACATCTGAATGACATCTCAATACAAAAAAAGTTGTCGACAACTAACAAGTAAAGAATAAAACAAAACTACGCATTTCTTTCTGCTTCCACCGCCCCGCCCCATCTTTTTTCTTCTTCTTTTTCTTTCGAATAGGCACCTGCTCTTCGGGAAAATACTCGGGGGAACTTCCAGCTGCACAATACAAAAAAGGGATAATGGCCGTAGCCACCAATGACCAACAACCAAGGTACCCACTGGTTCTCTTACCTCGTGTAACCACCACCCCCACGACACTCAGAGCACAAAGGATATCTTCTCACATTGACGAAGGTCACCTGGAGGCTTTAAGACCCCGGAGTTTCAAGCGAACTTTCATTCTAGAACCCCAGGTCACCCTGGTTTGGTACAAAGGGCGATTATTCAGCAAAAAAGTGGGAGTATCCGTTTTGGTTGCACGGGGGTCTTCCCCTGTCAGCTTTCGTCGGTATCATCACGGGGCGCCGCCGAGTATTTTTGCCACCACCTTTCGGTTCGCTAGTGAGCCCACAGACTGCTACTCTTTTTCTTTGTTGAAAGCTTTTCTTTGACCTGGCCGTACGTTCTTCAACCCGTTTGTGAGGGGAGCACGTGTTCAGCAAGCACAGTGCTCAATCGTGGATAAAGGGTGCGAATATTCGAGCACAGCCGATGCGGGTGGCGTCCCTTTTTAACCAGGGTGCTTACTTTTGGGGGGCGTTTTTTGATTCGACCGCCAGGTTCTGTCGGAAATGATTTTTGGCCTGGAAACCGCCCCACAGTAGTAGGAACGGCATACGATGCCCCACCCTGCAGAGAACCAGTTTCCCGCCCCGGGCGGAGCGGATCGAGGTCCGAGCTAGCGCCCTGAAGCCAAAACGGTAAATGAAAAAGAAAAGGCCGACTTATTCGGAAACGAGGAATCGCAGAAAAAAGAAAAGACGCTGTTTTTACCCGTGCAAACACGCGCGAGTATGCGTTCTTTCTTATTTTTCTTTGTGCCTCTCCTCTCTCTCTCTATCTGCTTACAGTTAGCTCCCGAGTCGCAGGCAGGCCCCCTTGCAATACCTGTGGTGACTCGATCACCCATCGTCCCGACAAATCATGCTTGTTCGCCTGCCGCACTATGTAGCCACTCTCTCTTTTTACTCGGTTGCAGTACTCAGCAATTTTGGGTTGCCAACTACGGGTGGATCGCTTGAGCATCATCCATTTTTTTCGGGACCGGTGCATTCGGCAGGTGAGTTGTTACCACCTCATTATCGGATGCCGACTTCCATGGCCACCCGTCCTGCTGTCAAGACGAACCGGCACCCTTTGTGGGATCTGATGAGCGATCACTCGGACACCTTAAGTCAGCTCTCGGTTCATCCCGCGTCGCCAGTCCTGCTTACCAGAAGTGGCCCACTTAGAACCAGGATTCTACGTCAGGGTTCAATGAAGTAACCCCGAGCTCATGACATCGAAAGGAAGAGGCTTCGTTTCGGTGAATAGTTCACGAGACCTGATGCACCGTATATGGCGGCTCACTGGACCGACAGCTCTCTCCGCCTCTTTCGGCGAACAGGCAAAGGAAACGCAACAGGGGAAAAGAGAGGCGTGCTGCCGGCGCGGCGGGGGGACGCCGACTCGTTTTCTCCCCCTCCTAACCCCAACACCCCCCGTGTGCTCCGATTTTGTGGCCGGCCTTCGCGCGGTATTCCTCTCTCGAGTTCCCGCCTGCCCCTGTTCCCCCTGTGATGTTCCTCTCCCGCCTTTTGCCATGTCGGCGCTTCATGGGTCTTGCTGGCCAGCTTGTGGCGTTGCCGACACCGAGGGGGTGTTCGTATCATCTTTCAGACAAGGGCCGGTGACAACCCGTCGCTTGAAAGTCTGGTCTCAGGCAAAATTGAGGGCTATGATTAGCTTGCTGACCAATATAGAAATACGGCAATGCAGATCTGCATTGCCGTATTTCTATATTACCCGTTTGATGCTCTGAAATCCTGGACCCGACACTCGAACATTCAACTAATGAGTCGAATGGCTCGGCGAGGATCGTGCGGTTGGTTGCTACAATGCGTTGACATGCTAATGGCTCCTGGCGACACGATTCCAACAGCACTCATGGCACCATCGCTAAGTGGGCCGCCACAAGACCTGCGCGAACTACACTGCGACCACGCACGAAGCAAAGGGGAGAAACGACCGACAGGTTCCCTGAAAAGAGCAACACGGTGCAACGAAACTTCGATGTGCGTGCTTCTGCGTCATTGGCAACAACATTTCGGTCCCTCGGTGTTGCCGTCGTGTCTCGTACTCGTCAGCTAGATCCCAGCTCGATGATTCCAGAGCTAATCCCGTGCCCGTGTTGAGCATCGACAATCCACTCCCATGTTATTATTGCTCTCGGAGTAAGCCACCTCCCCCGATACCGAAAGGCGAAACGTGGAAAGTAAAAACGAAAAACACCGCCGACACACGCTTGCAAAGCGCAACCCGAAAAGAGCGTTTTAAACGATGCGCGTGCTTGCGACCATCGCCGTGCTCTACACGGCAAGCGTCGTGAACAATGTGTGGACGAAGCGCGTCATGGCAATGGGGTTTCGGTTCCCGATGCTGCTGTCGTGTCTTGGCCTTGTCAGCCAGATCGCGACGCTGTCCGCCGCGAGGCTGGCGTCGCCTTCCGGCAAAAAGAGAGAGAGAGAGAGCAGCAAGCCCAGGGGCGGAGCGGCAGAGTGCCCGAGCGTCGCGATGCTATTGCCGGTGTCGCTGGCAACGATCGCGGCCAACATGTTCCATAGGGTCGCGCTGATGCACACGACGATCCCGGTCGTGCACACGGTGAAGAGTGCCACCGTGGTGGCGACGGCGGCGCTTGCGTACGTTGTCCGGCGGGAATTGTGGCCTTCCACAACCGGCGTCGCGCTGGTCATCTTCGGCATCGCGACGGCGATGCTCTCGATGACAGAGAGCTCGGCCCTGAACGCGGAGGGCATCTCCGCGTGCTTGATCTGCGTCGCGGCCGCCTCGTTCCGCGCCGTGTGCGGGAAAAGCGTTTTGTCCGCGCACCCGGGCGCGCTGCCCAAAATGCAGCTGCTCTCGCTGGCCCTCTTCACCCCCGTCGCCCTCGTCATCGAAGGGCAGCGGCTCCTCGACTACGCTTCGGCGGGCGGGCAGTTTCCCCTTGTCGACATCTCCCTCGCCCTCTTGGGTGTCACCTTCATGGAGCTCGGAGACATGTACCTGCTCATGCTCCTGGACCCCACGACGCACTCAATAGCCAACGGCCTTCGTTCCCTGGTTCTCGTCAGCATTGGGTCAATCCTCGACGATGGCGCGGTGAGGTGTGTATTTATATTGAAGAACCCTGCAGTGCGCCTCCGGAGCGACTTACGCCCGCCGTAGCAGTGCGAAGAGAAGTGAGGAGACCGGAAACTCCCCGGAGAGATGGTTCCTGCACTCTAACTCATCTCTCTCTCTCTATTGAATCAACACTTGTGCTGCTACTTCTGCACCCCGGACTCCCACTCCGGATTGCGGGAGTGGTTTTGCGGTCGTTGGTGCGGTCGGCCACACAAAAAGTGCGGGAGTGGTCACTCTCTAAATGCGGGAATGGGACTCCCGCAATGCGGGAGTGGCCACTCCCGCACTTTTTCACTCCCGCATTGACTTAGTATAGGTCAAACGGCGAGATCTGGGTCCCTGTGACGCCTAAACGGGCCGCTTCCTCGTGATGTAGCCGTGTTGTGCAGAAGGCGGCATGGGGCCTGGTCAACCTTCTTATCACTCTGTTGGTCGGGATTGCCGGGGGCGGTCCTCGTCCGTGGGAGGAAAAATGAAAAGGAGAGGAATTCTGCTCAGTACACCCATAAAAGCCGTAGATTCAGTTCAACCACAACCACTATGTATCCGCGGGGGTCGTTTTTGTCACTCACTGCGGGTCTCCGATGCTTTCATCTTGAAATTCGTGCCCTTGGTAGTAGGTGCTTCGGGAGCTTTCCACCATCTATACATCGACTTGCCACGGATCGCACCCTCGCCAATACCTCTCCCGATTCATCGAGGGAATCCTTGAGGCACCTAAACGTACAGGGTACTTGGGTTGGTTTGGGCAAATCGATTTGCTTTCCCACCCGCCCACCCTTGATTGACATGGTTTTCGGAGCTTAATTATGTGTTGATCCTTTCGCTTCGTGTCTTGCTTACTTTTCTAGCTTGCACCAAGTTGTCCGTTGCTTGCAACGAGTGCCGGGGTAAGGCCCGCCCGCCATCCCCCGTGACCTCGCAGTAGCCATCTTCTCTCACTCTCTAAGGCCTCTTCTTGGTTCAAAGTGACAAGTGCAAGGTGCCGAAGTAGAATTCTCCCCCGCACCATGTGCCTTTCATCCCTCAAAAACCAGCACCAACGTCCCCCACAGCATGTACTTCTTGGCCGGTAGTTTCACGGCGATCCTCGGTGTCTTCGTGCATTCGGCCGCGGCACACCGACAGAAGGCGAAGATCCACTGAGCTCGCGCCCAGGCGAGCCCGACAATAGTTTTAAGGCAATTCTCCGCGTCTTGCATCCTGATACGATCCACTGAGCTCGCGCCTTGAAGTGTCAACGGCGAACCACTGAGCTCACGCCTATGCTACGTGCCCGAGCTTGTTTCACGGTGATCCTCGGTGCATTCTTGCTCTCGGCTGCAGCACGCAGACAGAAAGTGAGGAACCAGTTCACGGCGATTGGTTGCAGCACTCACAGACGAAATTCTGAGCTGCGCGCTATGCTACGTCTCGAGTAGTCCGTTCACGGCCTGTAGCGGACTCGCTCTCCCTCTCTCTCCCTTTCAAACGCCATCGCCTGCGGACAGGCCGCCTGATGCACAACGACGCTCTGAGAGTAAGTCTTCATGCTGTCCTATGACCGGGAAGGTCACAGGAACGGAGGGGTGCGTGGAATTATTGCCACCTTGGATGCGCGGCCCTTTGCATTCCTCCAAGTACGACGGCTTCTTGCGCGCCGTTCTGTCCTTTTTTATCGTTCGCGCACCTTCCTCTCTTGACCGCTGTTGCTGCTCTCGGATGACTTATTTCGACCCCCACCCGTCAGGAAGGGCGAAAGGCTCCGGAGCCGGCACGACGATGGAGGTGTCGTGTGGCCTTCTACACGTTCTGCTCTCCCTTTTCCGGACGTTTCCCACCTTTCCATGTTTTCCATGCGCGATGGAGGTGGCGCGAGCCTCGATGAAGATGCAGATACTTTAGTTTTGGGCGAGTCTTCCACGGAGAACATTGAAGACCAAAATTGAGAGTAGCTTCAACGGTCATCGGCTGAGCCTGCGGAGAACATCCGGGCAAGAGATTCGACAACTCCCATGGAAGACACGGGGGCAAGGTATTGGAGAGTGAGCTCAAAAGTTGCAATGGGGCCAAGCTTTGAGCGATCAACCGAATGCAGTAGAAACATGCTGGCAAGAGATTAGAGAATGTGCAATAGAAACATGCTGGCAAGAGATTATAGAATGAACTCGAACTGACGAGCGGCTGCGGCACTACCTGCTGGGGGTAGCCCATGCTGAATTTCACAAGCAACAACAGGTCGAAGACGGATTGTCGAAAACACACAGATATCCCCCGCAGAGGTCGATTCTCTGTTGCGCGCGTACTCCAAGAAGCCGTGCTGAAATTATGCTGAAACGGTAACATACCCAGTTTCACTGGAGTGCCCGTTCCCGGCGAGCTACGAGGGAACGAACCTGTAAGAGTGCCAACGCTACTCTTTCTGTAACGTACATATAAACTTACAAAAGAACTCAATGCTTAACGGCTTATCACGCGGGCGGCCCTGAGATTACCCCCTCAGGTGACACCACTTTATTTTTAGCCATACTTCAACATTCTTACCATCGTGGGCCGATTGCCCGTCACCTTGACAGCAACCTGCAACTCTGCGTCCGGAAATGCTACTTCAGTTTTTGCGGGGGGCAGCACTTTGTCATTTGTGAGCACGGAGGAATCATTCAACATCTCTCACACGGAAGGTAGGGGAGGCACGACCCCCCGGTCTGGTGTGGCAGCAGTGCGAGGGTGGCGGGTAAGGGGGCTGCGGGAAGGAGAGGCGCGGGCGATAGGTAATGAGCGACGGCGATGCCGACAGGAAAATCGACATTATCTTCAGGTACTTCGACCACGACGGCAACGGGTTGTGGTCGCACGCGGAGGCCGACGCCTCACGACAGGTCCTCACCACCCATCCCCTGCCCCTCGACGAATTCCACGACCTATGCGCGCACGTAGGCTGCGACCCACAGACCGGGCTAGCAGTAAGTGATTTGCGGCATCTGTACGAAGACAGCGCTGATCATCTCGAGCGTGACTACGAGCGCGTCAAGGCCCTGATGAACGAGTCTGCTCTGTCGACGAGTGCAGGGGGGTCTACTCGGGTTGGGAGTCAGGCCGAGCGGGCGGCGTCCGGCGCACTGGGACGAACCGCGAGCCGGAAAAGCCTCGCCGGGAAGCCGAACGAACTTTCCGTTGGGCCGGTCGCTTCGAGCCGTGGCTCCGGGCGCGAGCTGAGCAAGGGGGAATCTTTCGGGCCGCGGCAGAGGACCGCCAGCGAAGTGGGCCGGCCTCCCATAGCACACGGGTCGGACGACCCGTTCTCGGCATCGGGGCGAGTCGCGAGGCAAGACTCCGCTGACCTTCGGCAGCGATCCCTTCTGCACAAGTCCGCGCCTCAGAACGAGCGCTCCGCTGTGCGAGAGCCGTCGTTCGGCGGGAGCCGAGTGAGCAGGCAGGAAAGCGGGAGGCCCACAGCGCAGCAGGGGGCAGGCCTCAGCAGGTCTCCTTCTAACCGGCCTCCCACAGCACACGGGTCAGACGACCCGTTCTCAGCATCAGGCCGAGTTACCAGACAAGACTCCGACTTTCGGCAACGATCCCTTCTGCACAAGTCCGCGCCTCAGAACGAGCGCTCCGCTGTGCGAGAGCCGTCTTTCGGCGGGACCCTGCTGAGCAGGCAGGAAAGCGGCAGGCCCACAGCGCAGCAGGGGGCAAGCCTCAGCAGGTCTCCTTCAAACAGGTCCGGCGCAGGGTCTGAATTCAGAAGGCCTCTCGCCGCCAAGGAATTCGACAGGCAGCCGTCGTCGGATTCGGTCCGCCTGTCCCGACAGGGCACCGCGATGAGACAGCGATCTGGCAACCTGGGAAGCAACGCGGGACTTGTGGCTGGAAGGTCTCCCTCAAGCGGAGGATATGGCACGAGTCGGCAGGACTCGGCTGGATTCCGGCAGCGATCAGCACTCGCGCCCGATGGAAGGCCGGAGGAAACGGGGCTGAGGCTCGGCCGGTCCCCCTCCAACCAATCTGGGCTGCCAGGGTTCAAGAGGCTGTCGTCGGAGAGAGATGTGTCAACAACACCAACATCGGCGGGTAGACTTGCCTTTCGGGAACCGACATCAGCATCCAACCGACTAGGTAGGCAGCTGTCAGACAGGACAAGGCTCAGTCGATCCCCCTCGAACATGTCTGGAAGGTCCGAACCGAGGAAAGAGGCATCTGTCACACCTCCTTCAGCAAGCCGGCTGGGATCTGGGTTCCAGAGGCTGCCGTCTGTCCACTCCGATAGGTTGGAGGATAGCCGGAATCTGGGCCGAGAACTATCCGGCCGGCAAGCCGTGAGAGAAGCATCGCACGATTCGTCTCCGAAAGAGTTCCGACGCGGCCAGTCGTTGCTGGGCCTCGAGCCGAGCTTGTCGAAGCGGCTGCTGACCGTCGAGCCGAGCGCGCTGTCGAGGCAGCCGTCGTCGCCGCGGGAGTACGGCGAGCAGGGTTCCTCGCCGTCCCTCGCAGCGCGGCTGGACTCCTCGCTGGCGACGCGGCCGCGGTTCGACCGTAAGCGGGTGGACATGGTGTCCGCGGTGTTCCGGCGGTTCGACGCCGACGGCGACGGCTTCTGGAACCTGAAGGAGGCGCGGGCCGCCCGGCACGTGCTGGCCGGCGAAGAAATGGCAGAGGCCGACTACGAGTTGATATGCAAGGACCTGGCCGTCGACCCTCACCGCGGCTGGAACCAAGCGCAGCTCAGCGCCCTGTACGGGGACAACGAGAGCGTCCTCGCGGGCGACTATCAGAAGACCGTCGCGGGGGTCTCGTTCGTGGTCGGAGAGTTCGGAAAGCCCGCGGAGGGGGACGCCACCAAGCAGCTGGCGTCTTCGCTGCGGAACGTCCAGAGCTTCGAGAAAATCGGCGTCGAAAGCACGTCTGCCAGCCCCCTTCCGGTGGCCCGCAGCTCTTCCGCGGCCTCTGGGAACGCGTTGTCGGCTTCCATGCGCAGTGCGCGGTGGTTCCGCTCGTCGTCCGAAGGCGGACTGCAGGAACGGTCCGACCGCCCGCTGCAGCCCAGCGCCTCCAAACGCTCGCTCCAGTCGTCGATGATGGCGGCGAGCCCTCGGCGGAGCAACAACAGGGAAGCCGCGCGCTCCCATTCCACCCGCTCCCTTTCCCTTGCCGACGGCCCGCATCAAGCCCGCTCGAAGTCGTCTGCTGAGAGCTCGCCGCTTTCGAGCCTGCATGCCTCGTCTACCGTAGACGAACCACACGGCGTGGAATCGGCGAACGCCGCGCAGAGACCGTCGAGTCGGTTGGAGCAAAGGGAGCGAGAGTCCAGGACTCGTTCCGAATCCCCGGGCACTCCGCGGGGGTCGACGCTGCCGGGGAGGTCGGAGTCGCCGCGCCACAGGCAGAAGGAGCGGGCTGACGCGCTGGACAACACGGTCCGGTCGCTGGCGAGCTCGCAGCCGCACGTCGACGCGGCGCCGCTGTCGATGGTGCCGTCCGGGATCCCCGCCGGCCCCGCCGCCGCCCACCTGCCGCGCCACCCGTTCCGCGGGAAGCGCGGCGGGTCGCCTCCAAACTCAAGACCCCAGAACCGGGCGAACACTTCGGACTCGGCGTTCACGAGCAGCTCGCAGGCGACGGTTCCCGCCGCGTTGACGGGCAGCTCGTTCGGGGTGAAATCGGGGGCGCCGCGGAACACGTCGAAGCAGGCGCTGGTCGAGGAGCTCACGCGGATTGAAACGGCGACGTCGCTGGAGATGTCGAAGCCGTCGGACAGCACCGCGGTGCTCGAGTCGTTTGCGAAAAAAATCTCGCGCCGCCCGACGACGACGTCGTCGCCTTCCACCTTGGGGCTCTCCCCGGCGTCGTCGCCGGCGGCGAGGCCGAACATCTTCCAGTCGAGCACCACCGCGCTCGCAGCGCTGCCCCCGCAACCCAGCGAGCCGGTCCTCCACGCATCCGACCCGGCGTTCATCTCGGTGTCGTCCCCGCCTTCCTCCCCGCTGTCCAACTCCCCCGCGCCTGTCGCCGACCCCCCCCCGAAGCCGTACAACGACGCCCCCCCCGGCAAGCCGCCGAAACCCGTCCACGTCCGTGTCCCGTACGTGCCCCTCAGCTCCCAGCAACCCCCCCCGCCGCCGCCGCCGCCGCCGCCCAAACCGCAGCGGTCCGCATCGCGCACGGCGTCCTCCCCGAAGACCGGCAGAGACGTCGGCGTCAGCTTCTCGACCCTTTCCGGCGGGCCGCCCCCCGCCCGCTCGGCTCCACAACCGGCGGCGGCGGGGCCGGTGCCCGCGGGGCCGTCCGACGGGCCGGCCGACGACGCCACGTTTGGAGTGATGGTGCGCCGGATTTTCACGTATTTCGACGCGGACCGCGACGGGTCGTGGCGGTTCTCCGAGGCGAGGCGGGCGCGCCGGGTGCTCGCGAACGATGACTTCACGGAGAAGGAGTACGCCGAGGTCTGCAGGGAGCTCGGGTACAGCGCCGACGGGGGTTGGCGGGAAGAGCTGCTGAAGGAGCTATACGCTGGGGACAGGGACGTGCTCCGCGAGGACTACCGGAAGGTGTCCGACCTGCTGGCCCGGGAGGATAACGAGCCGCCGGTCCCTGACGACGCGCAGCGGAACAAGCGCAGCAGCGTCCGCCCGAACACGCCGCTGCTGCCGCTCCGCGGGCCGTCCGGCCCGTCGGTGCCACAGCGCGCGTCGGAAGGCGGCCGGCCGCAGGCGAGCGCCGCGGGGCCGTCGACGCCGCGCCGGGGGGACTCGCCGTTCACGACGGACACGTCGCCGTTTTCGGTGACGCAGCCGTCGAAGGCGAACCTGCTCCTCTCCGCGTCCGACGCGCAGGCGGCCCGGGGGACCTCGAGCCCGCGGCCGTCGGTTGCGCGCCGGGACGAGAGCCCGCCGTCGTTCAACAAGACCGACGACGAGATCCGCGAGGCCCGTACGCTGCTGTGGAACCCGAAGAAGGGCGCCGCCGTCGAGTACGTGCGGCTGCCGTTCTCGACCGAGGAGGCGCACCGGTTGTACAAGGAGCGCTGCGAGCAGTGCAAAGCCGAGTACGAGCGCGAGGCCGCCCGCAGCGGCGGCGGCGGCGGCGACGCGGGGAGCCTGCTGCTGTGCAAGGAGGAGATCGAGTTCCTGTCGGGCAGGGTGAAGACGGTGCAGGACGAGTTCCGCCTTCTGCGCGACCTTTCGGCGAGACACGCCGATCTCGGCGTCGCGGTCAAAAGCGCCCTGCGGTACCGAGTGAGGGAGGAGAAGGAGCGGCTCGCTTTAAACAGGGGCCACTGCGCCCGGCTTGCGAGGTACCGGCCGGTGACGAAGGAGGACCTGCGCAAGTCCGACGACCGGCACGCCGCGCAGCAGCTGCTGGTGGACAACAGGCGGAAGCTGAAGGAGCTCTTGAAGCACCCGTCGCTCGACATGTCGGCGGTGGCCGAGTACATCGACGACCGCACGGGCGCGAGCCTCTGCGTTTTCGATACGGACGAGCTGCTCGAAGCGGCCACGCACAACCAAAAGGAGGCGCGCGTGCTCCATTCGATGCTCGAGTGCCTCCGGGACGAATTACAATACCTCATCTCCCACCTGACGTTCGCCAAGCAAGTGTCCATGCACCGCCTGCAGCTACAGGACCACACGAACAACCGGTTGTACCGCAGGTACCTCGCTGACCTGTCGCGCGCTGAAGACTTCCTGGAGAGTGACCCCGATGCTCCGTTGACGGAATATCAGGACCCCACCAGCGCCTTCGCCGACAGCCCGCGCGTCCGCAGCGGCCAAGCGCTGGAACAGTACCTGTGACACGTCCTTTCTCGATCTTTCAGAACCCGTGTTGTGTGGGCAGGCATCAAAAAGCCGTCATGGCAAAGCGCAGAAAAAGAGGACTGCAATACCTTCCTAGCCTTTCTTTCCGCAGGATCGGTAAAAAGGGTGGATTTATTTTCAACAACACAGCGAAAAACTATCAAAGTCCACCAGCAGAATAGGGTCAAGGACCCACTTCGGCGCCTGCATCACCCACAGCCACATTGTATCAAAAGGTGAATTTTGTGAACCACAGCCTAGCGGCACCTTCCCAAATCATTGAACAACTAATTGCGCGTTTGAAGGTCCTGAAGAAGATAACAAGGTCAAAAGCTTACGTTTAACGGCTTCATCCTCACAACCACACTATCAAGAGGTGGATTTGCGAACCACTGCCTGCAGCTAGACCTTAGCAAACCATTGAGCAAACGATGAATTGATTCGGGCCAAGTATAACCAATCTGGAAGCCCTACATCAAATGCGTGTCCTCAGTCGGTTATCAGCCTGCTTACCTTGTGTTCCGACCACTTGTATATATAGCAATCCTGGAGCCCACCGCTGCTCCATTCTTTGCGCTTGTCTTGTTCTCCGACGTCCCAAGTCTCCCCCACCCGCTCGCCCCTTGTCGGTAAAACAATGTCTACAAACTACTTTTTCTTGTCCACTAAAATTGTATTGAGTCCTTCAGTCTTCCCAGTAACCATCTTTTTTGATGTTCCGCTTTTTTCCATCTCCCCGTGTGTTACTATTGCGTGCAGGCTCTGGTCTGAAGATGACGCGACTATCGCACGGCTGGCGGCTGCAAGCTTGGGGCTAGCTTGAAAAGTCAGTCAAAGTTTGGGGCATTGTTCAGTACCAACAATCTTGCGGGCTGACCTCAACGTGTTGTGCAGGCTAAAAAGACGTTGACAACCTGCAACGGAAACAGGTTCAATACAAGTGGAAACGATCAACCGGCACGCACAAACAAAACGCAGCGCTTACAATCTTGCGGGAGCCTTACACACAGGTTGTGTCAAGGCTACGACGACGTGGGCGTAGCATGTTCGTGGTGGTTAGACCCGAATGAGAAACATGACCTGACAGGGGGCTAACTCACCGACCCTGGTAATGTGGCAAAGCTTTTCGAGAACCCCCCCACCATTGAATCGTAACCGCCTGTCGAAAAGTGGTTTCGTTCGGTTTAATTGCACAGAACGTATCCGGGATTCCCCGGGGCTTTTTTGCATCCGGGTGGTAACAACCGGCTACCTCGAAGTCGAGCATGAACATCGATGTCATCATTAACCGAACAACGAGAGACAGGAAGGGTGCGGGGAGGCGGGAAGGTCGGTGCATGCTTGTGCACGAAACTCGCTCGCTGGGGACTTCAGTCAGAAGCACAGTGATCATTAATGTGACCCCCAGCATCGCGGGAACCCCTGACGAAGAGCCGTTCTGCATCCGGAAAAGCGAACTGAGCGCCCAGCTGTCGAGCAACGGGCTCACCCCCCCCGAGTCGCCCGGATCCTTCCTGGACGGATCCGTCGGAGCATGCAGCATTGAGGGGCTGCAACCTAGGAATCGGATACCCATCCAGCCGCGCCCAGAGCCCGCCCCCGGGAAAGGGGCGCTGGGAGTGATGAATTTGTCGTACAAGTCGGTCAAGTCGGTGGAGTCCGACGCCGAGGGCCTTGGCACGACGCGTAAGACGTCCGTCGACGAGTCGGAAAGCGTGGCCCGCAGCAGCTCCCGCGTCAGCCTCACGCCGCCGGCCGCGCCCCCCAGCCAGGGCAGCGACGCAACGGCCCACGCAGGCTCCGGGCGGCCGAGGAATGTGAACAGCCTGCAGCAGCCGAAGCCCGCCGGCGCAGACCGCGGCCGCACCCCGCCGCCCGCGCGCCGGGGCAGCCGGCCTTCGCAGGGCGACAGCGTGGCCAGCCCCGCGTCGGTCAGGTACGTGGACACGGATTCCGACGGGACGCCGCTCCACCTGGGCAAGGACGCCCCGGTGTCTCAGTCGGACACGGTGAAAGCGGACGAAGCCGAGGCGGGCGCGGGGAGCGGCCGCCGGCCGTGGTCCGGCGAGGGCCTCACCGCGTTCCTCCGGCGGCAGGACAGCGGCGACAGCGACGGGTGCTACCTCCTCGCGATCCTCGAGTACCAGGAGCAGTCGTCGCGCGGGGTTTTCCGCGAGCAGGAGGCCCGCCGCCGGCGCGAGCTGTACGGGATCTCGGACTCGGGCATCGCCGACGACCTGGCGGTGAGGCGGCGGACGTCCGCCTGCTCGCCGCTGCACACGGCGACGTCGTTCAGGGACCTGCAGCGGAAGCGCTCGTCCATCGACTTTTGCGTGCAAGACGACACCAACGGCGACTACGTGGAGTCGAGGAGGGCCGCGCTGCAGAAGGAGAGGGAGGGCTGGGAGGAGCTGTGCGAGGTGATGACGCGGGCCGCCGGCGAGAGCAACCGGCTCGACACCCTGCAGGAGAAGTTCGGCATCGACCGGCGGGTGGTCTCGCGCGAGGAGCGCGAGATGTTCGCGCGGGTCCTGCGGGCCCAGAAGGAGGAGTACCACCGGCTGCGCCGCCGGCGCATGGCGCCGTCGCACTGCAGCACCCCCCACGAGACCGTCTCCGGCAGCCCCCGCAGCATCGCTTCAGAGGCATCCGGCGGCGCGCTGGGGGAGTGGATGTACTTGGTCAACCTCGATGGCGATGACCTAGGCCGGCCCGAGTCGCCGGCCGCGCTGCGCTCCGCGGTGGCGGCAGCGGTCGCTACGGTCGCCCTTGCGCGGGCCGCGGTTGTGCCCGAGGTGTCCGACTGGCAGTCGCTCGCCATCTCGGCGGACGTGCTGCGGTCGATGTCGAACATCGCGAAAAAGGAGCGCGCCGCCTTCGGCAACCTACGCCGCGCCGAGCTCCTGGGCAGCAGCCACGCACGGATCTTGACCATCGAGCGCACGCAGCTCGCCGAACGCTCGGCCATCGAGACCCTGGAAGCCGCGCAGTACGAAGCCGCCGAAGAAGCGGCCGCGTTCCGCGTCGCCAAGGCGGAACTGGCCGCGAAGAGGGACCGGCGGAGGCGGCACGACGCCGGGCTGCCCGCCGAGGGGCTGCAGAGGAGCCTCGACGCGGCGACGCAGACGCTTCGCGACAATGCCGACGGAAGCCGGCGGGGCTCGTCGGCCAGCTGCAACAGCAGCGGGCCGGCGGTCAAAGCGGTCGGCGGCGCCGGTAGCGACCACCCGTCGTCGCCGAAGGCATCGGTGGAGGGCGGCGGGAGGCACGGCTTGGTGCCGCCGCTGGCCGAGCGAGACTTGCTGGCGCGCCGCCTGCAGGGCAACCGCGTTCCGACCTCGCAGAGCATATCGACGCCGGACGCGTTGACCCTGGGTGGAGGAAGCGCGCGGTCCCGCGGCTCCTCGCGATGCAAGAGCGGCGGGCACGCGGCCCGCCGCGTGCAGGCATCGCGCCCCGTGCAAGGCACCTGCCTGCCCGCGCAACCCGAGGCTGCGGCCCCCACCCACGACGGGCCCACCCATACCCCCCCGCAGCGCTCCGCCTCGTCGGTGCGCTCGTCCGTCGCGTCCTCCCACATCCGCTTGGTCTCGACCCCCGGGCCCGCACCCCTCCCGTCCGCCAACCCGGCTGCGCTGCCCCAGACCCCTGCCCCGGACTGCCTGTCCTCCACGAAATCCGGCCGCTCGCCCCCTTACGGCACGAGCAAGCCGGCGAACCGCACGTTGGCCCCCCGGCGGGACCTCTTGTCGCGTGTGTACGGCGCGGCGCCCAAGAAGCACGCGCCCGGCGGCCCGGCCGCGGCGTGGCGCACGGCGCAGAAGATCTGCCTCGTGCCGGAGGCGGCCGGCGGGGCGACCGTACACATCCTCGACGCGCGCGAGCTCGGGCGGGAGGCGTGCATCGCCCTCTACCTGCCCAACTTGTCGATGACCGTCAGCGCCGTGCTCAAAATCGCGCGCAAGACGCTGCAGAAGCTGCCGGGCTCGAAACGCATCGACCTCCTGTACAAGTGGGAGCTCCTCTCCCCGGCATCAACCCTCGAGGCGGCAGGCGTCGTTGATGGCGACACGCTGTTTGCAGTAGCCGGGACCCCATTTTCGTCCCCGAACCGTCTCAACCATCTTGACTCCATCTAACAGCCTCCCTGCGACGCAACTAGAACTGCACCGACGACACAGGCACACCTCAGGTTGCAAGTTGGCCGAGTTTCTACTGGACATCAGCACTCCCCTTGGCCGCATAAAACATGGCCACAAGGGTTTGCGGTCGAAAAGGCGGCACGTTTTTTGTCGCGTGTGCACACGTCGCAGAAGATCTGCCTAACAGTTCCAAGCTGACGCTTCATTGCGGGCACAACATGCAAGAAGGCCTGGAAGAAATCAGGAGCCGCGGGTAGCACCCAAGAGCGCCACTCACAGCACCTTCAATCTGAGCCCAGACCTAAACCCGCACTGACAATCCCGCACAATCCTTTTCCCGAAGTTACGTGCCGGAGGCGGCGGGCGGTACGACCGTACACATCCTCGACGCGCGCGAGAGGCGTGCATCGCCCTCTACCTGCCCAACTTGTCGATGACCGTCAGCGCCGACCTCAAAATCGCGCGCAAGACGCTGCAGAAGCTGCCGGGCTCGAAACGCAGACCTCCTGAACAAGTGGGAGCTCCTCGCCCCGGCGTCAACCCTCGCGACACGCTGTTGCAGTAGCCGGGACCCCATTTTCGTCCCCGAACCGTCTCAACCATCTTGACTCCATCTAACAGCCTCCCTGCGACGCAACTAGAACTGTACCGACGACACAGGCACAACAGCAGGCACCTCAGGTTGCAGGTGCCCAATTTTAGTACTAACAATCTTGCGGGTTGCCCTTCCGTGTATTGTGCAGGCTAAAAAGACGTAGGCAGCGCGTTTTGGTGGTTTATCAGAATTCCTTACCTGAAAATGACACAGGGTAAATACAACACAAGTCTGTGAAAACTCGGCGACCAAACGTGCTGTGTTTTCGACCGCAAACCTTGCGGCCATGTTTTATGCGGCCAAGGGATGGATCCGCTGATGTCCAGTAAAAAAGACAGGCGCTTCGATTTGTTTGTGCGTCAGAAAAGCTGACCGCATGTACGAGGAGAAATGACCACCTGAAGAAACAATGCATGCCCACTGTGCCAAGGCTGGCTGCTGCGGTCAGTCGAAATCAATCACGATGCGCATGGGTTACTGGGGTAATTAGTTCCAAGTTTTGCCGCGTTCTTACCCGGGGTTTCTGTGTGAAAGAGTGTGGAATACACACCAGTTGCGGCCGTTCTTTTTTTCTGACCGCAAAAACCTTTTCAGGCTTTGCGGTCAGAAAGAACTGGCGGCCAAAGTTGCGGTCACGACCATGCCCGGTCGACCGTGCACGCCTCGGTGAGGATGGTCTGCATCCCATCACTCGTTTCTCTCTACATACGCTTCTCTTATTTCTTCTCTCTTTTTTCGTCCAAACAAAACATTAGTAGCACCCAGGCCGTAAGAAGCTCGCCGCTACCACACACCGCGGGCACGAAGGTTCATCCCTTCTTGCCCAAGTGATACTGATTATTCATTGAGAGTATGCTAATACTGCAGGGAATAGTTGACTCGAACGTTTGAGTCAGTTTGTGCTGACCACGACTTGGGGAGTGGGGAGAACGTAACATAGCCCAAAGCAGGACCGACCCCCCCTTTCGTGAGAAAAATCGAAGAATACCAGCACCTTCTTTTCCATCTGTCTTTGTCAAGTGCTGCGACTCAACTATTCGCGCTGCCGGCGTGAAGAATTCTTGTAGTCTTTTCGCGAACCGTAAACCGATCCTTTGGAAACCCGTGATGGCCCCCGCCGTCTCTCTCCGCTTGCTTTTATTTATTTGTGTGCCAAACTTGCAATGTTGGATGAGAGAACCTCGCCACCCACCAACAGCGGCGTTTTCACTTGCGTCCTGAATCTGGCTTAGCCCTTACGGAAAGGGCTGAAGGAAAGCTGCCGCGGGGTGAAGAAAAAGCTTCTGAAGAACCCACGGTTCGTTTGATTGTCGGCAACACAAAAGACCATCCCACAAACTCTCTCTCTCTCTTCTCATCATTCGTATCAGCCTCGGTTGTGCGAGTGGCGAGCCCGGTTTTTTTTGTGAGAGCAATCCGAAGAGACCGTTGGAAGCAGTTGGGAAGCTGTGGAAAATACTCGAGGGACTGCCTTGTGCTCATTTCGAAGGAGGCTAGAGGGGGAGAAAACAATACTTTTTTGTTGAACGCTTACGCCCGCCACAGAACCCAGATTTACCTGTATTCGTGTGGGCTACAGCACATTTACCTCCTTTGTCTATCGCAACTGGCAGTCTCCTCAAGTATTTCCTACAACGCAGGTGCTTATACAAAAAAACACTTTTCCCGGCGCGCAAAATAGTAGAGTCACGGTCGGACAGACACCCCTTTCATGCTGTTGGGCCAGTTCACCTTGGGTCGCCTAGCCCTCGCGGGAGGAGTGTGTCAGAGCTAGAAAGCTGTTTCACGAGGAACGTACAGGTAAGTGATATCACCTCCCCCCGCGAGTCGGCGATCGTTGGCACAGGGGAATACCCGTGAGGGTGCGTGTAAATCCACTCTTGAGTGCGAGCCTCCGCAGAAAGGCCCATTGCACTTGTCCTGTGTGCGTATGAGTCGAATTACGAGTACGTGAGTCCCAGTAGAAAGTCAAACTGAATAGATACGACGCCGAACATCGACGGAATCGTAGTGTTATCGCAGGGGGGCAGCAATTGCTGTTTCGAGGAAGGTGCAGAGTGTTGCTACCTCGCGCGTAGCGAGGCGGCCTTTGCTTTTGCGGTGTCGCTCGCTGTTTGGTTTTATCGATGTTCGGTCTTCAATGAGAACGCAATCGTATCATCAGCTTTGGCGGGTTTTCATGTATTTCGTCCCGAAGCGCACTTTAACTGGCGGACTGGCCCATCAGTGCTTTGCGATGGCTGCAATGCCCCTCTGATGACGTTTTCTTGCAGTGGGCGGATCCTTTCGTTCGCGAAAAGGAGTGGTGAAATTAGACCGCCCGCCTCTGAACGCTGCCAAAGAAGAAGTGAAGGTAAAAAATAGAAAACCCTTTCATCAGAACCCAACCAACCCGCAAGCCAATCACATGCGTATTCATCATCCCCGCTTTTTCCTTTCCGCCGCCCCCTACCTGCGCAGCATCGGCTTGGCACATCCGACGCGCCACTGCTGTTTGCGCTCGGATCGGCGCCGCCCAGGCGGCCGCATTGAGTCACTCACAACGATGGCTTAGTTCTTCTTCCAGACTTCCTCCCGAACTAGAACGACTTGGTACGACTATTTTCCTGCGAAATTGCAACATGTTCCAAAATGTAAGCTTGAGCAAAGAACGAAGCAACAGTGGTGTGGTCGGTATAGCCAGGGGGAACTGCGGGGGAACTACGGGGAACTGACCTTGGGGTGTCTTTCTTTTTTTTTTTAGCGTTTTTTTTTGCAGAGGACTTTTTCAAACGCCACGCACCGGCGCCAAACCAGGAGCTTTGGAGTGAGCAAAACGGTTCCTCTTGCTTGGGTTTTCCACAGAAGGGTCAAGCCTTTTGAAAAATGGAGCCTTCGGGGTGTCGGGGGTGGTGCTTTCGTGACGCCGTGGCATGAAGGATTCGTTGGAAAGTAGACTCGAACACTATCGTAGAAGTCGGTTGGCTCACGCTTGCAGCCCGAAGAACCCAAGGCGTTGCCGTGTCCGAAGTCTCCCTCTCGCCAGCGAAAGAAGCAGACAAGTCAGAGTCTCTTCTTGCGCGCCATTCCGACACTCCAATCCCTCTTGGGTTTGGGCAAGAAGGTGATCCGCAATCACGTTCAGAAGCCCAGGTGGCGTTTGCATCGGCTCCTCTGGGAGACCGGAAGCTCTCCGGAGATGGTACCTGCATTCCAACTCGTCCTCTTGGGAAAGGCCAGTCGACGCAAGTAGGCGGAGGTCCTGGGACTGCGAAGGCGTGACTACCCCACAGAAGGACTCGCTGTCTCTCTTCTCTGTTCTGCCCCTGCCGAGCCATCTTATCCTCGGCCAAGCACCGGTTTCTCCTCCTGCAACGCAACCTTGTTCAGCATGGCCATTATGACTGTCATTCTGGTCGACCGCCTCCGATAGTTTGCAAATAGTCTGTGGCGATTTGCGGTGTCGCGGTTATCTCTTCGGACGTGATGTGCCATGCTTTCGCCTCTATTCTCGACTTGATCGTCGCGCTCAGGCGCGCGTTTGGTGCCTCGCTTCTTCTTCGATTGCTCGTCCAGGTTCATCGGTTGCTGCACCGGCGCTTTCACACGCCGCACTTCACTTTCTGGTGCTCGTGGCACACCCGCTCACCCCACTTTCCGTGTTCCGTAGCGTTGAACATCGCCCATCTCGCCGCACGCTCCGCACAGCTGACGACGGCACGAGTTCAGCGGCGAGGCGTGGTGGATGGATCTTTTCCCGACGTACGGAGGTGGAAGGGTGTCTCGAGCACTTCCATCGTCTCCGTACCACCACGGAAGATCAGCCTCATCTCGTACCCCGTGAGGCACGGTGGGGCTACCACCGTTCTCAGCGACCCTATCTTCTCCAGTTTCCCGTCTGGCAGAAGCGGTCCGTCGCCGTTTCGCTCCAGCGCATCCCGACGGTTTTTAAAAGTTTTGCGAGTACCCTCGCACGCATGCTCAACACTGTCCCGTCCGTCGTCGCTACGACACTGCCCGAAAGATCCAGTTTGGTGCACCCGCCACCGACCAGCACATCCCATCCAGCCAATACTGCAGCGCCCGGAACCACCTCTCTCCTCCGACCGCCGCGATAGCACATGGCCGCTCTGCGCAAGTTGGGGCCGTAATACTGCACCTTTGTAGCTCTTCCGCCCCACCTTCGCCAGGGCCGACTGCAGAAGGTGGTCGCCACAAAGGAATTACCCCCCGAAATCCACCGATTTTGGCCTGGGCCAGGTGGCGTGTCTCCTGGGGTCTTTGGTCTTGGTACGCTCGAATTACCCGAAATTGTCCTTATTTCGTGACGAAAAGTGCAAAGTAGCTTAAAAATGCTCTCCAGGACCCAATTGGTTAAATAACCTGCAAGCACCACGCGCTCTTCAAACTTTCCCCCCCATGTTGAACTACGGGGGAACTACGGGGAACTGGCCCACCGACCACACCAAACACCATATTTATTTTTCAAAGATAAGCAAAGAAACCGATTCTGACCTGAGACTCAAGGCAACGTATTGATGCTGGCCTTAATGATGACAGAGGTGCCTGAATGCACGGCAGGCAAAACCAAGGACACTAACTTTCGACAGCTGGGAGGATGGCACATCGTGACAGTTGTCCGCAACATGCGGCAGTAGTTGATGAACAAACCCCCGAGTTTTGCAGGTCTGCGTTTCGCCTCATATTACCACAAGTGTGGATGGAAAACAAAGCTCTGCATTACCTCCGAAGGAAACTTGGCGAGCATCAAAACTTACGGGAAACGGGCAGGATGCCCAAACACGGAATAATACTTTTCCCCTCCGCGGAGTTTAAAATGCCGCCGTAAAAAGAAGAGTGCATTCCACGTAGGACGGGCGCCCTGAGTATTTTTTACTGATTGCTCAGGCAGGTTGTGGAGGCCTTTTCCCGAGACGGATTTTCTTGGCTCTTGTAGCTTGGGTGGTGGTCCGGGCTCTGACAAACTCTGAACAGCAGCCTGACAACAGACCAGACTCACACCGCTGGTCTTGTCTGCAGACACTCGGGTTCCATGCTGGGATGGTCCGCCTCATGTGTCCGTGGCTCGGAGGACCCAACCACGACACGGTGCGGTGTTGAGCACATACATTCTTGTCCCTCCATTCATCCCCGAAAGAAAACACGAAACGAAAGGCCAAGCAACCCAAACGATACTTACCGGCTTCACGCCGTCGACACCATTTTTGCACCCATCTTTTCGAGGCGTCGGACGCTGCGGGAGGCACCAGCTGGGGAGTTTCCATTCCATACACGTTTTTGCACCCTCCCATTTTCATTTCTATGAAACAACTTCGAAGAAGACCCGATGCTAGCAGAAAATGCATAGAGACATTCTGCCTAAACATTAAACTAAGATGTTCACCCCAGTATCAAGTCGCGAGGCTGTTGAGCCTGCAAACCAGGTATTTTCTTAGGAGTGGTTGTAGTCTACGCTTGCCCGGTGTTGATTGTCCTTCTCAAGCCCCGACGCCTTGGGTGACCCTTCATTGTCAGTGTGCGCGCACTTCCAACTACGCTTGTCAGTCAATAGTTTCTGGTAATAATACTCTCCTTCTCGTGCGTGATCTGCTCCTTCAGTCTCCACCTCGCTGCAAGGGGGTCGCTACAATGAACGGTTAAGTAGAAACCCCCCGATTGTCGACGACTTTCGTATGTGTTACCACATTTTCATTTCCAAACTGCACTGAAAGAAATTCGATGACTGTAGGCGCACTTCGGGTGCAAAAATGAACAGTACGCTAATGTCCCCGGACTCAATGTGTCCGGCGTTTTCATTCAGCAAGCGTGCTTTTTCCAGGGACCAAGAATCCCTCAGCGGCACCGTCCGAGGACAGGAAGAGCTGGCACCCTTTACGAGTTTTCTTACCACGCAAATCAACGACAAACATAAAGAATCGGTCTAAAAACAGAAGCGAAACATTCGAGAAAGAGAGATTCCGCGCAGTGCGCGGATGAGAGCGCGGGGAGGTTGCGCCAATCACCCGCACTTCCTGAATGAAACAGCGCCACTCGGAAAGAGGGTTCCTTTCACACCCTCAGATTACTATGCGAAAAAGAGAGCATTTCTGGAGCTGCTGCTTGCACCAAGAAACGAAGCTGTCAGCACGAGTTGATTTTCCTGTATGAGCACGTTTCGTGGCTTCCCTTTAATGTTTCTTGTGCAACCGTTGTTCCGGCAATGTTCTTCTTCGGCACTCACAAGCAAACCTTGTTAGGACAAGATCCCTGTGTCTTGACAATACGCCGCCCCAAACAATCAACACGACATCCCATGACACAAGACTATGCTTACCCGCCAGACAAAAAAGGCAAATAAATGTGCACGCCTGAACTGGAACTGATCCAACCCGTGGCACGGTCTGGCAGCATTTGTGTCACCATAAGGACGCCGAGCTTCATATCAATTGAACAGTCCGTGGCCTAAAACTCGAGAAGTGGTGACCCTGGGCATACATGGACATACGAAGAGGTAATGAACTCGTGAACAAGGCGCTTGAATGAGAGAAAAGGTGGTTTCCTCGCCAAGGTTGCCTGCGAGATGAAAAAGTGAGGCGCGGCATCAGCACTTCTGTCGGCGAGGTGAAAGTGGAAAGGAAGAGTAGTGCGCCTGTTGTGCACTGCCAGCACTAAGTAGAGTCGGTGGCAAGAGCAAAAACCGGCGAGGAAAACTCCAACTCAACCCCTGGATATTAGGATCGTTTACCCTTTACGGACGGACATATGTCGAAAAAGCCAAACCCCGAGCTTGGAGTTCGGACACTGGGCCTTCAGAGGAAGACACGTCAAAAAGAATCAATGGTTGCTGCTGTGAAGAGATGTGCTACGAAACATTTCCAAGGAGCACCGGGGTTCCCCATTTGGAGTCGTGAAACTCTTGAGTTTGACCCATAGATTCCCCAGAAGGCTTTCTGGTCCTGGACACCCTCCCTTCCGTCCGTATGGGGTTAAGATCATGAACGTGAGGACTACAATGTCCGGCGTGCGAAAATACTCGAGGGACTGCCTTGTGCTCATTTCGAAGGAGGCGACTACAAAGTGGGTCTTTTTGTTGAACGCTTACGCCCGCCACTAAACCCAGAGTTACCTGTGTTTCGTGAGGGCTACAGCACATTTACCTCCTTTGATCTATCGCAACTGGCAGTCTCCTCAAGCATTTCCTACAAAGCAGGTGCTTATACAAAAATAATACCTCTTCCCTCGGGATCGACGGCAGCACAAAAGTAGCAGTCTAACGTAGAGTCTCTTTAAAAAAAACAGACAGCACGGCGAAACAATAAAGCGTGCCCAATCCAACAACAAGCAATACTGTCAGAATCACGAAAGCCAAAAAGCAAACAGGCAGCGACCGACTCCGGAACCGCGTTAGATTTTGTTTCAGTCCCAGTCTCCGGAGGCCCGCGGGGCATAAATACCGTTAGACACATCGACAAGCCAATAGCAAAAAAGTTGCGTAACTCTTCGGGTTTTGCATAAATCTGCGGGACTCTACATCCCGCGCGGGTTGTGAAAAGTTAGTCATAGTACGCACAGGATGATCATCAGCCACGCAGAATCCCAGAAGTTCCACGTTACGTTAAACGCGACAAGCCAATGACAAGCTTCGTAACTCTCCGTAAAAATCTGCAAAGCTCTTCTCCTACGCGGATTGTGAAAAGTCATAGTACGCACAGGGTGTGCAGAATCCTAGAAAGTTCTACGTTGTGCAACAAGCCAATGACAAGTTTTGCGTAACTCTTCTTAACTTCGCATGCATCTGCAGAACTCTCTTCTCCTACGCGGATTGTGAAAGTCATATGCACATGGGTGGATCGCCAGCCACGCAGAATCCTAGAAGTTCCATGTTACGTTTAAAACGACAGAAAGACAATAAACTTTGCGTAACTCTTCGCGACTTAGGCATGAATCTGCAGAACTCTACATCCTCGCGGTTGTGAAAAGTTAGTCATACTACGCACAGGGTAGATCACCAGCCATGCAGAATCCTGGAGGTTCTACGTCACGCTTAACCGCAACAAATCCGATTGGACCCCGACTTCAAAAGTCCCGATTTCACAAGCGAACTTTCACTTTTAAAAAAAGTGCGCATCTGAAAGCAAAACGCAACCGAACGCCAACCCAATGAGCGTCTTCAACCTCAGAAAAAGCCGAGCTCTTCCGAAACATTGTTGCGGGGGTGGCGCTCGAAACATTGGGGAGGGGGTCCCAACCTCAGAAGCTGGAGTTAAAGCTGGAGTTGAAAAAGCGCGCTTTTCGGGTTGATTTAGACGCGTTCTGATTGCAGCACACCCGCTTTTCGGGTGTGGTTGTTCGGGCTCACCGTCTTTGATTCTTGGGTGTACATGCCTCGGCTGTATAGCAATTTAGAGATCCCCTTTGCGATGCAAAGTGTCGCATGGAATTCTCTCGAAGCCATTCGAAACCAGAAATCACATCGACGTTTCCGGCGTGCTTCTTTCAACAGGTTTGTTGTGGCTCTCCGACCGATTCGAAGAATACTGCCAGTAGCGGCATGTATTGGTGAACGTCGGACAGCTGTTTTACCTCCCAGCTCCTGAGGCTGAACCGTGTTCTCTTTGCACGACCCCCCCCCCTCCGCGACAGAAAACAGGCTCATGCGGTATTCGCTGTAGGCGCGGGCCACACGCGGCAATTTGTTGTCATCTCGTTTTTAACTGAGTGGGATCACTCCCCCCGGGTGCTTGCTGGAAAGGCAGTTGAAGTTGGTGGCGCCCCCTTCCGCGGATCATACCTTACAGTGCTCGCCTGCCTGATGGCACGTGCACTTTACAGAACTCAACCAAGCGAGGCCCTCACGTGTTGCGATGAGTCTTCCTCTGGGACTCGAAACTCGACTCATGCGCACCGCTCAGAAGCTGCAGCTAACCCGAGCCACACCCGAAAAGAGGTGAGAAGGGGGGGGGGGGGGAGCACGGTTCCTACACTGTTGCGTGGTTGTTGCTCCTACACTGTTGCTTCGTGGCTGTTGGTCGCGCACTCTGCGCGAACACAGGCACACCGGAGCTGTGCATAGACGACTATTTGCCCCTGATGGACTGCCCCGCCTACTCATTGCAGCCGCCGGCAATGCAATGCAATGAAAACGCTCAATTTAATCGTTCAAACCGCTCGACGTAAGAACCTGGTCACGTGCGCATTGTCCCGGGCCACGGGGTACGTCTGAGCGGCAAGCTCACATCGACACCGCGACGCATGTCTGTCGATGTCCAAGCCTTTTTCTCCAACCGTTTCTTCCTCCCGAAGCAAAGCCTGGTAGCAGGCCTTTGAACCCCCCCGATCGGACGGGGCGAAAACCAACAAAGGTAAGGAACCCCCCGTCGCAGCGCGTTGGATCAGCTCCGCGGTGAAGACACGTCGAGAGGAAGCCAGCGCGTGCGTTTTCAGGCCGATCGCGTCTGAAAAGCATTTTCTTCGCGGCCCCCCTTTCAGCTCTTCACGGGGCATGCCGACGGCTGTTGTTCGAGGGTTCCAGCGGTTTCCTTGAAGCGTCGCTCTCTCCTTGGGGTTAAGGTTAACTACGTATTACCGCATCGCATCTGCTCGACCGTCCTGTCGGCGTCTCGCGTACGGCCGTGGGGTTAGATTTGCGGCCGCCTTGCAGTGAATATAACGGTCACAGCTTAGCCAAACTGCGGTTTATAAGCTCCAGCAAGTAAAACAGAAAGAGCGGATCGTCCCTGGGGATCGACAGCGGTGACACTCAACAAAACAAAGAACATCGGTTTGCTGTACTTTCACGACTCGACTGCTTGCGGAACATGACCAAGGGCCCCGAAGCCATCGCTTCTCGCTCACGGGAGATCTGCCCTTGCGCACTTCGCGAGCTCTCACGCATGCCTTCTCGAGCCCGACGCCAATAACGCAAGCGGAAGTTTGAGGGTGTAACGTACTGGGTGTAACGTACTCGGGTTCGGAAATCTGGTCAATCATCAATGCCCGCTGCCCACGCCTTGTCTCGGCCTTCACAAATGCATTGTACGGCAGCCGGAGAGGATTGAACACCTGCTAAGAAGTGTTGCAGCACCGTCGAAACGCTGTCCCCGCCATTCCGCGTCTTTTTAACGTGTGTCTTGGCAACACGAGCTTCTGTGCACTACAAACTGTCACGAAAGACAGCAGTTGGGGCGCGCAATAATGGACACACCGACCGAGCAGAGCCGAGTCCAAGCCGCCCAAGAGATGGTCAAAGGGAAAGTGCGCATACGAACATCCCACACCCCCCCCCTATCACTACCCAACTCCCAGCCTCAACCGTCAACCGGAGACTCCGTAATACCGGATCTTCAAACCTCAAAAAAAAAAACGCTAAGAAAGGAACATTCACTACACGGCGAACTCCAGCATTGCTGCAGGTGTGAAATCGGGGCTCTCTAACGTGATTCCGCGTCACCAACGGTATGAATGCATGGTAAGTGAGACTTCCGCATGTGTTTGGCCTGGTCTCAGCATGCTTTTTGGAACGAAGAACAGGGAAGTATGTTGTAAAAGCAAGAACTACCGAACCGACAGATCACCGCAGCCTTGCTAAACCGCCCCTTTCCCAGAACCAGATTCTAACTCAGAAAACGACCCCACCCCGCGTCACCTGTCAACCGGGGGGCTCAAAACCACTTGAAACACAGAACAGCCTAGATACAGGCAAGACTGTGTGTGTGAAAAGAGCCCCGCGTGTTTCTTCCTCTCTTTTTAATGCCTGCGAAGATTGGGGAACATTTCCGGATCTTGCACTGGTTGGCCGAAACAGTGGGCGATCAGCGTCAACTGATCGGTGATGATTGTGAAAGTGATGCGGGGGCAGACTCTTCTCCATCACGTGTACAGGGGGAAACCGTTCTCTGTTTGTTGCTCTTCGTTTGACGTCTCATGCGCACTTTTGGTCCGGAAATGTTTCCTTCAGTAAAGGGGGGGGTCGAATAATAACACCTGTGTTATTATTAGATTTGTCGAATAATGATAAAAAGTTCCGGGTAGCCGAACAGTAGCGGGATCAAGTAGTGGTAGTGTTTTTAGACAACCAGACGTGTGTCAAATAACTGTTATTATTCGACCCCCCCCCCCCTTTACCACTGTACAATTAAAAAAATGGAGGGGGGGCGGACGCAAACCGAATAAACCAACAACGCAAACAATTCCGTTCCTCCTGAGCCGCGCGCGCGTCGCAATGTGTGCAGTGTACGATGCGGTGTCAACTCTTCTTATTTGCCTCTGGCATGTCACCCCTCGAGAGGTACCAGGGGCGATTTTCCGACTCGAGTCTCTGCGTATTTGTCGCAATAAACACCTTTGTTCGTGCTCCGCTTTTGGCTCTCGAGTCAGCTCTTGCCGTAAAAAAAGTATTGCCTGGTGTGATTGAACGGGAAAAACACGCAGTATTTGCTCCTATTGTCCCGCAATCGAACCAGGTGGAATACCAAGCAAATACACACGTCTCTCTCTCTCTCTCTCTCACGTTTTCCGGTAGCTCCAGGTTCAGCCGACCTCCGCGGCCTTCTTGAGAGGTCAAATATTGCCGGGTTTGTGACTGGACTGGCTCGTTCCGGGTTTGGCCGGGTTTGTGACTGGACTGGCTCGTTCCGGGTTTGGCCGGGTTTGTGACTGGACTGGCTCGTTCCGGGTTTGGCCGGGTTTGTGACTGGACTGGCTCGTTCCGGGTTTGGCCGGGTTCTTACCAGTGCTATGAACGGGTGCACATCACACCAATTGCCGCGGGAATACTGCACACTCACGGTCGAATTTTGAGTGTGTGAGCACACTGGGTCCAGACTACTCAGCCTGGGTCTCCCTCTCTTGGTCGCCTGGTCTTATCGCGGGGAATACCGCAGTACGGTCGGGGGAGCACGCACGGACAAAGGTGTTTTTTTTATATTTTTGTCTTTCCCCCCCCGGTAGGCCGTTGTCTATTCCGTAGTCATATCCCTTTTTTTTTTTTTTTTTTTTTTTTGAATGTGTCCAAAATTCTCGGAGAGCCCGCCCGGAGGTCGCGAATACTCGCGAAAGCAGTATGTCCTCCGTCGAAAAATAGCACCGGGCGGCGCCGCCGAGTAGTTTTGGCGTTCTTCGACTCCTCGCTTCGCGCGACAGTAAATTCCGTCGGTTCCGGGGTTTCCTTTTTTTCTTGCCGAGCCGTGCTGCCGTGGTCCGCATTGGACCATGATGGGTGCTCTGCATTTCTGGCTGGCCTTCTCTTCTTTTTGTTGCAGCAGTCTTCGCCGATTTGCCTGCGTTGCGTCGTCGATGGTTTATAGGATCTGCGCTTGTAGTCTCGACATAGTTTGTGACGGCGGTTGATCAATCCTCGGGACAATGAACGGATATCAACTGATTTGCGTTGTGAGAGACGGGAATTCTCCGTCGGCTACCCACTCCTGCATCAGGAGAATGCTGCTACTGCAAAAGATTTCCCCCGCCAGCCAGCCCAAAGGAACCTGAAGTTCGTTGTCGTAGTGCCTCGTGGAATTCCCTCGATGAATCGCAAAACTGCAACCTGTACCGCCCAGCCAAACTCCCCCACCTCTGTGGAGTCGCGAGCCGAAGTGAATGTTTGTCGCTGAATACGGAAAAGCTGCGGATCCGAAGACCGGAACACGAGGGAGCAGCTGCCGTCGTGTTCTTCCCATCACTGGGCAAGTAGAAGCGACACCAAGAGTAGAAGGTACTTGATTGGCGCAACTATTCTGCAAGGCGGCTAACCTTGTATCTTGGCACTCGCCGGGTGGTCAGGCGTGTATGTGCTGCTAGTCTGCACCAGACCATCATGCCAGCATTTCGTGCTGTAGAGTGTCCAGCTGGTCATAGCTACGTGCGGGAGTTTCTGCTCTTCTTGTGTAAAACTTGAATTTTTCTTTGAACCAACCACACCCTGAAGGCTGTGTTAAGTTCTCTAATCGACTTTTCGTGGTGCATCAACTCCCTCAGTGAAACTGTGATTCTGGTTCCATTTCTAACTCCCGGCGAGCGATTGTTCGTATATCACAAGACCCAGCACCAGGCAGGGCTGGGGCTGCCCGGGGTTTTTTTCTCGTCGAATCCGTCCCCTTCCCCTACCCCCCCCACCCGAAGTAAGAAGAGAACCAATGTCGGTCCCGAAGAGCTGGCCGGTCGAAACTGGCCGGCCGCACAAGGTTCTGCACCTGCCCACGCGCGTGCTGACGACGGCGGACATCGCCGGCGCGACGGCTGTGAAGCGGATCCCGGAGGTCGTTCGCCGACGGAATGATTTCCATTTGAACTGCAACGACATCCCGCACACATCGCCGGAGAGCAAGGCGTTTCACACAGCGCGCACGGGGGACCCGTTGGTGCCTACGTACACTCTGCCGTCCTTCAAGTACAGACCGCACACGCCTACAAAGCAACTGGCGACCACAAACTATACGGAAGACATCGATGGTGCAAGATCGCAACCTCTCTTTCGGTGGCCCATCCGTGACACCATGAGTGCGTCTTGTACCGTCCTGTGTTCAACGTTGGCTTCGACGCGCTCAAAGCGAATGGCCCCAGGCCTTTCGCTTACCACACGGGACATCAACCATCCGGAAGGCTTGCCCGGCTTCAAGACCAGCCGGGTCACGGATCCCCTCTCGCCCAAGTACCGCGTCTCCGCAGCACCGTGCTCCGACAGCATCCTGTCCCTCCATGGGCAGAACCACCCGCGGCGGCTGCCGAAGGGCAAAGACGCTTCGTTCGCGAGTCTCTCGCTGAAGACGACGGACATCGTCGGGTATGCGTTCCGTCACATATAACAAAATGGCAGTGAGCATTTGGCTAAACTTTTACCTTTTTCTAGAGATGATCAGCACTGAAAGATGTTCCCTGTAGCAACCAAGAATCAACCGACTAGACGACGAGGGAGAGAACCCATACTAGTCACGCCCCCGGGCGGCAAAAGGGCACCAGATGCCGACAGGAAAAAAAAGAAACTGGTTGCCGTTGGCTTCAAGCGCTTGTCTGCCGACAGGCACACCCAGCACGAACTCAGCCTTTGTTCGTTTCTGTTGGCTCCCAGCTGTGCCGATGAGTTTCGATTCTTCGTTTGCGACCCTGAGACGCCCTATGCAGCAGCGCAATTGCAACTGTATCCGCGTCCAGTGGTGGAATTCAACAAGCTCTCGCGCGGACCGTCAGATGTGAGTTCTCGATCGGGTGCATTGGGCGCCGAAAAAGCTGGACTTGGCCCCGCAATGCCGTCGTTTACAGCAGCAGTGTACAACCGTCTCCGCGTCTGGGGTGTGCTCCAGAAGCGGGAGGAAGGTTGTCCAGCGCGCAGAAAGCCTTGTTACGACTCCAAACTTGGTCCTCGGAAAGGTTTTTGTAACACATCTCTTCACAGCAGCAACCATTGATCCTTTTTGACGTGTCTTTCCTCTGAAGGAACTCCAGCTCGGGGTTTGACTTTTTCGACAAAAATGTGTCCCCCGTCCATAAAGGGTTGCGAGTAAGTTGATTTATGCGCAACAACTCCACACACAGGACGGCACCGCTGCCAAACGTGCCGTTTCCGCCCGTGCGGCGGCATTGGAGAAAGACTTGCGACATCTCTGATATCGGCTTCACGGCGCCGTCCACGAAGCACTCGAGCAAGAATAATTCGGCCCGCGCCACGAACCCTACCAATCCCAGTTACCTATCTCTCGAGCACAAGGCCATCCGCCTCGGTGACTAGCCGTACATCTGGTTGCTCAACGACTGAAGTGAACAAACAATGAAAGAGTAATTACCGGAAGGCGACACTACGTACCCGCAACACGCCGCACTGACGAGTACTTCAAAGGAATCCTGAGCGATTTCTATTTAGACTTGCCATCAGTATCGGCCGCCCTGCCAGATTGCTCAGAATGCCCGAGTTCTCACGACCTTTTTCGCTTATTTTGTACTTCCGGGCGTCTCCTCGTCAGTTTCTGGAATTGGAAAACGCCCGGGTGTACTTCTGGATGAACCCCCAATGAGGGGACAGCAAAGCGTCATCGGTCCAAAAATTCATTTGTGGACCGCATGCCAGATACGTAAAATGCTTTGCGTCAATCTCCGCCGCGATGCGGCCAAGAGAAGAGAAGGGGAAATCGAAAGGTTCTCTCCCCGCTGATGATGGTCCGCCTTGTGTGTCCGTGGCTTAAAGGACCGAAACACGGCGCAGACCGGACCAGTGCGGTGTTGAGCACATACCCATTCAAAGCACTTTCTTGCAATCCCCCCCGCCCAAGGTGCGACTCAAGCCGTGTTGCATGGTTTACACGGGGACTTATGTGCGTTTAAACGAGGAGGGCGGTGACCGAAAGCTGTCCGGAGGACACGGTCCCTGTTTTAACTCGTCTCTGCTCTCTCCCAACAATGTCATGCCAAAACGCAGCACTTGTCGCATAGCAAGTACGATTTTTCAATGCGTATTTGTCGTTTGTACGGCGAGCACGTGGTGCACGCCTTCACACCCCCGACCTGCCCCCCCCTTCCCCACACGCCTACCTTCTTTGTTGCTGCCTTCTGTTACCTTGCCAGGAAATCAGAAGTGTGCCGCCCTCCTTCCCAGCTTGCTCGTAGGCACGGCTCGCTTTCGAGGATACTCATTTCGCGTTCTAGCGTTCGAAGTGGATTCTTCGCCGGCCATTCTCCGTGTTTCGGCGTTGCGGCTTGTCCGCGATCCGGCGTCAAAAAGCGAAAGCAGTTACCTTTGCTGCAGTAAGAAGATAGGCACCAACGGGCTGCATCTGTTGGGTGGGCCCAAGGGTACCTGTAAATCGAGAGTCTCCGGGGCCCGGGCCCCGGGTTAGCGCTAGGGTCCAGATAGGGTCCAGGCCCACGGTATTCACGCCATCCAAAGGATGGAATCTTCAATATTGCAGCTTCCACAACAAGCGGAGAGCAAGACGAGAAAAAATCAAGAAATAAACTTGATAAGATTTGATAAAAAACTTTCACTCTAAAAAAAACTCACAGTCGTGCATTTACCATAGGGGCTGAGCGGGCGGAGGCTCTAAGGTGAAATGGTCAGAATGCCCTGGGAAAAATGTGGGGACAAAAACTTTCCGAAATGCGGGGTTTTAGGGATTCTGGCCCAAAAATAAAAGTTTTTTCAACGTCCACCTTGGGTGACTGAGCCGTGGTTTACCCTTCAGGCAGCCAGCTAGACCTGCCAGAACCTGAAAACCTCCTTCAGGTTTCGTGGCTGTGTCGAAGAATACATTCCGAGGACGGTTTTGAACGCTTTTGAATCCGTTGAGCTCAAGGACAGTCTGGGGCCCTGGAATGGAATCGTAAACGAATTGCATCTCGTGCCAGAAAGTTTTCCTTGGGTAATCGTTCAGGGCCAAAAACCCTGGAAATTTTTCCAGGGCCAGGTACCCCTGGTGGGGCCCCTCGTCGCCAGCCCGGACGAACAAAAGAAGAAGACGAGGCGATCAAGAAAAGGAGGGGGACGCGACCCAGAGACGGGCTAAGCAGCCCGGGAACCAGTGCGATGGGCCTTTCTTCGGAGGGGTCCACGCACTCAAAGCTCGACTTATATGCATGTGCTGGGCGGGGCCCCTCGTGGCAACCGCTTTCCCTGCCTCGAGGCCTTGTCCACACCCTCGGGACCTCCACAAGGCCGAGTAGCCGTCAATACACTCGCGCTGCAAGGAACAGGAGAGGACCAAACGGGGCTAACGGACAGCCAGCAACCCTAGGAGGAGCAAGGTGCGTGACGGGCGTTCGGAGGGGGCTCACGCACTCGAAACCCGCCCCACACGCACAGCGTACGACTGTGCGGACTGGGGTACCTGCTTGCCGTGAACGAGTGACAGTCTCGATCGCATGGGTCCCTGTCCAGATCTTCGGCTCGTCGCTCTCGGCCAAGACCCTCGAAGTTCCCAGGACGCCCTGGGTCTCATCCAAGACGCCACCTGGCAGCGGATGACGCAGGTCCACTGTTTCGGGGGCCTCAAAAAGCACCCCACCTCGTCAAGACACAGCCACAGTGCAAAATCTTACATCAACTCGCAGAAGCAAAGGAACCGGAAAAAAAAAGAACACCACCGCACAAGGTGAGCGTAACGGAAAGAATGATGAGACTTGCAACCTTAGCCTCGCTGGCCGTTTCGGCCAGTGCCTTCGGCTTTGTTACGGTATGCATTCCCACCGCGTTGTGATGCAGATATGTGTTCTGCCTTTTGCTACCATTATCCATCCGCACAGTCGTCCCTACGGTGTGTAACTCAGCCATCAGCGTGCGAAGCCACCCGTTACCCGTCCTTATTTCTTTGTATACGCACCTGCTTTGTAGGTAATGATTGAGGAGACTGCCAGTTGCGATAGATCAAAGGAGGTAAATGGGCTGTAGCCCACACGAAACACAGGTAAATCTGGGTTTAGTGGCGGGCGTAAGCGTTCAACAAAAAGACCCACTTTGTAGTTGTATTGTTTCTCCCTCTAGCCTCCTTCGAAATGAGCACAAGGCAGTCCCTCGAGTATTTTTAGGAGTCCCGAACTTCTCTGGTGGTTTTCCCCCACACCTTTGCTGTAAACCTTGTCCTTTACACCTTAGCGTCGGACTACGGGTCGACCTGTGGCAGATTTTCCATCTTCTTCGATTTGTTGTGACTGGGAATGGTGCACGAGTGTACATTCCCTTGTCCCCTTGCGCCAGACTATGGATTTGACTTTCCCGGTTAGGTAAGCCTTGCTTTTAGCGTACATCAGATTTTGGCAGGTTCTTCACTGCCCTCTCTAGCAAAAGACGCACCCACGCACAGATTGGCGACTGGGGCGGCGCTGCTATTGGTAAAGACTTCGAGATGAGAGAGCAGATTATCGGCGCCGCAATGGCGAAGACGGCCGCGGAGCTGAATGCGCCGTTTGTAATCAACCCCGGCGACAACTTCTACTGGTGCGGCGTCCAATCGGCGACCGATGCCCAGTTTGACACGGACTTCGAAAAGGTTTTCACTCAAGACTCGCTCATGGTCCCTTGGATCAGCGCCTTGGGCAACCACGACTACGGCTACAACGTCACCGCACAAACCCTGTACAGGTCCCCGAATAACAACAGGTGGCACATGCCGTCACGGTACTTCTCGTACAAACAAAAGATGAGCGCCACCCAGAACATGACTGTCATCGTCATCGACACCAGCCCGTGCGTCAGTGCTTACCGATCGAGTGACCCTAGTGGCTGGGACCCCTGCAGTCCCAAGTTTAACGACTGCCCGAACTGCAAGTTCCACGAGAACGTCGTGGCGCAGGACTGTAATACACAGTACGTGTGGTTGGTGAATCAACTCGCCATCACCCCGAAGGAGGACTGGCTGGTTATCGTCGGACACCATCCGGCTCACGAGATTGACGTGGCGGACTTCGTAGGGGCGATTGAACAACATGGATTCGACTTGTACATCAACGGCCACACGCACGAGCTGAACAGCTACACCGTCGATAATGCGGGTACGTACATCACCTCTGGCGCTGGTTGCATGGTGGCCATCCCGAACAAAACCCACGAGCTCACTTCCCCTATTACCGCCAATCACTCTCACGAATACACGTGGTATTCCACAACTGCCGGATACACCAGCCACACGTGGAACGACGCCCTCACAGAGGTCACCACACGGTATCTCGCGTACAATGGTACCACTATTCGCGAGTTCACAACCAAGAAGTTCGGAAGCACTGCGCGCAAGTCCTAAGCCCTCCTCCATCCTTCAAGCCTAGCGCACTTTAGTTGCCTGCCCAAACTGTGCCAACATACGTTCTTCCAATCCATATGAACGAATTCTGTGACTGAGCATCGTTCCGCGCATTCGCCCAATGAGCAATGTATGAACGGTGGCGTGAATATGGAATAGTACCACAAACAAAGCCTTCCCCCCCTTTTTTTTTGCAGCTTACCTCAGGGAAGACTGTCTCTGTCGGAATGTGGTGGCCGGACGCGGGAAGGGGCGTGTTGCCTGAAAACTGAAACCGTGGGCTTCTCGAAATAATCCACAGGAAAAGGGGTCGCACCCCCCTTCTCTCGTCGGCTCGTGCTGTGGGACGTTTTTAACAAGAGGTTGGAGCCAGGTGTTTGAACCTCTTGCTTTCGCACCTTGTTCCAGGATTCAGCACCCTTACTTTTTATTTTGAAGAAGGTACTAACCTGAGTGCACATACGGGGGGTCTTCCTTCTTTTGTCTAGCTCAACCGTTTTACCTTGGCAACGGTCTGCATTGGCCACTTGGCAGGCAGTTCCAGGGGGGATGGCCGGCTTAGTATACCGCTGTTCTGACTACTCCGCGCTGATGAGGTCTGTCGTATGCGTGTCCGTGGTCGTGGTCAATAGACCGATCCACGGAGCCGTTGGGTCACGGTGCTAAGCGCGTTGTTGCGCCAGTACCCTCACTTCGGCCCGTCCCTGAGTGTCCTCGGAATCGCTCGCACTGAGAGCGTTGAAACGTCGGTAAAGGATTGCTTTGTCACAAACCTCTGAGGTTGCGCTTTGAGCCCTTGCCCCCGAAAGTTCTTCCACTGCGATGCAATCTCCCTTGAAAGAAGTTTCGAAAGCCGACGAGCAGTTGCATTGTACCAGTGTCACGGTGCGACAGTTACAAGCAAAACAAGAGTAGTTCGTGCGTTTCGACGAAACAGAAACATTGCGCCTTTTGCAGTCACAGCTCCTGCTGGTCGAATGCAGGCATCTGTGCTCTGCCGCCACAAGAGACAGCAAATTCAGCTAGCCCGTTGGCATGGGGCATACCCGAGGCTCAGGTACCGTGTGGTGACAGGAAGTTTATGTGTGGTGTGAGCGGACTCGAGGCTCCTTCATCCTCGGCCATCCCAGTTATGTGAGTGTTTCTGCTTCACATTCCTTTGTTTTTTTGTATAAGCACCTGCTTTGAAGGAAGTACTTGAGGAGACTGCCAGTTGCGAAATCTCAACGGAGGTAAATGTCCCGGCAGTCGCCTGCAGGCAAAGGCGCATGTCTTGCGAAAAAGTTGATCCAGTGGCGTATTTGCGACAGCCCGTGTACATACACCGAGTCTCGATCGGGAACGCTAGAACGCGATTACCCCAACAGTTCTGCTCGTTATTTGCGGCATTGCAATCCCGCGGCCGATGCGCCGTGCTTTCACGCCATAGGATGGGTACTGGCGATAGAGTCAACCTCATCGGGCTTCGAGCACTTGTGCATCGATGGTGTAGGCCTGGCAGTGCCGAGTATGTGTCGACACGGCTTGAGTATTGTCATCAACCATCAGGATAACATTTGCGAAGCAAGAGCTTGACCACTGGTTGCATCGACACGCAGACGCGACGATGCGACAACAAAGAAACGACACGCTTCCGGCAGGAACCGCCGCCTAAGCCCCGCCAAAAAAAAAAACACATACAAAAAGCGAACTTTAACTCTAAAACAAAAAAAAAAAAAACAAGAAACCCCACAAAAGGGAACAATGAGAGCCGTCCTCTGCTGCGGCGCACTTTTAGCGCTCGCGTGCAGCGCGGAGGCGGGGCTGACGGCGCGCGCTGCGCAGCCGTTGCCGACGGGAAGCGTGACGCCGCAAGGGTGGCTGCTCCGGCAGTTGGTCCTGCAGGGGGAAGGGCTGAGCGGGCACTTGTCGTTGTTCTGGAACGACATCATGAACTCGACGTGGATCGGCGGCGGCGGCGACGGAGGGCTCCACGAGCGGACACCGTACTGGCTCAATGGGGTCGTGCCCTTGTCGTTCCTGTTGAAGAACGCGGGCGTCGATCTCCTGCCAGGGGTGACGGAGACAGGGCTGTACAAGTCAACGTGGGGACTCGATGCGCACAACTACTGCATCGCAAACACATCTGTCGACGGCGCTGTAGCCACGCCGCTCGAAGTTGCTGGCGGCGTGGGCACTTCGAAAGACTGCTGGCAGCTCTGCCTCCAGCACGGGAAAAAGTGTGCCAACTACGTGCACTCCACCAGCTCGAAAGAGTGCAAGTTGTACGCAACTGCGGAGCCGACGATGTCCGCGGGTGAAGGCGAGTGCTTCGGGATGATGGGCGTCCCCCCCGTCAACATGACCGAGCAGGTTGAGAAGTACATCTCGTACATCCTTGATCACCAGAACGAGTCCACAGGGTGGCTGGGCCCTGACGATAACCCAAACGGCCACGATCAGTACTGGGGGCCGATGAACGTGTTGCAGGCACTGTACCAGTACGCAGAAGGTATGGACGACGGGCAGCACACTTCTGTCGCGTGGATGAAGGCGACGCAGGCCATGTTGAAGCACCTCATGGCGGTGTACAAAAGAGCGATCACGAACCGAGTCAACCTCAACGGCTGGTCCCAGTGGAGGTGGGAAGACATGGCATTGTCGGCGCAGTGGCTGCTGGAGAACGCGCCGCAGGGTTACGAGAAGAACTTGACCGTCCTCATGGTGTCCCTCCACGAGCAGGGCTCGGCGTGGGAGCAGTGGTTCGAAAATTTCACGGGCAACGCTGGCGGGCACAACGTCAACAACGCGCAGGCGTTCAAAACCGCCGCTGTCATCTACAGACAGGAGCCAAACTACACATTCAACGGCTACAACTGCTCGCAGCTCTCATCCCGGAGAATGCAGCATATGGACGAGCATTATGGTCTTCCCACGGGCATGTTCAACGGCGACGAGATTTTGCCGACACCCCCCACTCGAAACCCATCCCGTGGCATTGAACTGTGTGGGGTCGTGGAAGCCATGTTCTCGTACTCATACATGTACTCAGTATTTGGCAACTTGGCCTTTGCAGACCGTACGGAGCTCATAGCGTACAACGCTTTACCTGCAACGTGGGCGTCGCCGACAGGTGGAGACATGTGGGCACACCAGTACTTGCAGGCCGTCAACGAGATCAACGCCATCTACGCTGAGGAGCACGTCTGGGGCACCGACGGCCCGTACTCCGAGCAGTACGGGCTGCAGCCGAATTACGGGTGCTGCACCGCCAACTTCAACCAGGGCTGGCCCAAGTTCGCGCACCACCTGTTCTTCACGGGCAACGACGGCTCGCTGATCGTCGGGATGTACGCCCCGGCGGTCGGTGCGTTCCCGGGAGGGCACAAAATCAACGTCACGACGGATTACCCGTTCGGCGACGCGGTGACCGTGCTCGTCACCCTCAATTCGTCGAGTGCGTCGGCCGTGGTGAAGCTGCGGGTTCCGGGTTGGGCGGTCGAAGCGACGGTGGACGGGCGGCGCGTCGCCAACGGGACGTACTTCGAGGCGACCGTGACCGGGGCGCAAACCTTCGTGATCCAGCTGAACCCGAAGATCACGGTGCAGGTGTGGGACAAGGGCGCCGTCTCCGTCCACCGCGGCGCGATCATGTATTCCCTCCCGATCATGCCGAACTACACAATCTCCGGGCACCACTACGGAACGATGACGCAGAGCAACGACTACTTCATCAACCCGACGTCCATGTGGCGGTACGCGGTCGACCTCAACGCGAGCGACCCGAGCTCCTCGTTCACGTTCAGCCGCAACGGCGCGTCCCTCGAGGCTCCGTTCAACCACAGCGACTGGGCGAACACCATCACGGGGACCTTCCGAATGCTCCCGTCGTGGACGATCGTGAACAACTCCGCCGACGAGCCGCCGCAGTCCCCTGTGTGCACCACCACCCCATGCGGGGCCCCTGTGCAGCTCACCCTGGCCCCCCACGGCGGAACAGAGCTGCGCATCGGCGAGTTCCCCGTCTCTGGCTTGTCCCCCCCGTAGGATCCCCGACCCTATCCAATTTTCTTCGTCTCTCCTTCTATTTGTCGTCTTCTTCGAAGAAGACGACTTGATGCGAAGCATCAAACATGCATGAGAGGCAACGCGATGCAGCAGTGAACTAGTGAAAGACCCCTTTGGACTAAGTGCGCGAGGTAATTTTACAAGGTGCGCGCCGTACAAGGCTTGTGCTATTGACAGCGTGATGACGAACTCGCCTGCCGATCTTTGCCTTGAGTGGAGACGCCTCACTCAGCTCATCTTTCTCTCAGGTTCACCCCAAAACGCCGGCATTAGTTAGTGTTTACTTGCGGTACTTGTGAACGAATTTCACGAGTGACTTTTCACTAGTGGGAGGCCTTTACTGCTGCACCCTGTTGATTTCCCCCCGTTCCCCCGCGAGGTAGCTGTCTGTCTAACATTGAACATACGTTTTCTCCCCCCGTCCGTTTTTCGCCAGCATGCCACAACTCTTTTAACGCCTTTACTGCTGCACCGTGTTGATTTCCCCCCGTTCCCCCGCGAGGTAGCTGTCTGTCTATCATTGAACATATACTTTCTCCCCCCGTCCGTTTTTCGCCCAGCATGCCACAACTCTTTTAAGGCAATGGTTCGCATCTCAACCAATAGTTGCTTTTCGAAGTATGGAATGAGCCACTTCACCCCCTGCCCAATCGAACGTTGTCAGGCCTGTAGCGGCTCGGGTTAGGATGCAAATTATCTGCATCGAGTTTTGTAGAGCGTAATCGTTTGAGATCTGTGGCGATAATCTGCATCGAGTCCGCCGCGTGATCGAGCTCAGGTCACTTTCAGGGGGGTAGGTGAATTGACTCATGGAAACAAACGTAGCCATTTTCTTCTTTTTTCAATGCGACACGGAACGAAGTGCTGCTTAGCAGCCAATCGCCTGTGACGGCAGTGCACACCCAAGCAGGGCTGCATCCTCGTGTTGTAGCCGTAGGCTTCGTGGGCTCATCACTATAGGCACAAACCTTTCGCGACCGTGATTGGACAGTCGGGATGGGGGCGGGTCTCCATGAAGAAGAGAAAAGTAAAGCAAGACCTGCCCCCTGCGCCTGCTGTCTCCGGCTGTTTCGGCAGACGACACATACTACTACTAGTCTATCGACACAGATTGTTGCTGCATATCAAGTTCACACTGCTACTACTAATGGGAAACACACTCGCATTTGCACACCAAATTTATGCATCAGCAACTACCTCCCCGGCGCACGTTGCGCCTTGTCAGGGTGCTGCGATCGACAGGAAAACACGGTTGTTCCGTACGGGTGGGCGGAACGATCCCGAGAAGGAACAAGAAACCTGCATACCGAAAGCCCACAAACCTATCCCGGGCACAAGGTCTTCGCTGTGAAACTGAAACCGACCCCAGAAAGCATGGCCACGCGACCAACGAGTTGCGATTGCTCCTCAAGTTCCCCCCTCAAACCCTGCAAGTGGCACGCCGAAGGTGAAGGAAGGAAAGAGGAAGGCCATACACGTAGCATGTGAGTCTTTGTAGGGGTGTAAACAAAGTAGAAGCAACTTGCTCCAAGGACCGCTGGAACGCTTGTATCCGCAGGATGTACCCTCGGTTCATTGGAAGCTGAGGTGTCCCATCAAGACGCCGCAAACTGCGCAGCCAAGAAGAGAGCACGCAGCGTCCGGCAATCTCCCTCTAGGCGAACCGCCCGGCCAGAATGCCCCCCTATGGACGCCGTCACCCACCGTACCAGGGCCGTGACCTGCGGCTCAGCAGTACGGAAAAGGGGAAAAGAGTCAATTTTGGAACAAAGGCTTGGGCAAAAATCTCGGGATGCACGAACGCCAGCCTGAGCAAAAGGTTTGTCTAGACTCGCAAAAAAAGGGCAACACCGCGTCACGGGTCAGACCTGACCTGGAGGTACTTTTTGCATGTGACAATACACTGGAAAGTGTTACGACGGGTTGTAGACCGTCGACGGGAGATGTAGGCAGGATCAGGCGGATTAGGGAGTTTATTGACGCTTTGGAGACGGTTCAACTTGAACGTCCTCATTCTTCCAAAACCCCAATTATACAACCCGTAACCATAGAGCCCTTTCTTGCTCTAGGAGAACCCATTCGTGAACGGTCACACAGAGACCCTAAAATCCCGGAATTTCATGCGAACTTTAACTCTAAAAAAACAAGACTACGCACATCTTCGTCGCTTGGCTTCGGTGCCCTTGGATTCTGGAAGAAGAGGGGGTCTTAAAGCAACGATCTTCTTCTACCCTTCGACGACGCGCTGTGCCCGGAACCTCGGCTGAGAGGGTACGTTGGCAAGCCGGTGCCTTCCAGCCTGGCCGCCTGCGCTCGCAACCTTTCTGACAAACCTGAAGAAGGACGCAAGCAGTTCAGTACAGCCCCTCGTCGTGCACAGGGAACATCATTGTGCCGCCGCCCCCACATTTTTTACCTCACCTTTGCGCCGCTTTGAAGAACGAATCCCCGCTCTCGAATGTATCATTGCATTTCTTTTTTGGAGAAGCACCTGCTGTGTAGGAAATACCTGAGGAGACTGCCAGTTGAGAACTCTCAAAGGTATAGTGTGGTACTCATCGGCATGCCGATGACCCCACTATCGCAACAATATTCCGAATCTCAAAGGAGGTAAATGTGTTGTGGCCCACACGAAACGCAGGTAAAACTGGGTTTAGTGGCGTAAGCGTTCAACAAAATCGAAATGAGCACAAGGCAAGTATTTTCGCTCCAACGAACGGACCCGTTCATTATTAGTAACAAGGACCCTGTGTCTGCGAGGAGAGGGCTCTGCGACGTGCAGATCGCCGCAAGCGAGCTGATGAGAGGAGAGCAGGTCCTGAAGTTTACATAAGTACAGCGAGCTTGTAAAAAAATCCCCATCCCCTCCCACTACACTACACGAAGCCAACCCTCACAAGGAAAAAAGTCGACAAACTGCACGCCCATACGGGATCGTCGGAAACACATAATCAGTTACCTTTAGTTGACTCCCCTCTACAATTCTACAACAAAACTATGCACTTCTTTCTCGTGTGGCCCTCGCACCTTTTTCTGTCTTCCCCGGTAATGCATTTTGACTTTCTCTCTCATTCCTGTTTCCCGTTTCGTGCATTTTTTCGTAGTAGCAATGCTTTGGAAACACGAAAGAGAACGCTGGCAGCGTGTTTGGGAGAAGATTAGCCTAACGATCATATTCACTCACTATCAATCACGAACAGGCTAATCCTCCCCCGGCACGTACAAACAAATTGCTGACAGCGAAATAGCTAGCGCATAGGTGACAAGGGCAATCCTGTGGCTGGCCATCGACGATACAGGGACGCGTGTCTTTTTGCGACGGTCAGAAGCAGCACTTTCAGTAATCTGAACAATCCTGCTGCGCCCTTCAAGGTATTGCGGAGCTTACACGAAGTAGGCAGTGTGTTTTGGTGATTTGGTCGGAATTCCAAAGGCGTAAGAAATGTCATTCTGTTGGTGTTACCCAAATCAAGAATGCAAAGAACGAAAAAACCTGTGTGTTCCTGTGGGTGCGGAAAGTTCGACGTGGCCTAAAGCAACAGTGCCTACTTGCCTTTGTCGACGCACGCAGCTGTCCCGAAGTTCGATGTTAAGTATCGCCCTGTATTGATCGAATTGCAAGCATTTGGTCCGCATTTAAATCATCCCGCTTCAGGTCACACACTGTTTAATGGGGTCGCCGCCATGACTAAAACCGTCTGCGTGTTCGGAACAGCATCCGATGTAGGAAAGAGCGTCACGGCCGCTGCTATCGGGCGGATCCTGGCCCGCAAAGGCCTGAAGGTGGCACCCTTCAAAGCGCAGAACATGAGCAACAACGCGGGTGTCGTCGCAATCAGCGGTAGCGTCACCGTCGAACTCGGTGAAATCGGCAGGGCTCAAGTGGTTCAGGCGAACGCCTGCTGCGTTACACCGGAAACGGACAACAACCCCGTGCTCCTAAAACCCAGCTCTGATCGGTCATCACAGGTGTGTGTGTGTGTGTGTGTGTGTGTGTGTGTGTGTGTGTGTCGCGGACTCGTTTTAACGTGGCGCCCCCCTTAGCGAGAGTGTGTCCACGCATGGCACCCTTCTAGGTTACGGCCGACGCTCCGCCCGGCCGCTGGTGGGGGCCCGGTGTCTCCTGCGAGCCCGGGTGGTGCCTGAGGCCGCGCGACGCTTCGTTTCGACTCTCTCGGCGCTGCTCCTGTTCATGGAGTTGGCAGTGTTCGGTTTTTGGTCGCGGGCTCCGTTCGCTGCGTCGCTCGCTCGTCTTCCTCGTTGCTCGCCCTATCGGCCGTTCGTGCAGGCCTTCCGCGTTTAGCGGTCTAACCGGGTTCCGCGGTGCCTCCCTTCGTTTTCGCTCTCCGCGGGGATCCTCAGGCTTTTGCGGTCTCGCCCGGCCGGCCCATGCTCGCAACCATCCCATGGGGTACACCTCCTCTGGTTGGTACGTCGCGGCCCATGCTAGGTACTGCGGGAAAAGCGGCGTCTCCTCCGTTGAGGGAGGGCGGCTCTGCACGTGCTCACGGATCCTCAGGATGACATCCTCGGCAGCTTGCGAGATCTTCGCCCTGCACGATATTCCCCGCACAACCGTTCCTCCAAGCGATGTTAGGACCGTTGTTGGCGCGTCGAACCCAAAGTGCCACGGCTGCTTCGCCACTTTTGTGTAGGCGCTCCCCAGCTCTATGAGGCTCAGTGCCTTTCCCAGAAGTGATGTCTGTACCTGTTGCAGCATCTGCATCTGTACCCGCCGGGGTGGGCGGTTCCGCTGCACCACGTCCATCGCCGCGTTGCTCAACGCGTCAGCATCGCTGTTGCTCTCCCGCCGAACATGTTGCACTACTACCTGCATCCGTCGTTGGATCTCACATAGGAGCGCTTTTGCCCGGGTGAGCATTGGCCTTAGCTGCTCCGAGCAGCCCGTCTGCCCTGTCACCTGGCCCACCGCGAGGGCCGAGTCGCCTCGGACTACGCAACGCGCTGTGTGTGTGTGTGTGTGTGTGTGTGTGTGTGTGTGTGTGTGTGTGTGTGTGTGTGTGTGTGTGTGTGTGTGTGTGTGTGTGTGTGTGTGTGTGTGTGTGTGTGTGTGTGTGTGTGTGTGTGTGTGTGTGTGTGTGTGTGTGTGTGTGTGTGTGTGTGTGTGTGTGTGTGTGTGTGTGTGTGTGTGTGTGTGTGTGTGTGTGTGTGTGTGTGTGTGTGTGTGTGTGTGTGTGTGTGTGTGTGTGGGATCCTTACTCCGTTCTATGGACTTGTCGACGTCTCTGGAGGTCTCAGCTCCACTGGCCACGACACTGGCCGGTTGCTTCGCGCTGGCGTTCTCCAGCGGGTGCACGTCCTCGCAGCAACTGCGGGATGCAGGGCAACAAAAGGAAACGGAAACAGGCAAGCTAGAAAGGGCCGAAAATGGCACAAGAAGAGAGAGGGAGGGGAACCAGCGCCTTCGGCGCTCAAGCAAGCTTGCTAGTATGTGTGTGTGTGTGTGTGTGTGTCGCGGACTCATTTTAACGTGGCGCCCCCCTTAGCGAGAGTGTGTCCACGCACGGTTCCCTTCTAGGTTACGGCCGATGCCCCCCCCGGCTGCTGGTGGGGGCCCGGCGTCTCCTGCGAGCCCGGGTGGCGCCTGAGGCCGCGCGACCCTTCGTTTCGACTCTCTCGGCGCTGCTCCTGTTCATGGAGTCGGCAGTGTTCGGTTTTTGGTAGCGGGCTCCGTTCGCTGCGTCGCTCGCTCGTCTTCCTCGTTGCTCGCCCTATCGGCCGCTTGTGCAGGCCTTCCGCGTTTAGCGGTCTAACCCGCGGTGCCTCCCTTCGTTTTCGCTCTCCGCGGGGATCCTCAGGCTTTTGCGGTCTCGCCCCGGCCCATGCTCGCGACCATCTCATGGGGTACACCTCCTCTGGTTGGTACGTCGCGGCCCATGCTAGGTGCTGCGGGAAAAGCGGCGTCTCCTCCGTTGAGGGAGGGCGGCTCTGCACGTGCTCACGGATCCTCAGGATGACATCCTCGGCAGCTTGCTTCGCCCTGCACGATATTCCCCGCACAACCGTTCCTCCAAGCGATGTTAGGACCGTCGTTGGCGCGTCGAACCCAAAGTGCCACGGCTGCTTCGCCACTTTTGTGTAGGCGCTCCCCAGCTCTATGAGGCTCAGTGCCTTTCCCAGAAGTGATGTCTGTACCTGTTGCAGCAGCTGCATCTGTTCCCGCCGGGGTGGGCGGTTCCGCTGCACCACGTCCATCGCCGCGTTACTCAACGCGTCAGCATCGCTGTTGCACTCCCGTCGAACATGTTGCACAACTACCTGCATCCGTCGTTGGATCTCACATAAGAGCGCTTTTGCCCGGGTGAGCATTGGCCTTAGCTGCTCCGAGCAGCCCGTATGCCCCGTCACCTGGCCCACCGCGAGGGCCGAGTCGCCTCGGACTACGCAACGCGCTCCTTGTTCGGTTCGTGCCTGCTGGAGGAGTTCCAGGCTCGCCAGAAGTCCTTCATATTCCGCTACGTTATTCGTCCGCACGTTCGGCAGGGGCAGCACCATCTCAGCTTCTTTCCTGCCATTTCGGTACAGTACTGCCCCTGCTCCCGCTACTGCAAAAACGGTGCCGTTCCCATACAGTATACTGCAATCTCGTCCGCGGTTTCCTCGTCCGGAAGCGTGTCCCGTGCTGCAGTTTGCTTCCCTCTTGGAATTTCTGGCGGTGGGGCGTAGAACCGATTCTTCACCGGGGGCAGCTTGATCCCCGCTTCCAGCTCGAAGGCTACAGCTAGCTGATTCCAGTCTCCTGCCCTGGGGGTGCCCACCTGAGTGTTTTTAGCCAGCCCGTGAAGGCTGTGTAGAGACCTGGGCCATATTTCCACTTTGAGGTGGTTGCGGCGCGTGGGACGTCTGTCACGCTCAAAACCCGGGGGGCTGTTGGGACCCACCCCCGCGGATACTCCAACGTTCGGTGGTGTCGCGGGGCTCGGTCCAGCATATTGTCTGTTTCCTGTCTGGCTACCAGTACCGCAACAAAGAACGTCTGCAGTCTCTCTATAATGCGGAGGCGTTGGTGTTCGTCAGTAGGTAGCGGGTTTCCGAGTGGAGCTCGGGGGCGGAGTCCGGAGCATTCCTGCTTGGTAAGCGGTCAGCGGCATTTCCCGCTTTTCCAGCAGGTGCCTCGTAGCCCACGTGTCGATGCCGTGCTGCGCTCCGTCAAAGTCCGCCGGTCTCCTTGCTGCCAACTTCCTCATCTCCCGGAGGCGCATCGCATGTCGTACGTCGTGCTGTAGAAGCTTCGGTGTTGCCCATTTGTGCTGCATCGTGGGTCACCGTCTCGCCCGCTTCGTTTTCGTACGCGATTGTCGTCGGGCCCGTCCACCGCCAACTTATGTCCTCCAAGGCGTCCTTGCAAAACGCAAACGGCCCACGTACCTGTGCTCGCACGCCATCTCGTTGCCACGACACTCGCGCCAGTCTCCGGACGTGATCCCACTTCTTGCTCTGCTCAGCCCACGTCGTGATCCTTCGGTATTGGGGCACTACGTTGGGGTCCAGCCTGTGCCCGTGGTGCAAGATGTGTAGCACGGCTTCCTGTGCTCGGCGGGTACCGCCCGTCCATACTGTGTGTGTGTGTGTGTGTGTGTGTGTGTGTGTGTGTGTGTGTGTGTGTGTGTGTGTGTGTGTGTGTGTGTGTGTGTGTGTGTGTGTGTGTGTGTGTGTGTGTGTGTGTGTGTGTGTGTGTGTGTGTGTGTGTGTGTGTGTGTGTGTGTGTGTGTGTGTGTGTGTGTGTGTGTGTGTGTGTGTGTGTGTGTGTGTGTGTGTGTGTGTGTGTGTGTGTGTGTGTGTGTGTGTGTGTGTGTGTGTGTGTGTGTGTGTGTGTGTGTGTGTGTGTGTGTGTGTGTGTGTGTGTGTGTGTGTGGAATCCCTTTCTTTCCGTTTCTGGTCTTTCGAGCTTCTGGACCGCTTGTGGCATGGATTGCAGTGGGTGAACTCAGGACTAAAAGGCAGGAAAAGGATAAAGCACCGTTATGGGAAGCGGCCGGCCGGCAATACAAGGAGAAGAGGGCCGCGTGGGCGGCACACGGGTAAGGGGGAAGGGGGAGTACAAACAGCGGAACTATGTGCGATGCATCCTAGTCGTTATACGAGAACCACTACCGAGCCATCGACGGAGAAACCTCCGTCACGGCGTTGCACGCCCTCGTGGCAGACCCGGAACGAGTCGTGTCCGCAAGTTCCTTTTCGCGAATAAGGATCTGCAGGCATCCTGTCGGTCGGAAGCCAACCCACACGGAAGCCTCTGGTGAAAGAAGTAAAAATATGTGCGTGCTCGGTGAGCAGCCGATTCGCCAGCCGCGTGGCGGAGTGTCCCTTGTTGAGGACGTGGAATACGGCTCTGTTGTCGGTTAAGACAAGTGGGGCGGACGCGCCCAGGTCTCGCGCAACAGAGAGGGCCCTGAGAGCGCTCGTAACTCGAAATGAAAGATGTCCTCAGTGGTCTGCCAAATGCCCCAAGTGGCTCCCGAGGAGAGCGTAGTGTTGTAGCAGACACCCCAACCTTTCTTGCTCGCGTCGGCCCACACCACGCAATCAAAAAACTCGAGGCGCTTTAACCTCGGCGGGAACCAATTGGAGGAACGTAATACGATCAGAAAACGCTGAATGTCAGCACGGAAACCAGATGGCAATCGCTGGCATGACAACCAGGAAAGTTCACCCTTTCCAATCTTTGTCGCCCGATCCCGCACCCAAGTGAGGACCTCGACATATCCACTCAGCCACCGCCCGGTGGCATAGCATACCCATACGACGCAACCGACGATGTACCAAGCGTGCCTGACTGTAACAAGCGGGAGGGAAACGAGCCGGTCAATGTTGTCTGCCGCGGTTTTCCGCCACAAGTCGGGTAGACGAAACACTCGTTGCTTCAGGTCCCACTCGATCCCAAGGAACTCAATGTGCTGGGTGGGACACAATACGCTCTTTTGTGTGTTGATTTCAGCACGGGCTCGACATGCTCTACTCAGAAACAGGGCGACCCTGTCCTCGCAACCCTGGCGTGTGGTGCCTAGCACAATCACATCATCGTAGCAAGCGGCACCGGCCTGCAGAACATCTGGTCCCATGATGACTTCCGTCGTCTTCTGTGCAACGAAAGGCGCCCAAGACCACCCCATGGGCATCCTCACCCAGCGATACCAGCTGGAGCCGACGCGAAAAACAAAGAACGACGCGTTGTATTCGTCCAACGGGAACTGGTGGAAATACCCGCGAAAATCGATCTTGGCAGCCCAACGGTATCCCGAAGACAAAATCAGAAGGGAAAGATCGCGGGGGCTGGGCAGTTTGAACCGCGGAGGCCTTGCCATGGCCTCGTTGACCGGCCTGCCATCGACGATGAGGCGCCTAACCATGGGGTCTTTCTTCGGCACGTCAAAGAGGGAGACTACAGCCCGGACTGGCTCGCTGCGCTTCTTCGAAACCGCCACACCTTGCTCAATACATTGGGCTACGTATTCGTGCGGAAGGCGCGTCACTGGACCCGGGAGGGGGGCCGACGTCAAAACGGCGCGTTTGAAAGTGTCGCCACCACGAAGCATATCCACGAATCCCGGATCCACCCCCGCTTCCAACGCCAAACGCGCGACCTCATAGCGGGAGATCACCCCAGTTGGGAAGTCGTCCAGGCGGGCACCCGGCAGTCGAGACCCACCCCGTGCGCCAAACGACAACAGAAACGGCAGCAGCTGGGTGTAGATGAAGTCCAGGAATTCATCGTGGTCGTAGAAGACGTGTCCGTCACCAAACAAAACGCGCGCCAGGTCCGGCTCCCGTGGCGCCGTCACTGCAGCGGGGCGAGCTGTTTCGGCTTCAGCTGGATGTCTCCCGGCGCGGTGCGCATCATGTACCTGCGCGTGGTGCGGGGGTCCGCGTGGCGCAGGAGGTCGACCAACTCGGTCCTCGTCGCGCCGCCCCTTTCGAGCTCCTGCGTCGCCCCGCGCCGAAAGCTGTGCATGATGGCACCTGAGGGAAGGGCAGCCCGGACGCGCTGCATCGCGAGGTCGTACTGTGCCTGCGTCGCCGCGAAGAGCGGGCCGGTCGGGACGCCGCGCGCCCACGATACAATCTTCGCCGTCAGCACACCTGGAGGGAGGTACTCGGGAGCGTTGTAGGACTTGGCCTGCTTCTCCTTCAAAAATATTTGCAGACCCACGCGCTCCGGGCTGGCCCCCGGATTCTCTACCTCCGTCACGTCGTCGGCCGTCACAACTCGCAAGTCCGGGACCCTCCCGCGCGAAAGCCACACGGCCGCCACCATCGCAGCTTCCCGAAGTTGGCCCCTTTTCTCCAAGCGCGAAACGACCTCCTTTGCTTCTGCTGTCTTCAATGGGAGCGCCTGGCCCGGTCGGATCATGACCGACAATCGTCTTAGAGTCTGCGAGGCCTGCTGCACTCGCCGCGTCCGCACGCCGCGCACCCCGCGATCGGCCAATGCCGTCATAAGCCGCGACAGGTAATTTCTCACCGTCGGCGGCTGAGCGGGGCCCAGGCGACTCCAAGCAAATCGAACCAGCGACAGGTCTATGGGCGTCCCGGGGGCCTCCGTCCCCAGAAACGTCTGGAACTGAGCGAGGAGCCTGTCGGCCTCCCCGACATTTCTCGGACCCGTGGCGAAGAGATGTGCCTCCTCGGGAGGAATGCTCGAAGCGATGGCACGCCCCAGCTCGTGTCCGTCCCGAATTAGGAACAGCGAGTGTTCGATGGCGGCCTGTTTCCTCACGTCGACGCCCATATTGAGTGCGAGCGCAGCCGCCGCGCTTACTTGCGGTCGGCGCTCGGCTTCTTGTAGCCGGTGGTGTTGCCGGCCTTGTTGCTGTTGGCGCCGTCTGGGCTGCGACCCCTGCTGTTGTTGGAACTGCGCCTGCCCCAGCGAAAGTTGGCCGACGTCGTCGGCCGACGTGCGCGGCCTCCGTCTCCCGAACGGGGGCGCGTACGCTGCGTCTTCGACGAAGTTGCAGCAGTCTCGGCCGCCTGCATCGCGCGCTTCAGGCGTTGTGGCAGCTCGTCCGGATCCTCGAGCGCGTCGGCGTACGCGTCCGCTGCCTGGTAGCCCAAGCGCTCCCTGACGCGCCAGTACTCCATGTACTCCGCTGTTCTGGTCAGGACGGCGGAGTCGTCGCGGCCTTCCAGCAGCATCCTGGTCAACGCCACCAGCTGACAGTAGGCCGTGGATGCCGGGACGTTTTCCGGCGCTCGCCTCTCTAGCTCCGTCACGAGGAGCTGGGGAAAAACCGGCTCTGCGTCTGCGCGGTCCGGCCACGAGGCACCATCGTGCACTACGGCCCGAACGTCGGCGGCGTCGAGCGCGGCGCGATGAACTGCACGCGCAGGCTGTCGGCTCTCTTCCAGGGACACCTCGGGTCGGCCAGCAGTCGTGGACGGGTCCAGGCGCACTCGCGGAGCAGCAGTATCCACAATTCGCCAATGTCGCGCAAGGGCACGGTGTGGAAGGGAAACGGGGTCCGAGCTCCCAGGGAAACCGAGAAGCGCGCTCTCGTCCTCGACGACGAGAACCATCGCGGTGACCGCACCGTCCGTCAGCAGCAAGCCCTCCTTGAGCCCGTCGAGCCGCTCCGGCAGGGCGGCCGCCTGGGCCGCACCTGCAACCTGGCCCTTGACGACGTCGAGCTCCTTCCTCACCTCGTCAAAGGAGGCGGATAGGCGCTGCACCAAGCCAACCATCACCGCCAGCTGTTGCGATACGTCGCCGCCGCCGCCTGAGGAGGAGCCTCCCGTCTGGGATTCCGGTGCCGAAACGTCGCTGCCTCCCACCCCGGCCGTGCTAGACCCCGTCGCCGTCGCGCTCGACGCGGCCGTCGAGGCCACCGGCGCGTCCTTCGACGGTGCTGCCTTCAACTCGGGAGGCGGGACGGCGACCCGATTTTCCACCATGGCGGCGGCCACCTTCTCCGCCTTCTTCTCCCACAGGGCGTAGAGGATGGCCACGGCCCTGACAGGCTCTAAAGCGGACAGGGAGCTGTACGGCACGCCGAGTAGGTCGACGAGCGTGCAACACACCTGGGTCATCGCCGCATCCGTGACGCCCCCAAAGTGGGTTTCGCAGAACGACGCGAGAGTCTGCGTCGGGAGGTTCCGGCGCGAATCAGGTACAGCGCCCGTGCAGCGTTCGAAAGGCGCTACCAACGCCGACGGGAAGTTAAAGTCATAACGCTCCCGGACAGGCAAAGGAGACCGCGCGGCGGATGGCATATTGGAAACGGTGGGGGAAGGGGGAGTACAAACAGCGGAGAGGGAAACAGCCTGGATGTTTGCGTAATACTACCCCTGTCCAACCTCTTAAAGAGTGGAACTAGGAGGCATCGCGTACGTCAAATGGTGGAAACGGAAAACGGGATTCCACTAGACGCGCCTTCGGCGCTCAAGCAAGCTTGCTAGTATGTGTGTGTGTGTGTGTGTGTGTGTGTGTGTGTGTGTGTGTGTGTGTGTGTGTGTGTGTGTGTGTGTGTGTGTGTGTGTGTGTGTGTGTGTGTGTGTGTGTGTGTGTGTGTGTGTGTGTGTGTGTGTGTGTGTGTGTGTGTGTGTGTGTGTGTGTGTGTGTGTGGTGGTGTGTGTGTGTGTGTGTGTGTGTGTGTGTGTGTGTGTTACGGACCTGTTTTAACGTGGTGCCTCCCTTCACGAAAGGACGACCACGTGTGTGTGTGTGTGTGTGTGTGTGTGTTTAAGTTCAGGAGTGGGAAACGTCTGAAGCGAAGTATAGCCCACTTGTCACTTTCACCAGTCGGCTTTGAGTTTCCGACACGCTGCTTTTGGGTCCTATGACTCCTCTCCGAAGGGTCGGTGGGGCGGGATCCTTCGGGGGACGGATAGAGCGTGGGGCTGGCAGCTTCTCCATCCGGCACTCGGCTCAAGACTTCTGTTTTCATCTTGCGGTGTTAGCTGCACGGGGTTTTCGGCCCCGTGCAACAGCTGAGTGTTACACAGGCGACACATCTCACCCGAGTATGTGGCAAGCTCTCTCTGTGCAATGAGCTTGGCCTGACTAGCTGTTCCAAACTCCTGGTGAAAGCACCCGTCATGGTCGGCAGTCGCCACCTGGGTCACAGTTTTGATTCCTCGCTCGCACGGGGAAGTGGTGCGAATCACTTGTCGCCAAGCATTCTGCAATGCTGACGACTGCTACCCCTGTGTGTGTGTGTTGTAGACCTGTTTTTACGTGGTGCCTTCCTGTGCGAGAGGCGTCCACGTGTCCTTCCGTTTCAAGTCACCGTTGATGCTCCCGCAGGTTGCGAGTAGGGGTCCGTATTCAACTCAGGGAACAGCACCTCGCGATCCCTTCGTTGTCAGCTTCGCACTCGCCGCAGCGCCCCAGTCTGCGGGCCGAGCAGTATTGCATCCGCGGCCTTAAGCCGTCTCCTTCATGGTGGTGTTGTTTATACCGGCAACACGTCTCTGCTGGTCAGCGCTTCTTCGCACATTCCTTGCACTGGGGCTTCCTGTGTAGCGTGCATATCTCGCCGGGGCGTGATGTGTTCACGGCGTCCTCAGGGGCCTTCATTTACATGTTGCTGGTCACTTCCGGGAGCAGCCGTTTTCTCTTACACGACGCACAGCGGGGTGATCGTGTCGCGCACCTCAGCGTTCGATTTCCGGGGGCCTTGCCGGCTGCGACCGCTGGCCGCTGGTTCCCTCTCCCGCTCTCTCCCTCTCCTCTCTGCCATGTTCTGCCACGTGGGTTCGTAGAGCTGCTCTGAGTGGATGTCCGCCGCCCACCCCTCATGTGGTTTAACACTGCAGTCCTGTCTGCAGGCACTCAGGTTGCGCGCTGATGATGGTCCGCCTTATCAGGGTTCGGAACGTGGATCCACGTGGAAATGGAAATCGTGGAAATTTCCACGGATTTCCACGTTCCACTGCCCACACCGGTGAAATTATCAATTCCGGCAGTTGGGATTTTTTGACGACTTACCCGACTGTGGAGACACATTTTCGACCACCATTTTTACCTTCTGGGGCTCAACCCCCAAGGTTCACCTTTTTCTCGGTTGTCTTTTTCTCGGTTGTGAGTTAGTTTGAAGGAGAACACCCACCGAGCTGTCTGAGGCTGTGAAGCACCAGAGTGTGGATTTCTTAGAGCGGCGGTCCTGGTTGCGCGGGGCGATAGTCGTCAGCTTGTCCCGTGCCAGCTCCAAGGCCTCTCGGAGGGAGCGAGGCCGGTCCCCAGACTGCGGAGTAGCGCCGTGCACGCCAGAGCCCCCTCGTGTGCCGGTCGAGGCGGAGAGCCTGATAATAGCACCAGTGCCAGCAGAAGAAACTGAGTCAGCGAGGGCACGAGCCCTCCTGGGAGTGCGACGCCTGTGGGAGGGCCAGAGGACTACGGTTCTCCTGCCCTCAGGGCAGAGGACACAGCCGTGGGGGCGTGTTTTGCGAAGAACCACAGCTTCGCCAACTTCGTAAACGAAGTTGCCGGTTCCTTTGCGAAACTGCGTTCGCGCATTCGCGAGCTGCTCGCAGCCACAGCCGCCAGCTGCGGCTCGGATTGAGACTGGGGCAAAGGCTGGGTCTCAAGAAGCTGCCGCAATTTGGCCGGCGCAAACACCGACACGAGCACCCGAACTGCAGACCCATCCTCTTCCAACCCCCACTGACAGACCCGCAGACCCCTCCACCGTCAACGGGCCTGCGCCGTCCAGAACCGCTTGGCAGTCGTTTACTGAGTACAGTCCCGCTATTCCACTGACGACGGAATCGGCAAGCGGCGCCAACGCTTGCAATGTTTCTATTCCACTGACGACGGAATCGGCAAGCGGCGCCAACGCTTGCAATGCTTCTTGACTGGCCTTACAGTTACACTGCCCACGCTCGCAAGTCTCAACCGGCCCTCGGGCTCAGCTGTTGGTCGCCGTCTGGCTCGGAGTGTTGTCCCGTTTGTCACGGGTCGGGCTTTTTGTCGTCGAGGCCCGATGAGGCGCAGTGCCTGCCGTTCTCTATGATGGACTCGGCACTCTTCCGCACCATCTCGAACCCGGTCGAGTTGCGCGGCAGCGGCGTGGGCGAAGCCGCTGTCGAGCGGCATTTCAAAACTCTGTCTGCGGCGACTCTGCCGTTATCGGAAAACTGGCCCAATAATCTTCAGGCCAGGTCTTCAGGGCAGACCTGCCAGTCACCTGGCAGCCCCGGGGCTGAGCAGGACTTTTGAGAGGGTTGTTGGACAGGGGCAGACGGTGGTGGCACTGGTGCTGTCATTCAGGCTCTCCCACAGCAGCTGCGCCTCGACCGGCACAGTTTCCTGGGGGGCTCTGGCGTGCGGGTGGGCCGGCGGATGAGGCAAGGCCGCGTCTGCACGGGCAGTGTGGGCGCTGGCTTCGGGGACCAGCATCGCTCCCTCCCGAGAGGATTTCGTAGAGCAGCGGTCCTGGTTGCGCTCGCGGGGCGTCAGCTTGTCCCGTGCCAGCTCCAAGGCCACACTCTGGTGCTTCACAGCCTCAGACAGCTCGGTGGGTGTTCTCCTTCAAACTAACTCACAACCGAGAAAAAGACAACCGAGAAAAAGGGGAACCTTGGGGGTTGAGCCCCAGAAGGTCAAAATGGTGGTCGAAAATGTGTCTCCACAGTCGGGCAAGTCGTCAAAAAACCCCAACTGGCGGAATTGATAATTTCACCGGCGCGGCAGTGGAACGTGGAAATCCGTGGAAATTTCCACGATTTCCATTTCCACGTGGATCCACGTCCCGAACCCTGGCCTTATGTGTCCGTGGCTTAAAGGACCGAAACACGGCGCAGACGGGACCAGTGCGGTGTTGAGCACATACCCATTCCAAGCACGTTCTTGCAAACCACCCAACGCTGTGGCGCAGCGCCATTTGATGCCACTCAGCCTCGTCATTGCGTTCGTCAGCACCCGGAGGGATCGCCCTTTTCGCCAGGGCACTTCCTTTGTACTGTTCATATTGACTGAGTACAGTCTTGTTCTGCCCGACCGTCTGCGCCTGCACCTCGTTCATCGCCGCGTTGCTGAGGCGTCAGCGTCGACGTTGTTGTCGCGGGCGACGTGCTCCAGATTAAACCTGTATCGCGGTGTCAATTCGGCTGTACTCGTCTTTGCCTCCAGGTAGTAGGGGCGCACTTGGTAGGTTCGACTTGCACTCGACCTTAATGACCACGTTGGAATCCCCTCGGATTGTTACCGGTCCTTCGCTGTTTTCTGGTTGTCGTGAGCAAGTGCAGCCTTGCACACAATCCACTGAACTCGGCCACGTTGTTGGTCGTCCGACCCAGGGGCTACCGCCTCTGCCACCTTCCTTCCATCCATTTCGACTACCGCGCCTGCTCCTGCCGCTGCTAGCTGTCCCGTTCTGCCCGCCATCGAAATACAGGCAGAGGCCTGCAACCGCTTCGAAATGGGGGAGCACATCCCGGCAGTTGTTTTCTTGACCGAAGAGGCTGCCCCGTGGTTGGATCTGCCGGTTCGTCACATCCGGCAGCCGCACACCGGTCGTCACTTCGAAGTCTACGGCTAACTCCATGAACGTTACCGTGTGTTCCGACCCTACTTGCGCTCACCGCAAGCCGTTCGTCCACCGTTGAAGTGCTTCCCATAGAGAAGACGTGAACAAAACGGTAGCCCGGAATGTGGCGCATGGAAGAACGTGCGGGATGAGCACAACATGACCACGATCGACAGAACTTTTTGGCCAAACTGCCTGAGCACATGCGGCATCGCGCCAGCAAGTAAACATGGAACGAGCCCGGCACTGCAGCCAATACCCATGGACCATGGACAGGCGTGCAGTACGGGCGGGTTCAGTGCAGCCCGGTTGTACCGCTCCTGCTAAGACGGAACGCAACATTCCCTATCGGTGCCACTGTCTGGTGCTACGAGAAGGTGCGGGTGACGTTTCCTCTACCCCGTGCTCGCACCCTCATGTCGTTCATCCTGTCGCACAGGTTCCTCAGCTGCTGCCGCCGCAACGCATGGCGCAGGTCGTGCAACATGCCTCCGCCTGCTTTTCCGTTGCTTCGTCAACGTGGCGTTCCCATGTGTATTGCGTTTGTGTAGCTGTACACCACGACCACCCCGCTTGATGGAGAGCTTCCTGCATGAGTTTATGCGGAGATTCAACCGGCAGCGTTTCTCGGCGCCCACGCCTCGTCCTGATATGTCCCCACTTCCGAACCTGCCTCACCCATTCCGTTACGCGCCTATATGCTGGCGCAGTGTATGGATCTAGCCGGTGACCGTGGTGGAGTACTTGCATGGTAGAACAGTTGAGTCACAGCTCACAAAGCAGAGGTTCGGTTCTCCGACTCCCGCAATCGTCAACTATTTCCTGCAGAACTAGCATACTTTCGAGAACAAAACACGTAAACCGCACCCAATTCAGGTTGTCTTGCAAGGGAAAGTTCTGGCGGAGGTCGAAGCGGCGCAGCTCTGGAAGGCCGGCGGCGCTGCGCAAAGCCCCCTGCGGAAAGCGGCCTTCGAAAGCCTCGCGAGGCTGCAGCAGCGGTTCGACGTCATCGTCGTGGAAGGAGCCGGAAGCTGCGGAGAGGTGAACCTCCGCGACCGAGACTTCGTCAACTTCGACGCGGCCCACGCCGCCGGAAACGCTTCCGTCATCTTGGTATGCACAGCACCCGGGGTCGGTGTGATTGGTTCCAAAGTAGGTGAGTCCAAACTACAAAGGTTTTGCACGCTTGTTACTCAATAACTCGAACGACCCCATTTTCGACAACTCGAGCGGCGTTTCCCAGCAGCCCAAGTTTGCAGTAACTCTTTCTCAACACCAAACGACCTTTTTGTATGGTAACAACCGCGGTTGTCAGTATCAAAAGTGACGGTTGGCAGCGTACTGGGGAAATTACCATACAGGTGATAGCGCATACGCACAAATAAAAATGGCGGCTGAACCATCACGTGAGGACATGGACCTCACCGACGTCGATTGGGATGCGATCCGGGCGGTCGAGCAACCAGCAGTGTTCCCGCTAAGGCCGATGACCCGGTCTTTTTTAAAAATGGCTCCTAAGGGGTTTTTTTTGCGTGCGCTGGACACTGCCTGCGGGCGGGCCAGCCCGCGTTGAGCGTGCTTCTTGCAACGACGCGTCGAAAGAAGAAACGCGGTCGACCTCCGCTTTCTTATCTCGACGTGCTCCGACGCGACCTCGGCATGTCGGACACGGAGGAGATCCGGGAGCTGATGGCATACAGGGTAGCGTGGGACGCGAAGGTAGTGGAGGCCACCAGGCAGAGAACCGTGCGGCCGCCGCGGAAGACGCGGAAAGGCATGAAGGCACGTGGGACCAGATCCGGATGACCCCCGGAAGCGCGTGATCTCGCAGGCTGCGCGGCGCATGCGCAAGGGAAATGCGCTGAAGTGCATCGACCAACTCATTTGTGCGGCACCGACCTGCCACGTTCAAGCTTGCTCCGACCACTGCACCCTCTGCCGACAGTCGCTAGCCGTCGACGCACATGACGGCAGCCCCATCCTGCCGCAGGCCCAGGCAGTGCTGGAAGCGAGGGCACCACGGAGCACGGCCAGCGGTAAAGCGAGGGCCTGTCGACCAACGGGCGAGCGCGTGCGCCTCGAAGGTGCCGGAGCCGAAGCCGCGGCCACAGGGCCCACAACCAACAGATCGGATGCCACCACCGAACGGTGAACGTGCAAAAGGGACGGATGGCGAGCGGAAGCGCGGAAGCGACGACGAGCAAGCAGGTGGGAGCGCCCGCAAGAAGCCGAAGCCGCAGCAGCCGCCTCTGAACGAGAAGCGCACTTCAAAAGAGGACAGCCCACAAGCCCAACCGAAGTGGTGCAGTCTATAGACACAGATTGTTGCTGCATATTAAGTTCAAACTACTACTACTACTACTACTACGTGCGCTGGGCTGTGGCTGGGTATTTTCTCCAGTATGTGGGGGAAGAGCTACCGTTCGGATTGAACGCACCAACAGTTGCAGCTGCTCCTGGTGGAGCGCCAGTTGTGTTCACTGAATACCGGCCGCTCTTGCATCAAGGTAGCCTCGCTTTGCAACAGAGCAGCCCAGAGCTTCTTTGTCTTTGTACGACGCTGTCAATCGACGTTGACAATCCGAATCTAGCGGCCAGTTTGAACTTGGCATTCGAGTTCAGTCATCGAGTTCCTGAAGGCCCGCAGCATCCACCCGCGAGAGGCTGTCAATCGTCTCTGGACGGCTCACCTTCGGAACTGCAGTGTCGTCTGCCGCAGCTTTTTCTGCGCTCCGTCCTCATTATCCTGACAACTGCGCTTTTGTCCAGGCAGTTTGTTCACGAGAGTCCCCCTTTCCTGCTGAACTGTTGTTGCGATTAGCCCACCTGCACTACTACTCAATGCCACGTCGGTTGCAGCCGGTCTTTTTAGTGCTTACAATCTTGCGGGTTGCCCTCCAATGTATTGTGCAGGCTAAAAAGACGTAGGCAGCGTGTTTTGGTGGTTGATCAGAATTCCTTACCTGAATATACACAGGGTAAATACAAGTGGGAAAAAGATCACCCGGCACGCACAAACAAAAAAGGCCGGCTAGCCGGTCTTTTTTCGGCAAAACAAGACCGGTCTTTTTTGCCGGGTGTTATTTGAAAAAAATATTTTTGGTGTCATAAAAGACCGGCTTTTTTTTACATAAGCGCCAGTTTGAAAGGAAATGCTCGACGATGCTGCCCGACAAAGAACAGAAGGGATCCAAAGTGCTGTAACTACCGAACCACGTGTTGAACGGACGTGAGGTCATGCGGGTCTTCCCCAACACGACAAATCACACAAACACAACAGGTCAAAAGTCCTGAATGAGAAAACAACACACGGTGGTGTAAGCGAAGAACAAAGTACGTGCGCTCGGCTAAGGCCGGCGCGTGGCGAGACTGGAGGCAGCAGTTAAAGTTCGGGGAACAGTAAAGTTCGGGCAATGCTGGTGAAGCTAAGTTCGAGTGATGCTAAGTTCGGGCGTTGCTAAGTTCGGGCGTTGCTAAGTTCTGGTGCTAAGCGCTCAGGCTGCGCTGGTACTAAAAAAAAGTTCCGGCACGAGCGAAGTTCGGCCAGGGTGGTAAAGTCCGGTGAAGCCAAGGTCGGTGCTCGTGCCCGGGGGGGGACCCCCCCGGACCCCCCCGACCCACCGAGTACGGGAAAAGTTTGGCGCTGGTACCCGGGTTTGCGCCCCCCCGGACCCCCCGCCGCCCCGGCGAAGCAGAGTTCGGGCGCAGCTAAGTTCAGACGATAATAAGTTCGAGTGATGCTAAGTTCGGGCGCAGCTAAGTTCTGGTGAAGCAAAGTTCGGGCGCAGCTGAGTTCGGGCGAAGCAACGCTCGGGCGAAGCTAAGTTCTGGCGAAGCAAAGTTCGGGCGCTGCAAAGTTCGGGCGATGCTAAATTCTGGTACGGGCGCAGCTGAGTTCGGACGAAGCAAAGTTCGCGTGAAGCTAAGCAAAGTTCGGTTCTCGTAGCAGTTTGGCCTGTGATGGCAAGCTCGGCCGCCCGACTCCGTTTCCCGGGGTGACCAAATACCGCGAGATACTGAGAAACTCCGCCAAAAACGCAAATTTCGGGCACATAAGACCCCGAAACCCAACAAACCTCGAAAACCATCTTCGACCGGAAAAGTGTGAGGGGCGGGGTTCGAACCCGGGCCGACCGGCCTGAAGGCCGGCGCCCGCTCACTCTGCCACCCCCGTGCATTTTCCCAGAAGGGAAAAAAGCTTACTCTGAACTATTATCCAGTTCAAAAAACAATACGGTTTCATAATTGTTGCAAGAAAAGCCGGGTTGGCTCGAATAGAGGCTATTCACATTGCATGTTCATAGGACCTCCAGTCTCGAATCAGATTGTGTTTGTATTGTATTTGCCCCTTACCTCTATATTTCCCCCCTTCCATTCGGAGTCGAAGCAGCTACGTCGAGTATTTCTAAGCGGGAGCACTGAATAACCAGTAACTACCTCCTTGGAGAGCATACTTGGTTCAGCTAAAAAGGAACGTTAGCAGCGGTTTAACCTGAACGCGTACAAGTCAAATCGCACAAACAAACCCGGTGCTCCGGTGCCTGTTCTTTTTTCAACAACTTGCGGGTTGCTCTTCAACGATTAGCCGGCACGCACAAAAAAAGCGAACATAGTTCTAAAAAAACTCGAGCACGTGTAGGTTAGCTTGCACCAACAGGTAGCAGACATCGAGAAGGGCGGCGTCTTCGCGCAGGTCGTCGGCACGCTGGCGGTGATCCGGCCGGAGGACCGGGCGCTGGTCAAAGGCGTCGTCGTCAACAAGTTCCGCGGCGACCCGTCGCTTTTCGAAGACGGCCGCGTGTGGCTCGAAGAAGCCACCGGGGTCCCGATCCTCGGCGTCATCCCCTACTTCGACCCCCTCAACGTCGCCGGCACCGGCAGCCGCTGCATCCTCGACGCCGAAGACGGCCTCTACCCCGGCACCCGCGTCGACCCCCCCCCGAGCCCCCCCAGCCCGGGAGCGCTGCCCGTGGCGGTTGTCCTGCTGCCGAGGATCGCGAACCACACCGACTTCGCGCCGCTGCAGGCGCACCCGAACGTCGTCCTCGACTATTTGAGGGCGCCGCGGCCGCTCCACGGGTACCGCGTCGTCATCATTCCCGGGTCGAAATCGGTGGTCCGAGACCTGCAGTGGCTCGAATCAGTCGGCTGGCTGCCCGAGCTTGCGAGGTACGCCGCGTCGACGGCGGGCGGTCTGCTCCTCGGTGTTTGCGGCGGGTACCAAATGCTCGGCCAGCACATCACCGACACGGCGGGATCCGACGGCGGCGTTCCGACGCAGGACGCCATTCCAGGCCTTCGGCTTCTCCCTGTCGTGACCGACATGAAGCCTCGCAAGACGCTGAAAGCCGTTCAAGACGGCACCTGGACGTGCGACTGTCTTCTGCCCGCAGGGACCCGGGTTGCCGGCTACGAGATACACACGGGTGTCACGTCCTTGGCCGGTGGTGGGGAAAGCGAGGACGTCGTGCCCGTGTTGTCGCAAAACGACCAAGACGGCGTGGCCGCGGAGGACGGATGCTGCCGCGCCGCCCCGCAGGGAGGCGCCGTGGTCCTGGGCACGTACCTGCACGGTCTGTTCGACGGGTCGTGCGCGGACGCGTTCTACACACACCTGACGGGATCGCCGTCGCCGCCTCGCAGCAGCGCCGACGCTTTCGACGCGTTGGCCGATCACTACCTCAAAGCCTTTTCCGCCAAGGGCGAGGACCTGCTGATGGAGATGGCTCGCTGACGGAAGGCCCTTTGGGCGAGGATTGTGCAGGTACGTGCCGGGGATGCCATCCCGGACCTTCGGCTTCTCCATGTCGTGACCGACATGAAGCCTCGCAAGACGCTGAAAGCCGTTCAAGACGGCACCTGGACGTGCCCGCAGGGACCCGGGTTGCCGGCTACGATATACACACGGGTGTCACGTCCTTGGCCGGTGGTGGGGAAAGCGAGGGCGTCGTGCCCGTGTTGTCGCAAAACGACCGAGACGGCGTGGCCGCGGAGGACGGATGCTGCCGCGCCGCCCCGCAGGGAGGCGCCGTGGTCCTGGGCACGTACCTGCATGGTCTGTTCGACGGGTCGTGCGCGGACGCGTTCTACACACACCTGACGGGATCGCCGTCGCCGCCTCGCAGCAGCGCCGACGCTTTCGACGCGTTGGCCGATCACTACCTCAAAGCCTTTTCCGCCAAGGGCGAGGACCTGCTGATGGAGATGGCTCGCTGACGGAAGGCCCTTTGGGCGAGGATCGTGCAGGTACGTGCCGGGGATGCCATCCCGGACCTTCGGCTTCTCCTTGTCGTGACCGACATGAAGCCTCGCAAGACGCTGAAAGCCGTTCGAGATGGCACCTGGACGTGCGACTGTCTTCTGCCTGCAGGGACCCGGGTTGCCGGCTACGAGATACACGGATCGCCTTCCCGCCTCGCAGCAGCGCGGACGCTTTCGACGCGTTGGCCGATCACTACCTCAAAGCCTTTTCCGCCAAGGGCTTGATGGAGATGGCTCGCTGACGGAAACGCTTGTAGCCAAACACCTAGTCGGGTTCCCCTGGCTATTCTTGACCGGCGGTCGGTAGAGTAAGGGCTATGTGCCCGTTATATCCCACAATACCAGCATCGCTGAATGCTCTTGATGACGCGGCAGGCAAAGCAAAGGCGCCGTGCCTGTTTTTCGTTCCGAAAGAAAAAGACCGGGGACGGCTGACTGACGACCGCTGTTATCAGCCTCCCTCCACCAGGTCGCTTTGTAGTCGCCTCGGACAGTCAGACCTCGTTTGTGTTCCTTTTCGCGCGATTCAAGATTTGCTGTCTGCGCCTCCCCCCGCGCGGCGCCCCATCTGCCAGCGCTCTCTCTCATCGACACATCGCACGTGCTTCCGGCTGCCAGCGCGAAAAGGATTCGGAGTTGCTACCGTTTGCTACCGTTCTTTCTGATGCACGAAGAAACAAGCAAGAATAGATGGCGACAGCAGTCGGTCGTAGCACTGGCCTCGTGCCAGGTGAATAATACAGAGTGGCATTTGTAAAAAAAACCGTATTCTACCCAAAGTCCTTTCAGCTGCGGCTGGTAGACTCCTTGGTCCTTCTGGACCACTCCTTCGAATGTGCCCCCACAGTACGTGAACTCGAGCTCATAAGCGGTGTTTCTTGCCCCGCGCTACGCAGGTATCGAAGCCGAACCGGATACAAGCACCAGGCAGGGGGGCACACAAAGCAACAAGCGGGTACGGATGCCAGAATGCTCGCGCAGCTGGCCGCGTTCTCCGTGTTGATGGGGCTGACCGGCGCGGCCGCACCTTTTTCTTCAGCGGCGCCCGCCACCGAGGCGCCTTCGGCGGCACCGTCCACGGACGCGCCGTCTGGCGCGCCGGCTACAGGGGTGCCTTCTACTGCGCCGGCGACAGGGGTTCCGTCTGCTGCGCCGGCAACGGATGTTCCTTCTGTTGCCCCGCAGACGACAGCGCCGGCAACAGGGGTTCCTTCCGGTGCGCCGGCAACAGAGGCTCCGTCTGGCGCGCCGGCCACGAACGTGCCGTCGGCGGCGCCTTCGACGAGCGCTCCTTCGGAGGCGCCGGCGACGCGGGTGCCCGGGCGAACGTTCCCGCCCCTCACCGGCACCGCGGCTTCGCCGCGGCCGCCGTCATCTGCGCCGGACACCGCCGCGCCGGAGACGATGCCGCCGACGGCGGTGCCAGGCACCGCGGCGCCGCGCACCTTCCCGCCGCTGACCAAGGCGCCGCCCGCGGTGCCGTCCACCAACGCCCCTCCCGTTCCGGTGACGGATGCGCCTTTCGGGGCCGCGTTCACCATCGTCCCGACTCCAGCGCCGGCTGACGACGACGGAGGCATCTCCGCCATCGTCGTGCTCGTCATAGTGCTAGTCGCCATCCTCGTTCTGTCGCTGCTCGGCGTTGGCATGTACAGTTTCTGCAAAAGAGAGGATGAGATGCTGTTCCGCGATATTCCTGGAGAGCCCTTGGTTCAGGTATGTCTTCGGCCTCTGCCCTGATATCAAGGCGTGTGCACGTACCCAAGCGCTAAGCTTTCCTGGTCATTAAAAACGTTGGATGAAGCTCGCTTGTGGCAATTCCGAAGCATGGCTTGCAGCAGCAGTGTTGAAACAGCTAGACATGCCAGGGCCGTTGTGCAGAGAGCTCGCCATATCCTCGGGTGAGATCCGGGGAGACCACGGAGAAGAGCAAACCAGAACCAAAAGCTCAGTGATCAGTTTCATCTGTAGACCAGGGTAGAGGGTAGATCAGGGTTGGCTCTGTTTAGGGTCCTTTCAAAGCCCATTTGGGCCCTCTCAGGTCTTTCCAGGGACCTTACCCTAGGTCGTAGACTAGCGTGGGGAGTTGGGTCGCCAGGCCAGTCTCGGTCAGAAAGCTGGTGGCGGTAAAAAGATGATGACCAATACTATTGTGAGGGGGATAGATACGGACTGGACACTTCTACCAGGACTGGTAGAAGTGTACATGTTGGCTACACACACCGCCTACACAAAAGTGGCGAAGCAGCCGTGGCACTATAGGTTCGACACGCCAACGATGGTACAAACATCGCTTGGAGGAACGGTTGTGTGGGGAATATCGTGCAGGGTGCAGATCTCGCAAGCTGCCGAGGATGTCATCCTGAGGACCCGTGAGCACGTGCAGAGCCGCCCTCCCTCAGCAGAGGAGGTGTACCCCATGGGATGGTCGCGAGCCGTGGCCGGCCGGGGGAGACCGCAAAAGCCTGAGGATCCCCGCAGAGAGCGAACACGAAGGGAGGCACCGCGAAACCCGGTTAGACCGCTAAACGCGGAAGGCCTGCACGAGCGGCCGATAGAACGAGCAACGAGGGAGACGAGCGAGCGACGCAGCGAACGGAGCCCGCTTCCAGAAGCCGAAAACTGCTGACTCCATGAACAGGAGCAGCGCCGAGAGAGTCAAAACGAAGGGTCGCGCAGCCTCAGGCGTCACCCGGGCTCGCAGGAGACGCCAGGCCCCACTAGCAGCCGGGGGGCGGGGGGGGCATCAGCCGTAACCTAGAAGGGAACCATGCGTGGACACACGCTCGCTAAGGGGGGCGCCGCGTTAAAATGAGTCCGTAACACACACACACACCCCTACAGTGCGAGAGGGAGCTGCTCGAATACTACGGGCTGCCAAAGCCCAACCAGTTCGCCGAAAGCGACTTGTAGCTTTGCTGTCGCGGCCGAGTATCTTGCTTCACTAAAAGCGTGCAAGACTATGCTTGGCTTACCATGTGGATGCAGGCCACGAACCTAACAGGGTGCCGATGAATCGCCGAAACCTCCGCGATGACGGTGGCCGTTTCACATTCGAGCAATAGATAGAAGGTCATCGCGCGGGGTGAGCATCGTGCCAGTGGTGCTCACAACATATTTTGGGTTGCGCCGCGGCCTCAAGGATTGGCCTGCCCTCCCCTCGGTGCAATTCTTGTTGGTGTTGCGTTCAACACTGAGCGATAGTCGCTCCCTCGGCTACCAGCGATCCCCACAACTCGCGAGTTAAACAGCGTTTCTAGCTGAGCCACTGTACTGCGCACGTGATAACCTCCTTGGTCGTGTTTTGTTGAAATGTGTCCGCAATTCTCCCGCGATTTTCCCGCCTCCTATTTTGGGAGCCCGGTCAACAGGAAAAATGGCTCAAAGCCTCCTCCTGCCTCTTGTTGTTCGAGATAGAAAGTTCCCCCCGCTTCGCCTTCCCTGCGTCCCCGAGTTTGTTGCTGGCCTCCTTCCGCTCGTTGCGTTCTTCCTGCCGTGTGCAACACGTCACGTCCTTCGGGGTCTCCACGATGCTGCCTGGTAAATATGAGATCTTTTGTCCTATACATAATTTTGCATGTCGATTCGCAATCCAACGCGACTGGCTCGCCTAGTCAGTCGACCTGCCTCCGGCAACTCTTGCCGATCGGAAAACCCCCGCAGACTTGTTCACAACCCCACGTTCTCTTCATGCGACCGGAATGTGATAACTGTTGCGCTCAGCCGCCAAGACCACCGCAGATGTGAGTTTGGACGTTGCTGTTCGCCGAAGCTAGTCGTGGCCCGATAAATCCGATGTGCCCTGAGTAACTCACGCATTCCTCTAGACTGGGCTCTGGCTTAGAGGCGTTCAGCCATACTTTATCCCGTCGTCGCATCACGGCACTGTCCGATCGAACAGCCGTAGATACCAAGTACTGGAGACAGGTGGTACCCCTGGCCATTCCCGACGTCTTCATATTTGTACATAAGCGCCAGCTTGGAAGGAAATGCTCGACAAAAGCTGCCAGACAAAGAACCGAAGGGATCCAAAGTGCTGTAACTACCGAACCACGTGTTGAACGACGCGAGGTCACGCGGGTCTACCCCTACACAAACAACAGGTCAAAGTCCTGAGTGAGAAAACAATACACGGTGGCAAACGAAGAACCAATCAGATTGTATTTGTTTTGTATTTCCTCGACCTCTAGATTATCTCCCTTCCATTCGGAGTCAGAGCAGCCACGTCGAGTATTTTCGTAGGCAGTTCGAAGAACTAAGGAGTGAGAGGGGGTGGTGGGGGAAGATGCCGCGAAGTGCCAGCTCCGGCGGCACTTTGCCGAAAGGCCGCCACGGGTCGCCCCCTGGATCGCCGGGCGGCGGCAGGCTGTCGCTGGAGACGCTGCGCGGGCTGGAGAGGAAGGGGCAGCGCGCGTTCGCTCGCGGCGAGTACGGCGACGCGCACCGGCACACGTCGAAGTGCATCAAGGCGCTGCAGGCCGAGCTGGCGTCGCTCCTCTCCCTCCGGGCCGCGATCCAGCTGCAGCAGCGGGACTACACGAGCGCGGCCGCCGACGCGGAGAACGCGATGCAGCTCAATAAAGGCTGGTACAAAGGCCACCTGCGGCGCGGCGCGATCCTCCTCGCCATGAACGAGCCGATGGAGGCCGCCGAACACCTCGAAACAGCGCTGCAGCTCCAGCCGCAGAACACGGAGGTCAAGCGGACGCTGCGCGAGGCCTACAAGGCGATCTCGAACAACTGCTACGAGCAGGGCCACTACGAGTTCGCCATCCGGTGGTGCGACCACGCGACGGAGATCCTCAAGTCCGAAAACGAGCTGCCCGAGGAAGAGTTCGCGCAGCAGCTGGCCCTCTGCCACAGCAGCCGCTCCGCCGCCAACATGCGGCAGGGCAACGTGCGCGAGGCGCTGCGGGACGCGGAACTGGCTGTCTTCTACAACCCGTGGTGGGTCAAAGGCTGGCTCCGCAAAGGCCAAGCACTCGCCCAGCTCGCGACCGCGGCCGACATCGACGCCGCCGTCGACGCGCTCGAAGAAGGGCTCATGATAGACCCGAGGTCGATGGACATCCGCGATGCTCTGCTGACCGTCCGCAAAGACGTCGCCCCGTTATACGCCCCGTTTGAAACGTCGTACCGTGAGCTGACAGAGCGACAAGACGGCGGCCTGTCAGACGACTCGCCACCGGAAGACGTACCTCACTTCCATGAGGAGTGGGCTCGCTACCAATCCGTGCTCCGTCTAATTTCGCACGAGGCCCTCGACGTCGGAGTGCGCGTTTTGTACGACAGCTACCTGCAGGCACGCAACATCAAGCTGCACCTCTTCTCCCTCGAAACCTACGACTGGACGGATGAAACCGATGCGATCTGGCACCGCGTCGGCTGCACCAACAGGGGCATGACGTGGTACCGGTCCAGCCCCCGCTTGGGTGACGTGCGGGACCGGAACATGGAAATCAACCACATCCCGCCGGCGACCGTCAAGAACCGCAGCTTCACGCACTACCCTCCGATGAAGCTGACCCTCCAAGTGCACCGCACCGTGCGGCTCGCCATGTTCCACTTCACCGACCTCCTCGTCGCGCTCCTCGCCACCGTCGTTTACGCCGACGCAGCCTCCGTTTTGGAAATTATAGGGTGCGTTCTTTTGTATTATTGTGCGTTTGGGGTTTTAGTACTAACAAACTTGCAGGTTGCCCTTCTATGTATTGCGCAGGCTAAAAAGACGTAGGCAGCGTGTTTTGGTGGTTGATCAGAATTCTTTGTACCTGAAAATGACACAGGGTAAATCGAACTGGGAAAACGATCAAAACCCCTGGCAAGCACGAACCGTGGTGGAAAGGAAGGAAAAATACGGTGGCACTGGCCACCACCCGAAAGACGGACGACGAGAAGTATCAAAAGCCACTTCTTCAGCATGCACATCAACCTCGGTTGATTGTCGGGTGAGCCCCTCACGGTGTCATTACAATAGACTAAGATTTCCCCAGTCAAAGTCACTTCTTTCGCGCACTCCAAAAAACGGGCAGGTATGAATCAAACGCGTACGCAATAGCCAAGTCGGCGGTGATAGCGCAGATGCTCGAGAGCGAAGTGCCGCTGGAGCACATCATTCAAGTGTGGTTCAGCAGCGGCTGGCTACGCGAAACGGAGTTCTCGTTCAAGCAGGCGTGCCTGAAGCTGTGCCAGGACGCAGGCGGGTATGAGAAGGATGACCCAAAGCAGCAGAAGCTGCCCTACGAAGCGAAGGTGATTGTCCAGATCTGGTCGGGTTCTGCGACCATTTCGCGGCAGACGTCGCTCTCGCAATGGAGGGAAGCGCACAGCAAGCAGGACCTCGGCTTCCTCGCCGCAAATCTGCGGCACACGCACGATCGCGTCGACTACTGCCACTACTTCCTCACCGGCGAGCTCCTCGGTTGCGACGTCGGCAGCATTACCATGTTCACAAACTACTCCGAGATCCAGAGCATGGTCACTTCGGAGTCGCTCCTCCAAGCCATCCCTCTCGTCAACCTTCACACGGCTTACAACAACGACGGAACGCTGTTTCCCGTATGCGCGCTTTTCTTCTCCCGTTGGCCATTTCTTGTGGCACAACAATGAATTTTATTGTAGCCTCGGAGGAGACCGCTGGCAGCGTATTCGGGTAGGTGTTGGGCCCAACGATCATGCTCGGGTAGGTGTTGGGCCTAACGATCATGCTCACTCGCCTTGTCCTCCCCCCGGAATGTACAGGAAAATATGCGTACGTTCACGACGCTAGGCTTAGGCGAGATGAATGTTAGCCGACTACTCCCATGCTGCACACAACTACTCACTCGCGTTCTTGCTTGAACGGTTGGCACGGTGTTGCTGCCCTTGATTGCGAGCGTATGCGATGCTGCCATTGCGACGTGCCCCCTGCCATACTATGAAAAAAACGAGACCCTTCCCCACAGACCGTCGTGGAGTTGCTTCGCCGGCGCATGCACGTTCTCCGGCTTCGGCTGAAAAAGAAGCGGTTGCGGTTTTCGTTCCGGACGTCGCCGGTGCCCAGTGATGGAACGCCTTTGTCGGATCCAAGCGTCGCGGCTTCCCTCGCAGAGGTAAAGAGCATGCGTGCTACCCACTTTTACTGGGGCTGTGTCCTCGACAGGCTGACGTCGTCCGAGATGCACGACCTGGTGGACCGCTGCGGCGCAAAGCACTGCAAGAACTACGCGCAAACGTTGCAGGTGTGCGCAAGTCTTTTCCACCCTCTCTTCCCCCTTTCCTTCGAAGAAGATTTGATCCTAGCATGCGTGAAAGGCAGTATTCTGTCTAAGCATCAAACTAAGATTTTCTCCCAGCATCAAACATACATGAGAGGTAAGATTCTACGCATTTTCCGAGAGTATCCGCGAGGCTTCACGAATCTACATACAGGGTGTCTGTTCTTCGGGGGAAACATTTTGTTTGCACTACGCCAAGATTTCCCCCCGTTTCCCTTGAGAACGTATACGCACTTTCAGTCTTTTGAAAGTGCGTACAGTAGTCCTGGTACCCAAAGCCAGCATCCCAAGATTTTCCCCCTCTCACACAGTGGAATACGGCGACGTTCGGCACGCACCTGCTGGACTACGGACGCGAGGAGCGAACAGAGCTGATTGAGAGTCTGTGGAAGGAGGCGCAGCAGAGCATCCGAGCCGTCGGAGGCTCGTTCCTCGCGGAGAAGCCGTTCGCGCACCCGTTCCACTTGTGCGCGTGGGGGCTCGGCCGGCGGTACCACAAGGCGTGGGTGCAGCGCTTGTTCGACACGGTTCCGTCCGCCGTCCTGCACGACACCGCGTCGTCCGACTTCTTCCCCTTCAGCCTCTCCCCGTTGTCCCTCACCTGGACCCCCGCCCCGCTGGGGTCGAAAGAAGCCAGCGTCGTCCGCTCCGCGTCGCCCGTCGCCTCGCTGCGCGCTATAGACGTCGGGTTGGCCAGCGACAAAGGGGCGCACGCGACGACTGTCCAGTGCCACTCGTGCGACCAGGTCGTCGACCTCGCCGAAAAGCACGCGCACCGGCACCGCGGGCCGAACCCGGGCCGCACGCCGGACGCCGAGCGCCTCGACGTCATGGCCAACGTCTTCGGCTCCGGGTTCTTGCCGGGCCACGAGGTCGTCGAATCCGAGCTGTCCTTCGATTCCGCCAGCAAGTTCTAGTCCTCGCGGACCCGTCCGCCCCTATCAGCTCTGCATCAGCTGCATGGAATCGCCTCGTGCTGTCTTTCACGGCGCGTGAAGACGATAATGCGAATGAGTCCAAGCGCCGCAAACACGACGCTTGGCGCTACTCACCTGACAACCAAAGCAGGATTTCGCCACACATGCTAACGGTATCACGGTTCATCAGGTGGGGATGGACCGGCTTCGCTGAGCAAGCTTTGCGGCAACGATGAACACGCAGCTCAGTCCGCACATTGACGCGGGCTTTGTGTATACAGTCAAAAAAAATATTAGTATCTCCTCGAGTCTCTTTTGTGTATTTCCTTTCCGAAAGTACGAAGTTACTTCAACGGATCCCTCGCGGGGTGTCGAAGAGTCGAAAAAAGAACGTTGCCCCGGCAGGCGAGACTTCGGACTGTTTGTCTCAACAATGCCTACAAAGGCCCGAAGGATGGCTAGCAGCTATGCCTCCCTTTTCTCTGTTTGGATGAACTCCTCTTTCGCACGAAATTACTCGGGAAGGCCGGCAGTTGCGAATTGCGAAGAAGATGCTACCGGCATCGATTGCAGCCGTCACGTTGACGACGAAGCGCGTCAAGTGTGATTCTTCCGGAAAGGCTGGCATACTTTGTTGTGGTGCTCATCAGCAAATGCAGATGGCTCCCACAAACGCAGCACAAGAGCCGGGATGCAACCCACAACACGCGCGAGGTGAATCCGGGTTCAGTACCGGTTGCAATCATTTGACAATTCTCCCCCCCTTAGCCTCCGTCGATTGAAGCACCGAGTCGCTGTACATTCCTGGCTGCACGTGAGAAGAAGTAAGACGAAACCGACCAGAAGGTGCTCTTGCAGGTTCATCCCCGGTACATGCAAAGAAGACAAATCTTCCACCGTATCGGGTTTTTCATCGCTTATAGCCGTTGATGCTGGTCCCCCGTTGTTTCGTCCACCAGTGCAAGGCCCTATCCCCGGAAAATGTTTGCGTTTGTTTTAGTTAGTCACAGACTCTGTAGAACGGTTGGTAGATGCTCGGGTTTAGAGCTGAATAGATGCAGCATTAGAGTTTTGTTTCTTGTTCTTTGTTCTTTGCCGTTCTTTTTACCAGCAACGCGCAAAGGAGCGATCTGCCGCGTGTCGGACCACTGCAGAGTTGCCTGGGAGCGATCGATTTTTTTGTGCTGCCATAGCCCTGCGGAGGGCTTGCAAAAAAGAGCAATCATCTGGCGGGGCTTAGGCTACGGTTTGAGAACAGGGTACTGGTTATGGCGAAGCGACAGGAACAGCAACCCAATGACCCAGACACACCGCTGCCCTCTATTTTTGTGCAGCGTCACGGCATAGCACAGATGAGTTTGCTTTGTCGGGTAGATATCGTCCAACCAGGACTGCCCTGTCTTCAAGCCGTAAAGGGTGCGCGCTCGGGGGTTTGATTGGTGGACGGCTTCATCTCAAGGAATCTATCTCTCTTTGTGACCGGAGGCAATGCCTTCTGTCACAAGACCCCGTGTGGGACACAGACAGCCCTCGACTCGCGGAATTGACATTGGTCATCTCGCGACAATACAAACTCTGCCTCCGTCCCGTACAACGGGTTTTCACCCGCCTCCGGTTGTAGCCAGAAAGACTCGGCCTCTTACACAGCACGATACAGGAAAACGCGAAAAGCGAAAACACACAACAACAACGAAAACACACAACAACAACAACAACAACAACAACAACAACAACAACAACAACAACAACAACAACAACAACAACAACAACAACAACAACAACAACAACAACAACAACAACAACAACAACAACAAAAATAAAAAGACGGAGGAAGAGGGGAGAAAGGAGAGATGGCCATGCAAAAGATCGACCGCATGGAGCAGCTCCTGCATAAGCGGGAGCCTGTCGACCGGAACGACATCGCGGCGTCGCTGATCCTCGAGAAGATCGACGCGGATTTGTTCCGCAGCGTCAACCTGTGGAAGCCGGCGCCGATGGCCCGCGCCGTGTTCGGCGGGCAGATCATCGGGCAGGCCATGGTCGCCGCCCACCGCACCATCGACAGGCAGGAGCTGGCCGTGCACTCGATGCACGCGTACTTCCTCCTCCCCGGGGACCCGAAGCTGCCCGCGATATACCACGTGGAAAGGATCCGCGACGGCAAGTCGTTCGCAACCCGCTCCGTATTGGTCAAGCAAAACGCACGCCCCATCTTCTCCGCCCAGTTCTCGTTCCACAAGGGTGAGTATTCGCCGGCGGACGTCGCCGATCCGATGCCGGCGTGCCCGACGCCGGAGGAGTCGGTGCCCCGCATCGAGTACCTGCGGACGCTGCTCCAAAAAGCGAAGCCGCAGCTGAAGCCCGCCTTCCAAGCCTCGATCGACGCCTTCGAAAAGCTGCCGTCGCCGCTCGAGCTCCGCTACTGCGACCCGGAGGACTCGCTGCTGCTGTCCCCGCTCCGGCGCGAGGGGAAGTCGGGTCCTGTGATGCTTTGGTTCCGGTCGCGGATGAAGCTGATCGACCGTCCTTGGGCGCACGACTGCGTCTCTGCGTACGCGTCCGACCACGGGCTCGCGTCGGCGGCGGCGCGGCCGATGGGGTCGCCGTATCACCAGTATTCCATGGTGGCTTCGCTTGACCATTCGATGTGGTTTCACTCGTCGTTTCGGGCCGACGACTGGCTTTTGTACGTCAACAGCTGCTCCCGCTTCGTCTCGGGCCGTGCCATGACGAACGGGCGCATCTACAACCGGAAGGGCAAACTAGTCGTGTCCGTCGCGCAGGAGCTCATCATGCGCGTCAAGCTCCCTCCTGGCGAGATTCCGGACGCCAGCAGCGCGTCGCGGGTGAAGGCAAAACTGTGAGCCTTCCTTCGTTCCATCGAAACTCTAGCTACCTGCCACTTGGCTCAGCCTGTGCCATGAAGAACGGACGCATCCACAACCGGGAAGACACTCTGCATAGCACGCGTGGACCCACCTGTCGCGGAAGGCAAAACTGTGAGTTTTCCGTCGAACCTCTGGCTACCTGCTGAAAGCCGGTCCATCCTGATACCGTGAAAGACTGCCAAATGCAGCTCCAGGGGATAGGGACGAGGCGGCTCTTTGCCAATGTTTGCGTCCCTACATTCATATTTGCCGAGCTTTACACGCCAGCACGCCTCCACCAGGGTTTCCCCCGGCTTCGTCCTTTCCAGGCACAGTCACCATCTTTCGGGTCCCAACAAGTACAATGCACTTGACCTCAAGTGTCTTTCCAGTGAAACAAGGGCTGTGCTGCGTCTTCAAGGATTGGCGCATCTCCCTGTCAGTGCGGCTTGTGGGATTGACAACCTAAGATGCACGTGTTAGACTCCTCGGTCCACGGGTGGCAGGTGATTGCTGTGTCTGACATGAGCCTGCGAGCGTTTAACGATGTCAGATCAATGGGAGCAAGGACGTTATCCGCACTTACCTTCCCTGACGATGCCGCAGGTCACCTGCTTAACTCTTACCTATCCTGGTCGATCCGAGCGAAGATGGACGAGGTGCTGGAGGTGGCGTAGGACCCGACAATGCGTATGTACACGGAAGGACGCCCCGAGTACCGTCGGAAACCTCATATCCCGGGCCAGATAACCTGTGGAAGTCAGCGGACGAGCTGCGCGGGGTGCTCAGGAAGCGAAGGAAGAAGATTTCGGCGTGCAGTGGACGGTTGCCGCTTAGACGACTTGAAGGCTCTTTCCCGTCGAGTTGCTCGACGGATTCGCGACGTTCTTCGAGATGGCCGAGAGGGCTGTTGATGACATTGATATTGCTTGCCGATATCCGTGACGAGCTGTGCGAACTCGCCTGCAAAATAGGGCCGCCCAAACAAGTGAGTGGTTCGTAGTTGACCAACAGGGCCACCCCCGCAGGCACGCAGGTCGGCCCTTGTTATAATTCGTCCAGTTCTCACTTCGGTTGTCGAAGTTCTTGATTCCTCTCTCCTCTCCTCTCTCATTCTCTCTCTTCATATCATCTGCCTGCATCGGCACCGTCGCCCACCCGTGCAAGCCGCGGCTAGGAACACGACGGAGTGATGTGGAAAATTAGCTTTAGCCCAAAGTTTGGGTTAGTACTGTCTCCATTTCATGCATGCTTGATGCCAGGAAAACGACCCGCACTAGAGGCACTGGAGGAAAGACCTGCGATAACGGCAACGCAGCGGAACGCATGCAAAGTCTTTCCTGCATTCGCCACCGTCGAAGAAGATGGGGACGCAAAGCAAGGAGACCGGAAACTCCCCGGATAGCAACTCATCTCTCTCCCTCTGGCTCTCGTTTCATTGTGAATCGGCCGAGGTTGGCGAGTGACGAGCTCTCATTTATTTTCACCCACGCCACCAGTGCGGCAGAACAGCCCTGAGGGAAGGGAGGGGAGGTGGAACGGAGAGGCTTGGGTAGAAAAAGAAAGAAGAGAAAAGGAGCACACCGCGGCAAAAGATGGTGCGCATTGGTTTGGTCCGCAAACGGGCGGCCAGCCCAGGAAGGACGGCCGATTTTGAGACGAGCGACAGCGAAGTGACGGACATCAGCACGGAGAGCGATGAGAGCACAGCGGAGATGCAGTCGATGCCCGATCACATCGTCGATATCCGGTCATTGCCGACCATGGGAGGTACGACCATGGTCGCTGAAGTAGCCGGCGGCGTGCCGTTGAATCACCTACTGGGCGAAGCCCGGAATCCCAGAAACAACGCCCTCACCCCTTGGGGTATCGAAGTTGGTCTGCAACCACACCAACGAGACCAACCCACCGACTTCGCCGTCCTGCCGCCCCCCGAGAACCCTTCTGTCGTGCCCCCCGAGCAGCCGTTCGAGCCGCACGCGAAGCCGAACGCGCTGATCGTCGTGCCCTGCTCCTTCTCGCGCGCCCTCAGCAACCTCAAGCTGCACCCCTACCCACACAAGGAGCCGCAACTCGCCTTCGGCCTCACCTACCGCACTGCGTGGAAGCCGAACTCCCCTGAGCTGACGTACCCGTCGCTCAGCACCGTGGCGCCGTACCTCTCAAAGGACTTCGGACACCCCACCAAAGCCGGCACGCTGCTCACCAGCAGACTGCAGCCGGCGCCGTCGCCCGTTCTGACCCAGGCCCTCGTCGTGCTGAGCGGCCGAGCGTCGCAGCAACTGGGTGACAGCAGCGGGCTGGTCACCTTCGCGCTGCTGTCAGACCCGGCGCCGACGAACCGGAAGCAGCTCGTCAGCGAGGTCTTGGAGGAGCTGGCGGCGGCGTTCGAAAACAGCGTGTCGAAGCGCGACGTGTCGTTCCGGAGCGAGTACCTCGAGTACAGCGGCGCGCTGCACTGCGCGGTGACGCTGCGGCTGGTGAAGGCGCTGTGGGGCAACGACGCGAAGGACGACGCGATCAGCAAGGTCCCGGCGGCCGTCGGCGGCGACTTCGCCCTCCCCGTGCACGGCAGCGGGATGGTCGGACTCGCGCACTGCATCTCGCCCGCGTACGAAGAGGAGCTCCGGAGGAGGAAGCTGACCGAATGGCTCTCCCAGAGCAACCGTGCCCATGTCCGACCAGGGGCCGAAGCGCCGTCGCTGTACTGCAAGGTAGTCGATGCGTCGAGGGCCCTTCGGAGTCAGAGGCGGCCGGCGGACGCGGCGCTGCTGCTTTCGTCGCGGAACCGGAGCCGGGTGCAAAAAATCGTGGCCGCGTCGCCGCACTGCACGCCGCTCCTCCGCCGCGCCCAGCAGCCGCCGCCCCTCGCCACCGGGCACACGTGGAAGGAGTCCTTCCACCACGCGCTGCAGCTGACCGACCGCGCCCTGCCCGAGTCGCACGTCAAGCACGTCACGAAGTCGGCGCTCTCCTGCCAGCCGTGCCGCCCGCCCTACTACGAAGCCCTGAGCTCCATCAAGCCGCAGTACACCGCAGCGGGGGCGCAGGACACTTACGACCGGATCCTGGCCACGGGCTCCACCAAAAACGACATCTGCTACGAGCTGCTCATGCTCTGGTGCGGCTGGACCGAGCGAATCGACAAGGTCGACGCTCTCTTCGACCCCCTCACCTGGAAGCACGCGTATTCCGACTATTCCCTGAACTGGTTAGTGTGCCTGCTGCTCAGCGCGTCACCTGACGTGAGTAAGATACCCGAGCACCAGTTCACCGCGTTGACGAAAGCGTACGCCGACCAGTTGGTGAATGAGGGTGAGTGGCGGTGGGCCATCTTCGTCCTGCTCACCATTCCGGACCCCGCTGTGCGTCGGGCGGGGGTGGTCCGAGTCCTCACGAGGCACCACGCCCAGTTCGCGCAGAGCCCGTCTTTGAACCTCGCGAACTCCTTCATCAACATCCCCCACGATTGGATCGCAGAAGCATCATCCCTCGTGTCGCCTGTGCCGCTGGTTGCGGAACAGCCACCTGCGCCCGTCGCTCCGCTGACGAAGTACTTTGATCTGGTATGCGCGCAACCTTCTATTGCTCCCGCTTTCGTTGGAATTAAGATCTCGCGGGTCGCCCCTCAATGTATCGTGGAGAATTCCGATCTGGCTTCACCGACCGAAAATAATTAGCCTTTGGCGCTCTGCCGATAAACCTTGTACGTCCCAAAGAAGTAAACATTGAGCTCCTTCGATGAAATTTCCGGACAATTGGCGTGTCTGGGGAACGTGGCAAGTGCCCAAGCTTGTATGCTGAAATGACTACAGGCCAAAACCTGAAAACCCCCACTTTTTGACTGCGCCCCGGTTTCGCCCACAGCCCGGAGTGGCATTTCTGCCCGACGAAGGTCGCATTTGAAAGACCTGTGCCATATCTTTCCAAAAGAAAACAAACGACGACCACTTTCGATGAGTATTTGGCTTCGTACATGCTCACAGGAATAACCTTGTATTAAACGACGCATATATGCGTCGTTCGTGCCTGATTCCAGACGCTTGGTACTGCTGACCATTATCATGCCTGATTTCAGACGCATGACGGCCAGCGGGCCAACTTGCGCGGGCCTGATTCCAGACGCCCGGCACCTCCTCCCGCACAAGCCTGATTCCAGCACATGGCGTTCGGAGCGTTGACCCGTACTCGAGCCTGATTCCAGACGCATGACGGCCAGCGGGCCAACGTGCGCGGGCCTGATTCCAGACGCCCGACGCCTCCTCCCGCACATGCCTGATTCCAGCACATGGCGTTCGGAGCGTTGACCCGTACTCGAGCCTGATACCAGACGCATGACGGCCAGCGGGCCAACGTGCGCGGGCCCGGCACTTCCTCCCGCACATGCCTGGTCCCAGCACATGGCGTTCGGAAACTGACTCGTCTCCGAGCGTGCTTCTCGGTACGCCGACGATTCATAATCTCCTTGAACATGCCTGTTTCCCACACGCGCTCGCGTCAGTCTGCACCTCGTCTCCACCTCTGGATCCTCGTCTCATCTGACTTCCTGCATTCGCGATTATTCAGCATATCTGTCTCGCGCAACACCAACAAATTTGTCGCCTTTCGATGCGAGGGAGTTGACCTGGTGCTCTCGTCCGGTGTCCTTCGACGTCGCCGAGAGTTTTCAGATAATTAATCTTCGTTCAATTCCATCCTGAGAGTTATCATCCGTAGTTAACGTTTCAACCAAATAGTATCCATCGGCGCATGTCTAGATCAACTTCAGACATTCTCGCACGAACTGCGTTCATTCTAAACCCAAAATCAAGGCGGAAACCTTGATGTTCAGAATGAGTGTAGTAACACAAAACAGAACCTCGCGAATCAACAGATTTTCACCCAGTTTGTGGTGGGCATCCAACCTCTGTGTGGGGATACCTGTACTACTAACAATCTTTTTATTGTCGCAAAGATGTCGGCGGCGTGTTTTGGTGGTTGATCAGAATACCTAAACTAAAAGGAAGCAAGGTTACTTGCCAAGGTAAAAGCAAGTGGGAAGTGGAACAGCTGCGGGCAATAACAAATCGATGTTCAAAGTTCCTGTCCCATTTAGTTCCTGATCAGGTTTCCTTCGCAGTTTCACGTGTATAACGACCCTCCCCCCGTGGACAAACGCAACACTCAACACACAGGAGCACAAGGTCAACGATTTGCTGCAAGGCATCTACGCCTACTAGCGACTTTCTCCCCCGACGAGCTCTCGTAGGAGCTCCTTCTGGACTGGGCGCTGTCCGTCTTTTCCGCGATAGAAGATGCGGTCTTCGACCGTCTGTTCCCACACCGAGAACAAAGAATGCGGGCCGACAACCAGCATTGAATCAGTCATTTGTAATGATCTTACGCACCGGCGTGCTTCCAGCGTTCGCACTCGTCTACACAGTCGACCGGTCAAGGTGAAGGTTTTCATCAGTCCGTTGGTGCTAAGCGTTCAACGGGTCAGCCGCGAATGTTGACCATGGCCGGCAGAGGTAGATTCTGAGACGCGCTTTGTACTGTGAAGGGAACATCTTTCAGCAACGACGTGTGGCACATCGAAGTAAAGAGAAGCATGTCGGTGCAAGAAAGACCTTCAAGACACAGGTCTGTCAGAAGACCCTGTCCGTACCAGGGCAACACCAGACTATTCCTTATCGTTTTCACCATCATCGATCAGTCGATGCAGGTCACCCTCTGCGTTGTGCTTGAACAACAAAGTGATGCTCGCCGCGTGCCGTTGTCAGCAAATTGCGTCTGTTCCTCCCACCTATTCTACGCCTCTCCTGTCACTTAACTCAACAACTTCCCCGCGGACAGTAGTTTGCTGTTCTTCCAGATAGGTAGGTAGGGACAGAAGGGACCTGTTCATGCGCGTCTGAAATAAAACGGGGAGACGGTCCCTGTCCCTCGCCAGGGCAACGAGGGGGTGTTCGTCCCAGAGAACCAGGGAATGGGAGTATGAAAAGTCGTTGCATCCGGATTGGAAAACTGACGTCGTATCAGAGATCCTCCGGGGAGAACGCCCTCAAAAGGCGGGCAACTACTCCATTTCGTACGTCGGCGCGGCATTCGTGTGTGCACTATAGGCCGAGTCCTATACCGATGGTTCGAGGCTGTTTGGGTTAGAATGCAAAGAATCTGTGGCGAAACTGCATCGCCGGCGTCGCGGTTATCTCTTCGCACGTGATGTGTCATGCTTTCGCCTCTTAAGCTCGTCTTGATCGTCGCGCCCAGGCGCGCTCAGGAGGCTTTGGTTGCCTCGCTTTCCCTTCGATTGCTCGTCCAGGTGCGCGTCGATAGTTGCTTCCTTACGGCGGCCCGATGGTTCGGGTCTGTGTTTGCCGCATTCTCCTGTCCGTCGGAGATTTTAGCCCAATTGTACATTACGCCCGCTCCGTGATTTCATTGACGACATGGAATTGGGTTGCTGGTAGCCTACGGCTGTTTTCAATCGGACAATGCGCAAACTTACCCCTGGATGGCACACGAACACCTCGAGCAAGAGCTAGCCTAGTCAAGAGGAGCGCGCGTCCGTCAGATTGCTTCGCTTCCGAGTCACTGTATCGCATGATGCATTCGGCTTCGTTGAAGGGAGCGATTCGACCGAGCTGCGGCCAGGCACGTAGATCTTTGCCTGTAAGCCCGCTTTATCACCGCCCACCGCAAGCCCTGCGCGTCTCACCCTGCCTCCCCAATTTCTGTTGTGACTTAGATCGATCCGTACGAATCAGGCGTTTCATTTGTCTTTTTTCGTTTTCTTCACCCCCTCTTTTCTTTTTGCCATCTTTCCCGTTCAATTCAGGTTTCTTTTATTTCTTCAAATTGACGAACCTCCGGTTACGATCCTTTTGCTTCTCTTCCGCTCACGAAGGCAAAAAAAAACGAGAGTCAGATAAGTGTGGCAAAGTGATGCACTGGCTTTGGTTTCAACCGGAATCCAGCAGCGTAGAGGAGGGAGAGTCGTGGCACGCGAACGTGTCGTCAGTGTGAGTTCGTGGTGTGCGTTGGAATCCGAATCGAATAGGGTATACAACAAGGGGTTTCTTTCGTATTAACAATTGAATTGTACGAACGAAAGAGGGAGGTCGCAGCGTGTTTGGGAGAAGATTACCTAAACTATCACGTTCACTCACGACTAGGCCAATCCTCCCCGGCTACAAACAACTAAGTATCCTGTTGTAAACACCTGCTTTGTAGGAAATACTTGAGGTGGCTGCCAGTTGCGAAATCTCAAAGTCTGGTACTCATCGGCATGCCGATGACTCCCCACTATCGCAACAATAATACAATCTCAAAGGAGGTAAATGTGCTGTAGCCCACGAAACACAGGTAAATCTGGGTTCAGTGGTGGGCATAAGCGTTCAACAAAAAAGACCCATTTTGCACGTGTTGTATTGTGTTCTACCTCTCTAGCCTCCGTCGAAATAAGCACAAGGCAGTCACTCGAGTATTTCTGGACGCACTCTGGTGGATACAAGTACGTCGTGCGTGTGTGCATGTGGAACTGAGAAGTATTGGGTAGTGTGATTTAAGGCGTCGGCCACGATGCACACACAGTGATGTTGTATACTCTCTTATAAATTGCATCGCAGGTGGTCTCTTCACTCGTCCCCGCATAGAGAAAAAGAACATGCGGCGACCGCGTGTGTAAGTTTGGATGCGCGAGTAGATATCTTCAGAGAAAGGCCCATCACAGCATGCGCTGCGGGAGGATCAGAGGTCCCGAGCAGCGATGTTCCGCTGCAGTTCGGCTCTGCGAGATGTCGTGAAGAGAGCGGCTCAGCGGCAACGGTCGCTGAAGGAAATGGGCGACGTATCTACGTCAGATGACAGCGGGATGGCAGTGCACATTGCAAACTGCTTCTCTGAAGACGTTGCGGTTGGCGCGGACAGTCGAAGGGGCATGTCGCTGTACGCCTCGATCCGCTATGAGATCTCACAGCTCCAAGCCGCAGGGCATAAGATGGACCGGCAGACCTACCGTATTTGTCTCCACTTGTTAGCAAATTACGGCCAGAGCGATGCGGTCCGCATGTTCATGGCCGACAAAGCCTATCGCAAGTTTCACTCGGTGCGCGACTACATCTCTCTCATGCAAGCATGCTTGAAAAGCTCTAACTACGACGGAGTTCAGGACGCATACGCGGACCTGCGCAAGTCCGGCCAGAGCCGCACGCTCTCCGGACAGGCCCGCGCACGCACTCTGCATATCCTCCTGAAGGTAAAAGCACGGCGCAAGCAACACCAGTCAGCCGTCCAGCTCGCGGCCTCGTTCATGCAGCTGGAAGCGGTCGCCCTCGACCGCACGGTTCTTGAGTTGCTGATGCAGGCCGCGCCTTCCCTCGAGGCCGCCGGCCGCCACCTCCTCCAAATGCGCGCGCTTCGCTTGCCTTACGAAAGCAGCACGTACGCCGCGCTGCTCACTGCGTGCGGCACGCCCGGGGAAGCAAGAACCCTGTGGAAAGTGTTCCAAGCCAACGCTGTCGAACTCGACGAGGTCACGTACCCCGCGGTGGCTATGCTGTTCCGCCGCCTTCGGCGACCGGATTGCATTGCAAACATCATGCGCGACATGGTGGCCAGGGGCGTCCCTCTTCGATACACGATCCACAGCGCGTTCCTGATGTGCGTGAGTGAAGTGATTGAGCATCGTCGGTCAAACGGCCCCACCCCCGAGATGGCACCTGAAGTACCGGATCTCGAAGCCGAGGTGCCCGGAGGTGAGAACACGCACACGTGCTCGGAACAGCCTCCTTTAACCTTATTCGACCAGTCCGTCGACTGCAGGCACGTCGACGACCTCTCCACTGACGACCTGCTGGCTTTAGCTTTGCAGGCATTGCACGCTGCGCAGCTGTCGGAGGTGGTTCGAGGTCCGCAGTTGTACGTGGCCCTTCTGTCCTGCTACGCCGCGGCTGGCAAGCCCGAAGAAGCGGAACGCCTGCGCAAAGTCTTCGTCTTCGACCTGCACCACAAGGAGCGCTTGAAGGTCACGGGCCTCGTGCAGCAGGCCTACGACGTCGCCGGCGTCAACCACACGGTGCGGCCCCTGCCTGACCCGCCGCGGACGAAAGCGGGGCACAACTGGTTCACGTGAGAACGAGGCAGGAACAACCTCCGCCCCCTAGCACACGCCAACCCACGCACGGGGGGGTCCGTGCCTGATATCGACCCGCGGACAACCCGGCGCGTTGGCACACCTGTTCACCGTGAAAGCCCCAGCAAAAACAAACACCGCCCCTGCTTCGTCAGTCGCAAGGCAGACTGGTGGCACACGGTCACCTCAATAACGTTCGGTCGCGGAATCGGCCCCGCCCGGAAACGCCGAAGAGCTTGTTTAAGTTCGCACATCTCTTACAACGTGTCGGCTTCGGAGCGGCACATCCACGTCTTCGTGCTCTGCTCGGCGGTGGGTCCAAAAGGGATGCCGCCCGCCTATCAAGACACCGAACACTGCGACGCCCGCTTTCGGAACACGACGTCCGGGGCCGGCTGTACTTGACCAACTCCTTGAACGTCAGCAGCCCGCTGTCGTCGGCATCCACCGCGTCAAAAACGCGCGTGACTGCCACTCGGCGACCAGGACGTCGCCTTCACTCAGCGACGCTCGCTTCACTTCGAGCTTGCCGGTCGTGTCCTTCCGCGGCATGCCACAGACCCTGCACCTGGAAGATCCCGTGCACAACCCCCACCGGCGCAGCCCCGCGCACGGGGTTTGACGGATTCTGTGCCTGGCACTGCACCAAAAGACAACCCCGGCGCATTCTTGCGGGTTGCCCTGAAAACGTGGGCACAGTGTGATTTGGTGATTGGTCAGAGTTCTTTAACCTTGAAAATTGAAACAGGGTAAAACAAGCCGGCGCGCACAAACAAATCTGGTGTGCGCAAGTGGAAAGAACCCAACCACAACCATCCAGCAAGTAAAGCACTCCTTCGAAACAATGCGGTAGCGCGGGCTTAAGCTGCACACTTCTTGCCTTCCGTTTCCACAATTTGTGCGTTTCCCACCCAAACCTACCTTCGACACTCGGAGTCTTTGGGCACAGACCTCGTCTTTCAGCACGTATTCTTCCTAATGCTATGTACTGTTTATGCGCTGTGAGGCCGACTTGGAAAAAGGTTAGGATACGCATTAGTGCAACAGAGTTCACTCACTAACAGACTAGTCCTCCCCCACGGCACGTACAAACAAAAACCGCGCCATGACGTTCAGCCCCAACAATGTGTGAGGAACGAGTACGACCCTATGATTATGATCAATTTCAATTGCCACCTGAAATCACTGTTACGGGTAGTGCGGTCAAAGAAATATTTGTTCACTGCAGCACGGGGACTGGTCGCTTTGCGATTACGTGAAATATCTTTTTGTGGTGTTTCCAACTCAGTGGCGGGAGGTCAAGCCAGATTAGTTAGCTACCGTAGACAGAAATAAGTTGGACCGGACCAAACGGTCCAACTCACCTGTTTTGGGCTCTCGCGGTCCAACTTTTGTCCGGTCCAACTTTTTTCGGGGGGTCCTGTGTACTTAGTAAAGTTTCGCGGCTGGCCACTGAACAGCACTCGCTTCATCTCCGTAAGTTTGGAAGTCGCGCATGAATTTGTTGCATTAGTCAGCCGGGTGTTCTAGGACACTGTGCGGCACTGCGTAACCCGCTGTGTCCCATCCAGCAACTCGCAACGAAGCACCCTGGCCATGGTCCGGCCATTGGTAGCCATGGCCCTGTGGAAGGCAATCACAAGCTCTTCCTTGCGTGGAACGATGTTTGATCGCGACCGTAGTTCGCGATATATTCCCTGTCGGTTTCGCACCACTCCACCCCTGGTGAAGTGCTGCATCTTTTGCCTTGTTCTTGTCGCGGACTTCTGCTTGCATCGCCAACGCCTGCTTCTTTGTCACCGCACCGTTTCCCGCCGCGGCTTGTTCAAGTCAAAGGACATTCTTACCTCATGCCCCTTGGTCCAACCCCGCCGAAGTGGAAAAGTGCCTGGGCGGAAATATGTTGGACCGGACAAAATGGTCCAACTGTTTCGTCGCGCGGTCCAACTTTTGTCCGGTCCAACATATTTCTGGTCCAACATATTTCCGGTCCAACTTTTTTTTGCTTACGGTATGTCACTGGAGCGGAGCGCTGCCTGATTCAGAATGTGATTGACTCACTCTTGTGATTAGCGTTCTTGCTTTATGACTACCGCCCTCTTTCATTTGCCAGTCTTTGATTTTCATTTCATGCGTGGTTGACCATCATATTACCAACAGGAGAGGTAGTGGAGGGGGGACCCAATTGTAGCTCGCCTTGGACTGTCGCGCGTCGCCGCGGCATGTGTGAGGTCCTGACAGCATGCGGGGAATGTCTTTGGGACGCGTCTCGCGTTGAGTCGCACGTTGTCGGGCTTGAATGCCTGTGGTGCCTTGATACCAGCACGTGCGTTCCTAACGGAACCGAGGTTGGATGCGAGGACATAGTCATGACCGACTCGAGCCGATTTGATTGCCCGGAGCTGCAGTGCCACCTGGCCCCCATTTCGTTTAACGTGTACATCTGCGACCCGATGGTCATGGCAGGATTCTGGCTAAACATCATCATCCTCGTGTTCTGCATTGCGTATTGCTTCTGGGCGAAAACGATCGGAGAAAGGCCGTGGGCGCTGCAGGGGTTGATGAACCTCGCCAAGCACCACTGGGCGAGCACGGTCGAAGACCCTGCAGACATCGATACGCAAGAGCGGACGAGCTTCGAAAATACAGTCGACAGGTTCGACCAAACAGTTGACTCGCTGGCGACCGACCGAGTATTCGCCATCAACTTAGACCGGTGCTCCGATTGCACTGACAAGCAGGAGTGCGGCTGGTGTACAGTCGTGCGCGTCGCTTTTCTTCCTGTCCTCCTCAGTGCGACCACCTGCGTCAGCACCATCATCGCGACGCTGCTGTTCTCGTTGAAGACCACGTTTTTCATCCCGTACACGCTGATCACCTCGGCCATCGCCGTTCTCAGTTTCGTTGCCTTCGCGTCGTACGTGCGGCGGGTGGGTCAGAGCGGGCTGTCGTGGGACCCGTACTACTTGCGGCTCGCGTGGATCCTGCGGGGGCGGCACATCTCGGCCGTGTTCAAGGAGCAGGGGGCCGGGGCCGACGTCGAGGAGGAGGTGTTCGAGGGGAAGGGCGCCATCCGGAGCTTGCCGCAGTTTCCGAGCTTTTTCGGCGACCTCTACGACAAGGTCAGCAGCCCCCGCGGCGGCCCGAAGGGCGCCAAGGTCGAGCGCGGGGTGTCCCCCATGCCGCCCGCCGGCGCCGACGCCGATGCCGACGACGGCAAGAATCGGAGCAACTCCGACGCCGCCGCCGCCGGCGCAGACGACCCCGGCCGCAGCGCGGATCACAGCGCAGGCGCCAAAGACAGCGACGGCCGCAACAACAACGACTCCAGCGGCGCCAACACCACCACGGGCAGCAACAGCCGCGGTGCCAGCAACAACCACACCAGCCAAGCCAACATCAGCAGCGGCACCAGGAGCCAGAGCGCTGAGATCAGGAAGTCGCCATCGCGTCCCCGCGCGACGAGCAGCGACAGCATTGACCCGGTGGACCTTGAGGACAGCTTCGCGAGCCCCTTCCCCCGGCTCCCGCGCTCAGCTTCAGAGCAAGCCGAAACCGAAATCGGTTCTCTGTGGAACCGGGACCGTGAAAATATTGTCGCCCAAGTGGTGCAAACCATGGTGCAGATCAACGACCTGGTGTGTGTGAATTACGGAAATATTTTTAACGTGGCACCCCTCTTAGCGCGAGTGCGTCCACGGATGTGTGTGTGGGTGCGTGTCAAACGATCAAAAGATCGTGTACTCGAGACCCCACCTGCTGTCAATTATTACACACAACACCGAGTCACCGTCTGAGAGTCATTTGGCACGCCTATGCGAACACTACGGATACCACACACAGATTCCCATCCTCGCCGAAAGCCTCGATGACCCGCTTATCGAACGGGTTCGCGGCCTCGACGACAAGTTCCGGAACAAGCTGCAAGCGATACTCACAGACAACACGCTGGGAGAAGAGCATGAAGAAGAGGTACCTCTCTTTTTAATATTCACAGTCTTGCGGGTTGCCCTTCAATGTATTGTGCAGGCTAAGAAGACGTAGGCAACGTTTTCTTTTTTCTTTTTTTTTTTGAAATTATGCCAATACTGCAGGGAATAGTTGACTAGACCTCTTGAGTTTGTGCTAACCACGAATTGGGGAGTCGGGAGAACCTACAAAGTCAAAAGCAGGACCGACCCCCCCGCTCGTGAGAAAAAGCGAAGAATAAAAGTGGTTGATCAGAATTCCTTACCTGAATGTACACAGGGTAAATACAGGTGGGAAAACGATCAACCGGCACGCACAAACAAAACGAAGCGCCTGTCTTTTTTGGCACGTGTTCGGCGGTACTGTCAAGTGGCTACCGATCCCAAAACCTTGAAGGACTCACGTGATCGAGGTCTAACACTGCTCACCTACCACAGACCAATGTGAAAGTACGACTGTCGCCCGGCTGTGAACACTTGAGTCTTGATCAGTAAAGCAAGCGCGTCTCACTCTCACAAACCAACCACAGCTTATCGTGTGGTGTCACAAGCCGCCGGTGCTCCACGTCTTGCTCCAGGAGATGACCTTCCTGCACAGCACCGCCACTGCAGTTGTGGTCGCGATCCTGTTTTTCTTGAGTGCCTCCGACGAAGACCTCTCCTTCCAAAACATTGTCGGCGCGGGCAATTTGTACGCGATCGGCGCTATCATCCTGACCTCGTCCCTCGTCATCATCGCCCTGTTCTTTGTGTCCTCAGACAAGGTGTACGTCCTGACCACGCACAACGTGATCACCATGTGCAACGGGCTGTCAGACGTCCACGTCATCGTAGAGCCTAACATCGATGTCACGTGTGGAATGGTTTGTACGTACACGGAGTTTGGCGTTACCCAAGCCGCGTTTTCATGGAGGCAGCCTCGAGGTGCGAACCGGAGAATGGCAGCTCCGATTTCGTCTGAGTTCACGTGTTTGACGGAGACGGCCGTCGAGCAGCTGGTGAATAAGGTGAAGAAGTTCTGCCCGCCGCTCAACGGTAAGGTGTGGGACGGCTGGAAGGCGGAGCTCCTCTCCGAGTGGCGGCTGCACATGGCGCTCACGTACGGCGCCCTCCTCCTGTCCGTGACCACCTTCCACTACCAAACCGTGCCCGCAGACATCCTCCTCCTTTGGACGCTTTGCTGCGCGTCGTTCTGCATAGCCGTTTTCGCAAGGGGCATGCGGCACCACCTCTCCACCTACGAATTCTTCGACGCCAAACAAAAACGGTCCAAGTGGCAGAAACCACGCTGGAGAACCAAGGTATGCATCCTTCATCTTCGAATCCTAAAACACTCAGAAAGACAAAACAATAGCGGGCGTCACTCGTTCTGAGATACCTTGATTAGATCTTGCTTGTGTTGTTTGTGGATGGAAGTATCGGCAGGGAAAAAGGCGACTTTCAGAAAAGGAAAGGCAGAAAGAAGAGTGGGCATAGGGCGGCCAACGGGACAAAGACAAAAGAAATACTCGAGGGACTGCCTTGTGCTCATTTCGAAGCAATCAGCTCGCATCGGGGAGGTGACGCTACCCACCTGGACGAGGTGTCCTGCTGCCCCGTAGTAGTAGTAGTAGTAGTATGTGTCGTCTGCCGAAGCAGCCGGAGACAGCAGGCGCAGGGGGCAGGTCTTGCTTTACTTTTCTCTTCTTCATGGAGACCCGCCCCCGGCAATCCCGACTGTCCAATCACGGTCGCCAAAGGTTTATGCCTATAGACTAGTATAGTGATAAGGTGGTTGACCAGGCCCCCACGAAGCCTTAGAAGCAACACGGCTACAACACGAGGATGCAGCTGTGCTTAAGTGTGCACTCAGCCATCACAGGCCATTGGCTGCGTCAAGCACATGGTCTGGCGGTTGGGGGATCGGCGACCGCAACTCAATTAAGGTGCGGTCAAGAGTGTCGCCTCGTGAAGTCTAAGTCGTCGGGAAAAAAAGCGCTAAAAGAAGGGGGGCTGAAGACAACGAGTTTAATACGCCGATATCTAAGCCATTAGAGGCTCGTATAATACCGCGAGTTGGGACCCGCTTTGGGCTGCACGTCGCGTGTAGGGTCGAAATGTGGCGGAAATACGAAAAGATGTCGGGCGTAAGGATTCAACAAGAATGACCTTTGCGGTTGCATTGTATCGACCCTCCGAATCTCCGCGGAAATAAGCACAGGCCGAGTATTTTTGTGGCAGGCCCGTCAACGCCAAACCAGGTCCCCCCACAACACAGAGAGTGGAACAGCGCAGGGCTTCGCATAGACCAGGGACGGAGGCGTTGCTGGATTCGCTCGCACAGAAGAGGTACGCATCTTTAACTTTGCTGGTCGTATCAGATCGCAGTTCTCAATAAGAGATGGTTCCCATTATCCGACGAATAGCCTCCAGGTCGCTTGTAAGGTCGATACCCCCGCCGCTAACACGAACAAAACTGCAACCGATGAACGCAGCCAAGAGTCGCAGTTTAGCGTCGAAGCTCCCTGGCTTCTTAAGCCGCAAAGTGGAACGACCATCACCCTACCCAATTCCAAGCACACCCCTAGACACGTTAACGGGAACATATTCCGAGTCTAGAGGTTCGGTAAAGTGGGATAGCTCCCACTTTTCTGGGCAAGACCATGGGGTACCCCTATCCAGGATAATTCCCTTCGTTTTATGGGGGGGGGGTGAAGAGAATTTCTGCTAGCAAAACCGGAAATCCTTCTCCCGCCGGGCCAGATCTGGCGCGGCGCAGTGCCATTCCTGCCCCCGACCCACGGCTTCGGTTCGGATCCCGCCGAGCGTGTTTTAGTTCCAACACCGGCAAGTGGGGGGGGACAGACCTAGGGCTCAGTCCGGTTGAATGTACCCACGCCGAACTTGGCATCAAGGTTGCACGGGGGGGGAGACTTTCGGATACCGGCCACCACAATTGACGCTACTTTTGCAAGTCGACCCCCGTCACGCCCTGTTCGTCTGCCACGACGGGTTTTAGCTATGATTACAACCTGAAAACAGGATGGAGAGTGCTCGCAGTGTCGACACCCCCGGAAATCCTCTGCTGCCGCTCGAAACGGTGTATTGATGCCGCTATTGTCGCTTCTTGATGCTATGTTCGACTGTATTCCGCAGCGAACGGCAGATACCACCTCTTCAAGACGGCGCATGGTTGTGTTTGCTGGTCCGAGGGCCCAGTGCAGCAGTGGAGCCGCCAGAGCAGCGCGGCAGTTGCCGACGGTGAACGCTCAGCGACCGAGGTTGAGCGGCAGATCATTCTGGGCGGGTGCTATCGTTTATGAGCAAGTCTGTTTTGCCGGTGCAAGAGCCCGGTGCGCAGCTCAGAGCGGCAGTTGCCGCCGGTGAACGCTCAGCGACCGAGGTTGCTATTAGGTCCGAGAGGCGTGTCTCACGAAAGCGGCGTCCCTGATGCGCAGCAGCTCGGGTGATCGACAGACATTTTTGTTCGGTTCGAGAAGATGCAGCTCACGAGCAAATGCCTCCGGGCTGCAAAGTTCCGAAATGCCACGCGATCCGAGAGCCCGGCTGCTCATGTGTGACCGGCAGAGTTTGCTAGCCGCAGATGCCTCGGGCATGCACGGTTCCAGATTGTTTTTTGCAAGCGGTAGACGCCTCCGACAGATGCCATTGTGTGTCAGCTCACCAGGTGACCGACAAAGAGGTGCTGTTGTGGCGTGAGGCACTTCCAGCCTGCATAGTCCTAAGATGCCCGAACAACGCCGCTTTCTCATTCGAGTAAGCCTTCAACAACAGAAACCTCTCGCGGACTAGGAAAAAAACAAATCTACGCACGAACAATCGTGATCAACGCAAGCAACAAATACATGTGCTCCGAGACATGCAAAACGGGTCTTTAAAGTCGATAAAAAGAAGTTCGCGAGCCCTACTACCAGAAACATGAGGGGTTTGAATTCGCGCGCAAACGCTTGGTCGTGTGGTTCAGAAGGTGGCAAAGGTCTACGTGCCTGGCTGGGTCGGACGGTACAGTGTCACCCTGTGACTTGCAAGCTGTCGATCGTCGTGACTCAGTGAATCGGTGAATCTGTAGCGCGCGATCCGCTTGAATGCTAGTTCTTGCATGGAGTGTGTGAGTATTCCAAGGGGGGTGGTCTCACGACAGCGTTCGATTAAACGCCGAAATACCAGGGCTCACCACGATATTTGTGTGTGTGTCCATGCGGTACTGCGTTTGGGCTCGTCACTGTGGTTGAACGTGTCCGCCTTCCGCGTGTCCGATTTGCCGCGCGTTCATTCGCACGCCTCATGAGATAACTTGTGGCGCCTGACCTCTTGGGTTCGCTGCAACTGAACATGCTCGATCTTGCGCGCACCACTCACAGCAACCAATGGTTACGGATCCAGTTTGCCGACTTCCCTTTCCTACATTATCCTGTCGGCTAGAGGGTGAACCAAGCATGCGGTGGCATCCGGGGCATTCTAGGTGGTGCTGCTGGGTCGGTCACTGGGGCCACTAAGTCTGAGTTGACATGGGGCTGCTCGGTTCTTCGTCTTCGGGCCGGATTGCCATTTCTTTCTTTATAGCTGGTTCTTTACCCTGTCTCATTTATGTGCCGTCGTTCTTTTGTTTCGCGTTTCTCCTCGTTCTGACACTTGTTGGGAAACGATGCCTCTTTCCAACCGAGCACGAGCAGCGAAGGTTCTGTAACGTTGCATGCCATTTTCCCCTTCCAGCGTGAAGCGTGCTGCAGGTTTGCAGCCAAGGTTTTCCATGGACGTGTCCTGTTGAAGCTGGGACGGAGCTGCACTGGTGAAGAACACCTTGTCTTGGACAGAAGGTTTCACAGGAGACAGGCAGCGCATTGAGCACAGTAGACGCGTACTTTATCAGCGTCCCGAACACAACAAGAAAGCGTGCATGAGCCCGTGCACTTTGCGGTCGATCACAGCGAACCACGCTTGCCGGACAGCTTTGAGGAAACTCTGTACCAAGCCCTCAAAGTGCGGACTAGACACCCAACCGCACGTAGCAGGGCTCAGCGAAAGAAAACGAACACGCGAATAATTACAAAGACAGCGCCATGAAGATGCCCGCGCTTCCCGTGATCACGGCGGACCAGTTCACCACGGAGAACCTCTCCGAGCTCGCAACGCAGGTGTGGCGCTGGATGCGGGACCACCCGAGGCTGTCGGTCATCGCGCTCCTGCTCGCGGCCAAAAAAATCAAGAAGCAGCTGACGTTCCCGCCCAAGAACATGGTGCTCGAGATCAGCCTGGACCGCATTGAGCTCATGGAAAGCCCAGTGCAGCCGTTGCTAAAGAAGCTGTACGGGACGAAAACGTGCTTTGTCCACCTGTTGAACACAATAGAAGCCGCAGAGCAAGACAGCCGCATCAAAGCCATCATCCTGCACCCCGGCGGTGCCATGAACCCGTCGATGCTGGATGAGCTCCGGTGCGCGTTGAAGTCGTTCAGGGAGAAGTCGGGCAAACCGGTGATTTGCTACACGAACACTTTCGGCGAAGCGAGCTTCGGGTTGTTTGGGTACTGGCTGGCCACAGCGTGTAGCGCGATCGTGGTCCCGCCGTGCGCCAGCGTCAACGTCACGTCGCTGCAGTCGGCGGCCATTTTCTTCAAGAAGATGCTCGACAAAGTCGGCATCGAGGCTGCCCTTTCCCAGCGGAGCGGCTTCAAAACGGCGGCCAACCTCTTCACCCAGCACGAAATGACCCCGGAACACAGGCAGCAGCTGGAGAGTATTCTGGACGACATTTTGGTGAAGATCAAAGCCGATCTGGCGGACCGGGACGGCACCGCGGACTGGGGAGAGGTGCTCGAAAACGGCCCGTACGACAGCGCCCGGGCCGCGGACGCGAAGTTGGTCGACGAAGTGATGTACTACAGCGACCTCATGCAAGACTACTTGCCGAACCTGGTGGGCGTCGACAAGGACAAATTGAAGGTCCGGTCGGTGGCCGCGTACCAAGCCTTCGCGAAGCCGCTATACGGCGACGGGTCGCTGTGGGAAAAAGTAACGAAACCCCGGCCGAAGGTCGCTGTTTTATTTGCGGAAGGGCAGATCTCCCAAGGATCGTCGAAAGAAGGATACGAAAACGGCGGTCCGAGCATCGGATCCGACACCGTTTGCGCGCAGCTTCGGAAGCTCCGCGCCGACAAAAGCGTGAAGGGCGTCGTTTTTCGCGTCTCGTCCCCGGGCGGCAGCTACGTGGCCAGCGACGTCATCCACCACGAGCTCAAGCAGCTCGCGAAGAAAAACATCCCCATCATCGTCTCCGTCGGCGGCGTCGCCGCGTCGGGCGGATACTACCTCAGCATACCCGCAGCTAAAATCATCGCGACAGATTGCTCGATTGTGGGGTCGATCGGTGTCGTGAATGGGAAAATGGTGGTGAAGAGCCTGCTGGACAACGTCGGCGTCACTTCAGACCTTGTGAAGCGCGGGTCGAATTCGGGGTATTTCTCGGCCCTTGAAGGGTTCGACGGGAAGAACAGGGACCGGCTGGAGAAGATGACGGATTTCATTTACGACGACTTCAAAAGCCATGTGGCGGAGGACCGGTCTCTGACGCTGGGTGACGTCGAGAACTTGGCTCAGGGTCAGGTTTACCTTGGGAAGAGGGGACTCGAGAAGAAGTTGATTGACAGTATCGGCGGGTGGCGGGAGGCGTTGGACGCAATGGCTGAGCAGACCGGGGCAAGCTCTCGCCACCAGATGCACGTGCAGCGGTTCCCTCCGCCGCTGTCGCTGCAGGCCCTCATTACCATGTCGCCGCCTAAGAATAGGGATGAAGCTGATGAGGCTCTCATTGCAGCGGCCCCGTCCGCATTCTCTGTTGCCCTTTCCTTCTTCCCGTCCATCTCGGCCCTATCAACTTACTTCGCCGGAAACGCAGAGGGTCGCGCTTTGCATGCCGAGCACATTCCCAACTTCTACTGACGACAGTTTTAGACCACAACAACAGCACCGGTGGATTCCCCCCAGTTTGTCTGAGACCCCTTGCATCCAGTGGTAAGATCCAGCCGAGCGGCTATCGACCCTTTTCCATTGTCTAAACCAGATCCAATGCGTAGATTCTGAAATAATTTTCAGTATCGCCGCCGAAACGACGCACACACAAGACCGAACTTACAGCTCCGCATGGTAATAACAGTGCAGAATGCACCGCGCGATACGTGTCTTCAGGAATGCCATTTTCCTTTTTTAACCTAGCGCAAGCACCGCGCCTCTTGTTTTTGTATGCGCTTGCTTTTTCGGAAATATTCGAGGAGACTGCCAGTTGCGAAAACTCAAAAGATGCAGATATTCGGAAAGCCCTGTCCTCAATGGATTCGATCGTGTCCTCAAAATCTCGAACCCGACCTTTTTCGGACCTGCAGATGGAAATCTTCGGCAGAAGTCCGAAAAAAGCCGAAATCTGTGACACTTTTTCGTGGCATGAGTGATATTGTATTTGGAGGGGAAGGATCTATAGCACTCATTCATCGGCATGCCGATGACTCGTGGAGAGCGTGGAGAGGCATCGGCATCCCCACCATCGCAACAAGATTCCAATCTCAAAGGGAGTAAATGTGCTGCAGCCCACGCGATACACAGGCTAGTGGCAGGCGTAAGCGTTCAAGACCCACATTGTAGTTGTATTGATTTCTCCCCCTCTAGCCTGTCGAAATAAGCACAAGGCAGTCCCTCGAGTATTTTTCATCTAGCCGTATCTCTAGCCCCATTCTCTGCACTTCTATTATGGTGGTTTCTCTGTTCTCCTGTCGAACCTGTGCACGCAACCAGCATCGACTTCGAAAGAGGGCCACCAGTGCCCACAGCAAGGCAGCAAAGTGTACGCCAGTTGTCTTCGCTTGCCGGGAAAAGCAGGGACTTCGGGCCCGAGATCCCATCGAGATGCCGATGAGGGACAGAGGGGCGGCAGCGAATCCGTACCCGTTGTCTGCCTGGCGCGACTTCTCTCGCGAATTGTCGACGAGGGTGGTGGGCGACCGGCCGCGTTCCGCAAGCTCAGAACGGTCTCCGACCAGTGTGAGACTTGGCTAGCTATTTGGCAGCAGAGTGGTAAAATCCCGCTCCCTTCGCGGGGTCGCTCGGAGCCGTTGTTCCCATGTTCTCTTCGTCGGAGATGATCGCACAGAGCACAGCGAAAGATTGTCGAAAAAGGTCTGCTATACAGCGAAAGAAATCTCACCAACCAGGGGATCGATTCCCGTCCATCCCTGGGGGTTTCCACGTCCGGTGCCCTGCATCTTGTAAACACACATACTTCTTGGTCCCCGGGTCCATTTTCCACGGTTCTCTTCATCGGAACCTCTAAACCACAATAAACGCTAAATCTGCTACGCGGACATCAGAAACCCAGCTCCGGTGGCCTTTCCAGCTCCCAAGGAGCCAGAAGAGCCGGCTCCTTGGGACCACTTGTGGAGTGCACTGGTGTACATACACCCACAGGTACTCTATACAGCATCATGCTGTATGTGGTGTTGGTATGTAGTGCACTTCTAGGATGGGCCCAATATAAGCCCATATTAGGTCCCAGGGCATCAAGGGTCCAGATCCCCGACCTCGGGACCAAATACGGTTGTGGCTGGAGCCACCGCCACTGTAACAAGTGAACGGGTACCCGCAACTCCTCCCTTGCACGAGGCTGCCCAGGGCGACGTCGTTGTCCCCCCATGCCGAGACGGTAAACTCGTCTTCGTTACCGAACCACGAAAACCACGGCGCCACGAACTCCAGATGGTGAATACTATTATAGTAAATAACGCTAGTAAAAGCCAGCGAACGTCGTGGACGCGTTCGACCTCCTGAAAGCTCAGATTTACCGCCGGGGAGTTCAGGTCCTGCCCGCGCCGTTGGCAGGATCTTCGCGAATGCGTTGTATTGCACCGCACCGCCGCGGCCTCCCCGAACGACAGCCTTTTCGTCCTGTCCTGAAACCTCTTCAGAGCCACTCTTTGAACCAGTGACGTCACCCCTAATGATTACTTTGTGCCCAAAACAGTACTTGCCTCCAGGTTTGTGCCAGAACTTAGCATCGCCCAAACTTTGCCTTCACCCGAACTTTGCTTTGCTTCTTCCCGAGCTTAGCTGCGTCCGAACTTTACTGTTCCCGAACTTTAACTGCTGCCTCTAGTCTCGCTGGGCGCCGGTCTTTACCGGCGCAAATGTACTTTTTGTTTTTCTCTAGAAGTTTCCTAAAATCTCACTACCAAAAAGTGCCCCCGGGCTTCGCCCCCGACCCCCTAAAAAGTGGGGTTGGCTCGATAGAGCTATTAGCATACCTCTAGTCTCGGAAATAGCTAGCTGGCCAAATAGCTAGCTAAGTCTCACACTGCTCAGTGGCTGGAAAAACTATTTGCATCTAGATTTCAGGTCTGGAGGCCCGGGTTCGAACCCGGCCGAGGACACTTTTCCGCTCGAAAATGGGTTTTGAAATTTGTTGGCTTGCGGGGTTGTATGTGCCCGAAGTTTGCGTTTTTTGCAGAGTTTCTCAATGTCTCACGGTTATTGGGGAATTTGAGTCAGTCTACCAGAACTAAGCATCGCCCGAACTTTGCTTCACCAAAACTTTGCTTTCACCAGAAGCTTAGCATCGCCCGAACTTAGCTTCTCCCGAACTTTGCTTTCACCAGAACTTAGCCTCCCCGCCATCACGGTGTCATTTCCAGGGGGGAAAACTTCCTGACCCTTTACGCTCCGGCCCGGGGTTTTCTTGACCCGTGATTTGGCACCGGGTATTTGCATACTTCCGGACGGAACTTAGCCTCATGCTTGCTTCGCCGAACTTACCCGAATAGAGCTTCACCAGAACTGAGCATCGCCCGAACTTTGCTTTGCTTCGCCCGAACACCAGAACTTCAGCTTCAGACTTGGCTTCGCCCGAACTTTGCTTCACCAGAACTGCTTCGCCGAACTTAGATTCACCAGAACTTTGCATCGCCCGAACTTTGCTTCGCCAGAACTTAGCATATCGCCCAAACTTTGCCTTCACCCGAACTTTGCTTTGCTTCTCCCGAGCTTAGCTTCGTCCGAACTTTAACTGCTGCCTCTCGTCTCGCTGGGCGCCGGTCTTTACCGGCGCAAATGTACTTAGGGTAGAAAGTGGGGATAATTAGCTTCTTGTGGGGTGGTCATGGTCATCGGGTCGACGGGGAGGATCACAAATTATCATGGGCTGTCATGTGATCTGTTGTGATTCCGTGTGATTCTGTTGATTTTTTGTGATTTTTACGGTCGGTTTCACGGTCGCGGGCATCGATTTCGAAGGTAACGATTTAGCGACCGCGGCGCTCGGGGGCCGCCGGCTTCTCGACATGGAGAGGGGCGAGAGGCACCACGCCATCCGGGCGCGGCTACGGCAGACGATCTGTCGTATCAGAGGCGGTCGACGACACGGACGCCGAGGAGCTCGGCGACCCGTCCGACCCGGCTGCCCCTCCGTCCCCACCGCGCTGCGAGGAACACACCTCCGGACAGAATCACCGCCAGTGCACGTTTCTCGCCAGCGTCCGTCGCCAGGCGCAGTTCGTTCGTACGCCTGCAGTCCACCCCTGCCTGCACGCCGTCGTAAGACGGTCGTTGCCTCGCCAGGCAGCTTTGACGAGCACGCCTCCGAATCCTCTTCTTCGGAACATCAGCGTCCGCCGCTGGACCGCGGCTGCAGGGACTGCGACCGGGGCGTCCAGGACACAGCGGATCACCTATGGTGGGAGTGCCCCGCCTACGACGAGATCCGCGGCCGTCCTTGCTTCGCCGAACTCCTGCGGGCGGACCGGGCGAGGTGACCGTCTTGCACGCGTGTGCATGGGGTTATTGTCGAAGGAATGCGGGTGGAGGTCGCGGCCCTTCACCGCCTCATGGCGGCGGTGTACACTGCACGTGGAGGCGGAGCGACGCCGCCTCTCCGCAGTGCAACCGATGCACCCCTGGCACGCAGCTGCGCCGCTGCCGGCGGTGCAACACCTGTTCGCCTTCGACCGCCTTCCGGATGAGCCGCCGAGATGGCCGTACGGCGGCCGTGTGATGCGGGCGCTCAAGGGCTGGTTGTCGGCACTGAGGTGGACCAACGCGGGCGAGGTGTCGTACGTCGAGCTGGCAGTGGACTTCGAGGTCCACACCGGGCTCGCCGCCAACCAGAGGGAAGACCCTCTGGACGATGCTGTCGACATTGTGCCGCCTGTGCCGAGACCTGCAGCTGCCGTCGCCGTTGCCTGCCGAGCGGAAGGTCCAGGTGGGCTCGATGAGGACCCTGGGGGCGCCGATTCTGTGGGGGGGATTGACACCTCGCCCACGCTTCGCCGGGGGCGAGGAGACGCACGGGGTGCTGGAGACGAGCTTTCCGCGGGCAGCTGCCGGGGACGGGAAGAACTGGGGCGGGGACGTGTTCCCGCAGTACGACGCGGCGCGGCGGGCACAGCGTTCGCTGCGCTGGGACGTGCCCACCCCTCTGCCGCAACGCCCGCGCCTTCCCGTGCTAGTACCGGCTGCGCAGGCGGACCCTCTGCTCCGCACGCAGTCGGTCTGCGATGCCTGCGCGAAGCAGAAGTGCGCGGTGTGCACTGGCATGCGGAGAAACTACTGCCTTGTAGTGGACCAGTGCTGCCAGGTGCACCGACAGCCTGCGCATTCAGTGCTGCCGGGCGCATCGGCTGACGCGATGCGGGACCTGCCCGAACGCCGACGCGTGCTGCGGACGGGGGCATCACAGGGGTGGTGCTGGCCGCGACAGCAGCAGTGGCGACGGGGGTGGTCAAGGCGGCCGCGGCCGTGGCCGCGGCCGGGGCGGCGGAGACAACAGTGGCGGAGACGGTGGCGGCGGCCGCAGCACTGGTCGCGGCCGCGCACGCGGCAGATTGTTGAGGGAAATGGCTTCGTCGTCGGATGACCCATTGGAAAGGGCCCTGGCTAAGGTGGAAACGGAGAGAGCGAAGAGCGGACCAAAGAAGTGGGATGCGGCCCCGAGATTTAGAGGCGGTAAAGGTAGCAAAGGCGGCAAAGGTTGGTATCCAGGTCCGAGAAATGCGATGCACGGGGGAAAATGACTGGCATTCCCTCGGCAGTCAGTGAGCGGGCTCGCCCGCACAGCGCCAGTACAAATTTCTCCCCAACTTCCCGGTTCAACCAATCAAACAATCGAGACGTCGTTCATAGCCGACCGTGTGCTGGAAGACATAAAGGCGAGTCTTGGGAGTCCTTCCGCGGTCCGGACGACCAACCCCGCCCAAATCCCAACCCTCAAACCCGAGAGCAGCGCTTTACTCGTAAGCATGCCAACCAGCTGCATGCCCTCTCGAGGATCCTCGCCCGAGGTCGCCGAACAGCTGAGGCAGCCGGTGCGCGTCACTTCAGTGGTAGGTCGTGCGATTCAGCAGCTGGTTTCAGCCAAGATCGCGGATCCCACCTGCAGCGCCCGGGCGAAGCACAGAGAACGCAACATGTCGGTGGCGGAAGCGCGACGGGAGTTGGGACGCATTGTGGGTCAGGCATGGGCGGTGTCGACCGTTTCGGACCGGCAGAACATGTACAGGAGACTCCATACATGGGCGTCGGAGCGCAATTTGCAGGTCAATCCGGATACAGCATGCCTGTTTGTGGTGGCAACGTCGGTCGAACCCCAGGGGATGTTGGCATATGCTCGGTCCCTGTCGGCAGCTTTTGGCCATATGGGTATCAATGCCCAGTCTTTGAAGGCGTTGGCTACAGCACTTCGTGGTATGGGGGCGGCTATCCCGCTGAACCAGTCCTTGGCGGTGCCGAAAGATACACTGGTGGAATGGGCTCTCCGACAGGACCCTCGTGTGTGCCTGGCGGCTTTGGTTGCATGGAAGACGGCTTCGCGCTGGGGAGACGTGTGCAATTTGGCCAGGCGCCATTTTGTTTTGGTGACGGACAAGGAGGTGATTGTGGATTGGCACAACCTGCCCAAGGGCCGCAGCCGGAACCCGTACAGCAAGAGCAAGCTGGTGGTCATTGCGGGACCGTTGATGGCAGCAATTGCGGCGTTGATTCGAAGCCTGGGCGACTTTCAACAGTTGTCGGGAATCACGGCGTCTCAGCTGGACCGGATGTGGGCAGCAGACCCGTCGATGAGTCAGTTCTCGGCTCACTCGATCAAGCGAGGTGCTGTGGACCACTTGATGGAAAATGGTGGGAGCTGACGCGTCTTCCGATGGGGCATTCGTGTGCTCCGGAATTGATGCACACTCTAGCATCGACTGCTGCGGGTCATCCGGACTACGTTCGCGAAGAGTTGGCTGCCCCGGCGTCGGTGACGGTTCACGTCTGGGTGGATAACATCCGCTACGCGGGACCCAGAGATGACGTGGTGCAGATGACGAACGATCTCGATGCGTTTGCAAAGAAGGCTCGGCTCACGTGGAAGCCGTCGGACTCCAAGACGGCTTCGACCCGGTACGAGTTCATCGGAGTCGACTGGGATCATGCATCCGGACGGGTCGGGATATCGGCAAAGATGCGTTCAAAGCTTTCTCGCGCTCGCGCTTCTGGGGGAATTTTATTTTGTCTTAAAATTCCTTCGTCGTTTGACGAACTCCCTGAATCGTGGGGAGCGGAACGTTGATTCGCGTGTCCAGGTTCCAGAGTCGGTGAAGGGATTGCTTTTGAGCTGGATTGGTCGCGTGTTCGATCGGCAGAGACTGCCGGACAAACATGTGAGTGCGAAACCGCGCGTCACAGTGTTTGTTGATGCCAGCCTTCGAGGTTGGGGGGGCGTCCCCGTGGACGAGCAGACCAACGCGGTGGAAATCGTGGGTTCCAGATGGTCGGAAACCGAAGGCTTCCACATAAACGAATTGGAGGCGCTCGCTTTTGAGCGTTCAGTGAAGGCGTTGTTGCTTATGCGCAGAGGCGCTGTGGTCACGGTGGTCGTTGACAACACGACGGTCCACGGTGTTGCTCGGAAAGGCTGTTCTTTGGCATCGAAAATCTTGAATGATGCCGTTGTTCGTGCTTTAGTTTTTTTTGCGTCAATTGGATGCTGTTTTCTCTATTCGTTGGGTGAAGAGCGCTGATTTTTTTTTTTTGAAGTATAGAGCTCACTAGGACAACAAACGGAGGCTGGGCCTTAGCCTTTTGAGAGGGAAACATCGGGAACATGAATGTACCTGGCCATCCTTTAGCTCCGTTAGGTCGGGAGGAGGAACGGTTTCCGGGGTGCCTTGTTGTCGGCTCCGGTTAGAAGTCCGGTTGGGGAGCTTCTTTCTGGCTCGTGCCGTGGCCCGAGAGGGGAAGCTCAGGGAGGGAATGCTGGAGCAGTTGCACGCTCTTTCGTTTTTCTTGGGGGTGGTTTCCTCCCCGTGTGTCGCCTCTTGCTGTGGTTTGCTTGGGGCTTCTCTGCTGTTTTCGTGCGGTTCTGCCCCAGCATTCTCGTTTTTCGCACGAGCGCTGCGGCGGAGTGGGGAGGAAGTGATGGATGTAAGAGATGGAATGTGAAAACGGGAAAAAGGAGTAGATAAGAGGAAAAAGAAGGAATGATTAAATGATGATGGGATGATGAGGCGTAGAGGAGGGTGTGAATGGTAGAGCAATAGCGGAGACAAAAAAAAAAAAAAAAAAAGGGTTTCAAACGTACTGTCGCCTTAGAGAGGCACATAGTACGAGTGACATAGAAGGGAAGGAAATAGAGGGATGACGCTAATCTTTAGGGCGGTTTGTGCCTCTGCTTTGCTGTTTTGACACTGCTTTTCCTCTCATCATGCTGAGATTGTTGTGGTGCCCCCGAGAGCGTCAGTCTTGTGATATTTATGATGTTAAAGTAATAAAATCAACAAATAAGAAAAGAATGGGTTGCGGGGATGGGGGCGAGGAGGGGATGAAGGGGGGAAGTCAATTAGGCCCATTTGTCTCTTATGTCTCTGCATGCTTGGGTCGTGCTGCGCCCTCCGTGTCTTTTTTTTTTTTCTCCTGTTTCCTTGGCGTCGTCCCTTCTTCTTTTTTTGTTCGTGCACTTTCAAGCATGCCGTACATACATCTGGTGTTGGTCTGGGCCCTCACCTCCTGGGTGGTGGGGCGGAAGAGACCCGGTGCCGTTGTGGGGGCATTTGGGAGATAGAATCGCAAGGAGGAGATTGAAAGACGAAAGAAAAAAAAAAAAAAAACAGAAATTCTTGGTTCGTCTTGGCGGGCGGCGGGAGCTTCGCTTCGGCTTCTCTGGCGCGGCTCGCCTTCGGAGTCGGGCGCTCTACCGGGAAGGCGCTACCCTGACCCCCCTTCAGCCATTGCGTCGTCTCGGCGGCTCGACAAGACCGCGTCCGCGAACTCCTGAGGTACCAGCCCTCGGCTGGCAAAGTATCCCAGCGCCAGGTGCGGGTTCTTTCCGACGACATGTCGTGTCGTTCGGTCCTCTGGTGCTAACCCGGCCAGGTCCCAGTAGGCCGTGGCTGTGGGGCACCCTTCGATAGCATGCGCGAGCGAGTACTTCGCTCCGCACTCGCTGCAGAGGCCGTCGTGCGTCCTTGCCGTGCGTCCCCGGACGTATGTGCCGGCCAGGGGGGAGTTTCCTCCAGTCTGGGCGAAGCCGTACACCATTGGGGACGCACCCACCCTCAGCGCCGAGATGGCGGCCTGTTCCTGCCGGCTCCAGCGTTTGTCGACTGAAGGTTTCGGACCCGGCGACAGGAGGTGGTACGGGTGGGCTTTCAGCTTCTGACAGCGGTACTCCTTTCTCCCCTTCTTCACGATCGCCTTGACCATGTCGTAGTCGATCACGGGTTTTGCTGCGGGGAGGCCGTGCGCCTTCGTCGCTTCCTCGTCGGCGCGCTCGTTGCCTGGGATCCCGCAGTGGCTGGGCACGTATTGGAGATACACCTGCCACCGTGTCGCGAGGATTTTGAGGGCCCGCCACGCAAGTCTCTCAAGGACGCCGTTTCGCTGATGATCTTTGAGCGCGGCGAGAGCGGACTGCGAGTCGGTGAGTACCAGTAGAACCCGCCTGTCGCCGGGAGCCCACGAGCAGGCCTCCATGAGTGCCACGACGATCGCTCTCAGCTCGGCGAGGAAGCTCGAGTGGCAAAGACCGATGTTCTTCGCGAGCGTCGTGAGACCTTCCTTGGTCTCTACCACTATGCCGTACGAGCCCTGTGGGAGGCCGTCGGCAGGGGTAGTCAGGGAGCCATCCGTACAAATGGTTACGTCGGCGGGAGGGAGCCTGCCGATCTTCTCCTCTGCCGCTCGGCGATTTCTCGCAGCATCGCCGCTCTTCTTGAACCCGCCGTCCAGCTTGCATCCAATGTGTATCGTCGGAGGCGCTTCCCACGGTGCGAAGGAGTTCGTGCACTGTGTCCGTACGATTTTCGCTTTCGCGAGTCCTGTTGTTGCGGCCACCTTGTCCGTCTCCTTTTGCCACCTGTTTGAGGTCCCGGCGAGCCTGTCGGAGGGAGCTCGAGCCGAGCGTAGCAGGAGCTGTCGAACCCGCGTCGCTTCGTAGGCCGCCAGAGTCGCGAATGGCTGGAGTCCAGCCTCGGCATAAACCGCCTCTCTCTTCGCGCTCAGGGGACACCCAATGACGTACTTCGCTGCCTTGTAGTGCAGCGCTTCCAGGTCTTTCCCCGTCTGCCGGGGGACGCTCAGGCCCCAGACTCCCACTCCATACGTCCACGCCGGCTGTACGTAGGTCTGGTATGCTTGCCTGAGTACACCGTACGTGTTCCCCCACGCCGTGTTCGCCAGCTTGTGCAGGAGCAGCGCGCGTATTCGGAATCTCTTCTTCGCCTTTTCCGCCTGCGCCACAAACTGCCAGCTGTCGTCCAGGGTGATCCCGAGTAGGGGGTGCGACTTCACGAACTTCAGAGGCATTGCGAACGTCGCCGTCTTGAACGCGATGCTTTTCTGCTTCTTAAGCTTCGCCTGCGAAAACGGCTCTCCGTCCACTTCTCGCAGATACCACCCTTTCAGGTTCTGGCTGTCGGCCGATGCCTCTTCCGGGGTCTCGCTGCAGAGCCCGGTAGGTCCTACCACTTTCAGAATCCTCTCGACCCTCATGCGGACTCTCTGCCTTTCCGTGTGGAAGACGGGTTTCTGAAGCGCTCGTCGGCGGGCCTTCGGAGGGTGGACGATGATTGCTGCCGTCTTGCCGGTGGAGAGCGCCATCCGGTTTTCCTCTGTCCATTTGGACACGAGGTCGAGCACCTTCTGGGCCTCCGCTCTGGCCGCCGCTTCCGAATTTCCCGTCACGACCACTGCAAGATCGTCCGCAAACAAGGATACAAAGACGCCGAGCTTTGTCAGGGATCGGGCCAGGTCGTCGACGAAGCACAGGAATAACAAGGGTGCCGTGACCGTTCCTTGAGGGAGCCCTGTCTCGAAGCCTGAGAATTCTCCGACTACGTCGTCTATTTTTACAGCCGCCTTCCTCCCTCGCAGGAAGGCGGACGTCCATCGAATGAACCTGCTGGGAAGCCGTCTCTTCAGCAGTTTCAACCTGAGCAGGCCCTTGTCCACCTTGTCGAAGGCTTTGGCGAAGTCGAAGAGCATCACTATCGACGTCTTGCCTTCAAGCCTTTGCTCTTCCACCTTCGTGAACACTTCGGCCACCTGTTCCTCGCTTGAACGGTGGGGCGTAAAGCCCGCCTGGCAGGGATGTATCGGGTCAACACCCTCGTAACCGCCGAAGAGCAGGTGCTTCATTCGGGAGTTCACAACTTTCTCGGCGACTTTCGCCAAGTTGCTCGTCAGCGCTATTGGGCGGTACGCGTCCGCTCTTGACTTATCCTTCCCCGGTTTCGGGAGGAGTCTTAGATGCGCGTTCCTCCATCCCGCGGGTATGGTGCCTTCTTGCCAGGTCAGGTTGACGAGGTGGAGAAGCGCCCTCTTCGCGAGTGGACCCATGTGCATGACGAACAGATTGGCTATGCGGTCCGGTCCCGTTGCTTTTTTTGGATCGAGGCCGTTTATCTCGCGTTCAAGTTCCGCCATTGTGATGGGTGCCTCGCTGGGGTGGTCTGTCGGGGGGAGCGGACTCTCCTCGAGGGGCGGCCCCGAAGCTTTGCACACCCCGGCCAAGTATTTCCCCATGAAGTTGGCCTTTTGACGGTATCCTAGTAAGCACGCTCCATTTTCATCCTTGATGGGTCCAAGTTCACTTTCCGCCATCCCCTGCACCTTCTTGAACATCGCCCTTATCTGCTCCTCCGTCGCGTTCGGGTTCTCACCTACAAAAGACGTCCACTTGTCCCGCTGTTGATCGCGGCCCGCAGGTGGGGAGGCGGTATATCGGGCCGGCGGTTGCGGCGGCCTCCCACGCGTTCCGAGAGGTGCACTGGGTCGGTCGTCGTCGTCTGTGTCAAATGGATTCCCCTCGGTATCCTGGTCTCCATGGGGCGCTGCTGCGTTTGCGAAGGGTCGCTTCTTCGTTCTCGGAATTGCGGTCTCTGCTGCCTTCAAAATGCGCGTAGTGATGCGCCGGTTCAAGACTTCCACTTTCCCCTCTCGCATCAGCTCCCCACTCATCTTCTCCAGGTATGCAGTGTACTTCCCCCAGTCGGCCCACTTCCAAACCCATCGGGTGGCGTTGTTTCGCCTTTCTTCCCCTTCAAACGGTATTTCGAAACTCATCGGAAGGTGATCCGACCCTTCCCACGGGAGCGTCCGCCATGTGTCAGTTGTCCAGCCGTGGGAGGAGATCACCACGTCGGGGGACGACTTAGCTTCTCCGGAGGTTCGCGTATGCACCCCCTGTCTGTTCCAGATGGCCAAGCCTTCCGAGTCGGCCCAAGCCCTTAGCTCTCTCCCTAGGGTGTTACCGGCCTTCCTTGCGCTCCATGTGGCGTGGTGGGCATTCAGGTCTCCCGCCACCACTGTGTGCGCATCTATGTCAAGCTCGTCGGGCTTGAAGTCGTCGATCCTTGTCTCCCCATTTCCCTTCGAACATGGCGGTTTGTACACGTTTGCCACTACCACCTGCGTGTCTCCCGTTACCACGCATACGTCTAGCCTTTCGAGTACGGAGCCGGCACGGTCGGCGGTGGGCATTCTCGTGACATCTATCCCCATTCGAACGTAGGAGAGCAGCCCTCCACCCCTTATCTCCCCGCCTTTTGCCCGCGCAAGCGTCCTGTCCTGTCGGAAGCATTTGTACCCACGGTAATGCGGGGCCTGTTGTCCTTCTTGCAGGTGGGTCTCCTGCATCAAGAAGAGGTCAATTTTGTTTTCCCGAAGCTTGCGCCCGTGGCCCCGAGGTTTCCCCGCACAGTTCCAGCTCACTATCCTCAGACGTGGGGTTCCAGGGCCCGGATTGGGATGCACGTCTCCGTGGCTGGTCAGCAGCCCTCCGAAGGGGGTCGTTCTCGCCTGCCGTCGGCCTTTCGAAGCGGAGGGTGTCCTTCGCGGCGGGGCCTTTTTCCGGTTTTTACGCCGGGGCGACCGCCATGCGTTGCTCGACCTCGCCTGCTGCCGCCATCTAGTCCTGCCGGAGGCCCGGCCGATACGTGGTGGGTTGGGAGCCTTATCTTTCGTATTCTCTTTGAAGACTCCTGTTGACCGCATCTCGGTTGCGCCGGTGGTAGGGAGTGCCGACTCGGGGCGGCGACTGGCTGCCTTGTGGTTGAAAAGCGAGTTCGTTGCAACGGGGGGTGCGGGGTTTTTCCTTCGCTGGCGAGTGTAGAACAATTGAGGGGTCGTTGGCAAATGAAGGAGGGGTAAGGGGCCTCTTCTTCGGTGCAGTTGGGAGGGTGTCGGTCGCTGAATTTTGAACAGTTGAGGGGGTGCAGTGTAGAACAGTTGAGGAGGTGTTGGTCGGTGAACGATGTGCGTTTGAGGCATTTCCCGTGTTGTGGTTGCAGAGGGGGGCGAGGAAATTCTTCGTCGCATGTACAACGGTGCGGTCGTCCAACGGGGCGAGGCGTTTTTCCGGCTTTTACGCCGGGTCGGCCGCCACGCATTGCAGTTCGTCCTCGCCTGTCGCCGTTTCCTTGCCCAGCCCGAAGCAATGCCTGGATGTGGAGAGAGGGTAGCTGTGTCTTTCGTACTCTCTGTCGCGGCCCCTGTTTCCCGCGACTTGGGGCGGCGACTGGCTGCCTCGTGCTTGAAAAGCGTGTTCGTTGCTACGGGGGGTGCGGGGTCTTTCCTTCGCTGGCGAATGTAGAACAATTGAGGGGTCGTTGGCAAGTGAAGGAGGGGAAAGGGGCCTCTTCTTCGGTGCAGTTGGGAGGGTGTCGGTCGCTGAATTTTGAACAGTTGAGGGGGTGCAGTGTAGAACAGTTGAGGAGGTGTTGGTCGGTGAACAATGTGCGTTTGAGGCATTTCCCGTGTTGTGGTTGCAGAGGGGGGCGAGGAAATTCTTCGTCGCATGTACAGCGGTGCGGTCGTCCAACGGGGCGAGGCGTTTTTCCGGCTTTTACGCCGGGTCGGCCGCCACGCATTGCAGTTCGTCCTCGCCTGTCGCCGTTTCCTTGCCCAGCCCGAAGCAATGCCTGGATGTGGAGAGAGGGTGGCTGTGTCTTTCGTTCTCTCTGTCGCGGCCCCTGTTACCCACGACTCGGGGCGGCGACTGGCTGCCTCGTGGCTGAAAAGCGCGTTCGTTGCTACGGGGGGTGCGGGGTTTTTCCTTCGCCGGCGAATGTAGAACAATTGAGGGGTCGTTGGCAAGCGAAGGAGGGGAAAGGGGCCTCTTCTTCGGAGCAGTTCGGAGGGTGTCGGCCGCTGAATTTTGAACAGTTGAGGGGGTGCTGGGTCTCTTCTTCGGCGAGTGTAGTACAGTTGAGGAGGTGTTGGCCGGTGAATGATGTGCGTTTGAGGGGGGTTAGGGTTCCTTTCCCGTGTTGTGGTTGCAGAGGGGGGCGAGGAAATTCTTCGTCGCATGTACAACGGTGCGGTCGTCCAACGGGGCGAGGCGTTTTTCCGGCTTTTACGCCGGGTCGGCCGCCACGCATTGCAGTTCGTCCTCGCCTGTCGCCGTTTCCTTGCCCAGCCCGAAGCAGTGCCTGGATGTGGAGAGAGGGTAGCTGTGTCTTTCGTACTCCCTGTCGCGGCCTCTGTTACCCGCGTCTCGGTTGCGCCGGTGGTTGGGAGGGTCGACTTGGGGCGGCGACGGACTGCTGTGGATGTTGCGAGGAGGGGCAAGGGTCTCCTTCGCCTGCGTATGCAGGCGAAGGAGAACAATTGAAGGGTCGTTGGCCGGTGAGTGCTGAGCAGTAGAGGGGGTGCAGGGTCTTTTCTTCGGCGATCGTTGAACCGTTGAGGGGATGCTGAATCCTTTTTTCGACGTGTGCAGAACTGTAGAGGGGGTGTTGTCCGATGCATGTTGTGCGGTTGGGGGGGATTAGGGTTCCTTCTCCGGTGTTTGCAGTATCGCTTGGGCCGCGGCGGTGAAAGTAGCGTTGGGGGGTGCATCAGTGGTTGGATTATCCTGCTGACCTTCCGTCACGGGTGCCGGTAACGACTCTCACTGGTGATAATTTTGTTGAGATTAAACGAGCGGTCGGGAGTTTCTTGACTGGCGGAATGGGGTAGGTGGTGACCTCGCAGTAGCCATCTTCTCTCACTCTCTAAGGCCTCTGCGGGGTTTACCCCATCGCTAGTAATGCCACTGCTCCTCTTTCTACCTTTCTTGGTTCAAAGTGACAAGTGCAAGGTGCCGAAGTAGAACTCTCCTGGCGTATGGGAATGTCTCCTGGCATTTAAACGTGTCTCCCGTCGTTTCAGAGTGTCTCCCGCCCCTTATAACGTGTCTCACGGATTTTCCGAGGGAATCTGCGAGACTAGACGAATTTACATACAGGGTGTCTGTTCTACGGGGGAAACATTTTGTTTTACTCATTATACAATTATGCCGGACAGTCAGCAGTCGCCGCTTCCGAACGCAGAGAAGTGGGAGTATCGTTTCCCCGCCGCATTGAAAGACGCCTGGACACGGACGTTTCTGGATGCCCCGCCTGCGAAAAGGAAGTTTCGTGTCAAGGACATGGAAAGATTCTGCGGGGTGGTCTTTGGTTCGTGCAGCGAGGCGGTCAAGGAGAAGGTGCTCTCAGTTTTGGTGGAGGCAATTGGTGCAGAGGCGGCGAACGTCGCAGGGTTTGACCTCCCACGTGGGCTGGCCGTGCTTATGATGGCCAACGAAGAGGACGAAGAAAGGGTGAAGTTGGCGTGCCAGAAAGTGTTGGGCAAAGCGGGCGCAGTACCACCGCCGTCGTTGGCCGCAGCTCCCGCTGGCGTAACGATGGAGCAGCTCACCGACATGTACGCGCAGGCGCTCGGCTGCATCGAGGAGCAGAAGAGAGGGCCTGAAGACGAAGATGTTGGCCATGGAAGCAGAGCGGGGCAGACCTGCTGCGGCGGCTGTTGCCATTGAGCCGGAGGTACCGGTGGCGTTCAGGTACGTGGAAGAGGAGACCGAGAACTGGGCCGAGCAGATGGCGGTGGATCCTGAGGGGTTGGTGCAGGCGTTGCGCATACGGTACGTGAGTGGGTTGCAGGACAGGGCCGGCAGCGATGCCTTGGAGGATTCCTTCACGCGTTTGAGAGGCTGGATCGGAGGCGTGGGCTCTGGGTCGTCGGGCTGGACGACGAATCGAGAGCTCGTCCGTCTCGGTAACGAGCTCCTCACGGACGTGAGGCTGCATCATCTGTGGTGCAGGAAGAAGCTGCCCAGAGGGCAGATCTTACGTGAGGTCGCGCAGAGCCACGGAGACGCGATTGAGCGGGCTGCCGCGAAAGTCGAAGATAGACTGGCGTCGAGATCGCGAGGCGGTAAGTGGGACGCTACTCCAAGGGGAGGCAAAGGCGGCAAGCGTCCGTTTTGGTCGGGAAACGGCCGTCCCGGGGGGAAGTGACTGGCGGTCCGTCCGGGAAGCGGCCTCGTGGCCGACGAGTCAGTGATACGGCGAAGGCCGATTTTTCGAAAATCCCCTCCCCACGATGGCGAGCCGGAACCTCCTCGCGACAGCGTTCCTCCCCACGTCCATCTGCCAACGACAGACGACCCTTCACCCGTAAGTGCGAGCGGCAGCTTCACGCTCTCTCGCGAATTGTCACCAGAGGCCGTCGATCGACTCAAACAACCAATTCGACCAACGTCAATCATGGGCCGCGCATTCCGACATCTGATTTCCGCGAGACTCGCTGCGACGACGCGTACTGGGCGCGCGAGCAGGGAGCAAACGGTGTCTGTTGCGGAGGCCCGTCAGAGGCTATACCAGTTAGTGGGCAACACCTGGGCGACTTCGACTATCGAGGACCGGCAGAATATGTGGCGGCGCCTCCATGCTTGGGCCACGCTTCGTGGGCTGGAGGTGAACCCGGATACGGCGTGCCTTTTTGTGGCAGCGACATCGGTGGAGCCCCAGGGCATGTTGGCGTATGCCAGGATGTTGTCAGCGATTTTTGGCCACTTGGGTACGGACAACCAGCCGCTGAAGGCTTTGGCGTCGTCCCTCCGTGGAGCGGGGGCGGCTATCCCGTTGACTCAGGCGGAGGCTATCCCCCGGGATACGCTGATCGGATGGGCGCTTCGCCAATCGCCGAGTATATGCCTCGCAGCCATGCTCGCGTGGAAGACGGCTTCGCGATGGAGCGAGGTGGCGGCTTTGAGCCGCGCGAACTTTGTCCTGGTGACGGATACGGAGGTCATCATCGACTGGAGCACACTCCCGAAGGGGCGGAGGGGGAATCCGTACTCCAAGAGCCGGATGGTCGTCGTGACGGGTCCGCTGACGGAAGGCATCGCATCGTTGGTGCGCTCACTGGGGGGTTTCCGGAAGCTGACGCAGGTGTCTACGGATGGGCTGGCGAGTCTATGGAGAGCGGAGCCGGCCATGCGCCAGTACACGGCGCACAGCATCAAGCGCGGAGCGGTGGATCACCTGGTCGCGGCGAAGGCGGCGGGTGCCCAGTTCCCGGAGCACTTGATCTCGAGGTTGGCGAAGCACGTCAACGAGACGCATCCCACGGTGGCGGACATGACGATCCGCTACACGACCGACCCGATACCCCTGGCAAGGGTGCTACGCACGGCGGAGGTAACCGCCCACCTGTGAAGCGCCGGCGGTGTCATCGAAGCTCAGCAGAAGGTCGAGAGATTGACCCGGCGCGTTTTGTGCAGCGCCATTCCTTTTTGCGTCGGACGAAGAGAACGCGTTTGCCGAAGGCGGATGCAGAGAAGGCTTCTCCGCTGCACGCCGACTCCGTTCCACCGATGAAGATAGACGTGTTGCGGCGACGGATGGACGAGACGACGCGGGGACGTTTTGACGAGACGTGGAGGCGCACGTTCTACCCGGATTTGCCTGATTCGATGGAATGCGGTTCGAGACGTCCCTCCCGCTTGGCGTCACGACATGCTGAGGAACTGGAGTCGTGCGGTATTGCACAAAGGGCGTGTGGTCCCGGCAGGTTGCTCAACGTTCCGTTTACGGTGGTGGAAGAGAAAGACGGTGGAATCCGTCAGCGTTTTATTCTCTGGACGTACGACGCGAACAAGTTGGCTGAGAGTTCTGGCTATGAGGCCAAGGTGCCGTTGAAGCATGTTTCGGCGTACCTGAGTGCCGTGCACGGGGAGTCGGGTTCGACGAGAGACTTCCGCTGCGGGTTCTACGGCATCGAAATCCCGTCCGACGCGCGACGCTTCTTTCGCTACCAAGATGACAATGGTAGCTGGTGGGAGCTGACAAGGCTGCCGATGGGTCACACGTGTCGCGCTCCGGAGTTGATGCACACGTTGGCGTCGGTGGCGGCGGGCCACCCGGAGTACGTGAGAGAAGAGTTTGCGGTTCCTCGCTCGATTGTCACCCATGTCTGCGCATGTCTGCAACGAAAACCGCAGCTGCAATGCACAGCAGCAATGCCTGACTGCATCTCGCAAGTTACCATGTATTCAGTGGATTCGCGAACGACCATTGAACGAGTTTCCCTTCCTTTCATGCGTGCTACGTGAGCAACGATCCCACAGCAAATTCCTCTGACCATCTCAGAATGTCTCCCACCATCTGAGAATGTCTCCTGCCTCGGGAGACACATTTTAGGGGCGGGAGACACTCTGAAACGACGGGAGACACGTTTAAATGCCAGGAGACATTCCCATACGCCAGGAGACATTCTCAAGGCAAATGTCTCTCACCTGCAACAAGTGTCTCCCACCGATTGAGAATGTCTCCGACCATCTAAGAATGTCTCCCAGCATCTGAGAATGTCTCCTGCCCCAGGAGACACGTTTTAGGGGCGGGAGACACTCTGAAACGACGGGAGACACGTTTAAATGCCAGGAGACATTCCCATACGCCAGGAGACATTCTCAAGGCAAATGTCTCTCACCTGCAACAAGTGTCTCCCACCGACTGAGAATGTCTCCGACCATCTCAGAATGTCTCCCACCATCTCAGAATGTCTCCCGCCATCTGAGAATGTCTCCTGCCCCAGGAGAATCTCTATCGGCTATCCTCAGTATCGGGCATTGCAGTAGGGAAGAAAAAGTCTCACCAAGGTTGGAGAAACAACCCGGTGAAGTCACTTTGGGGGAAAGGGAGGGTGGGCAAAAATCCAACGGATAGCTAGGAGAAGCAACCCACTACCTGTGTTGTTCGTACGTGCACTTCCGCACCTCCTCTGTACACAAATTCCCTCAGTGGGGTGCTGCAAGAATTTGCTGTGGGATCGTTGCTCACGTAGCACGCATGAAAGGAAGGGAAACTCGTTCAATGGTCGTTCGCGAATCCACTGAATACATGGTAACCTGCGAGATGGAAGAAAAGGTCTCACCAAGGTTGGAGAAACAACCCGGTGAAGTCACTTTCCTACCACCACACCGCCAGTGAAAAACTGCCTCACCGCGCGTGTAATGTCAGCCACGGACTGTGGTGTAAATACAGATAAAGGCACCCGCGATGGGAGATCTGCCGGATTCCCAGCGCTACGAACCCAGCGTACCGAAACGGCACATCCGAGTCCGCGAAGATGCTCGAGAGCACTGACAACGGCATTGTTCAAAACGATGCTTTTGAGGCATGCACCCTTGCGGGCCACCCCCTTAACCGTGGTATTGTCTACAACCACGTCGACCCGGCCGCCTCCCACGGAGTCGGGAACTGAGTGCACGACCAGCTCGAAAGCTTTCGCCTCGAGCTCGTTGATGTGCAGCATGGACTCAGATTCAGACCAGGAAGCACCTAGGATGCTCATCTCCCCGGTCCCTGAGTTCACGAGCACGCCACCCCACCCCTTTTTACTCGCATCAACAAACACTGTGAGCGAAGGAGGACCTGTCCGCTTTGGAATCTCCCTCGGCTTCAACACCGAGTCAATCCAATCGCGCAGGGACGCGCGCACTGAGGGAGGCACGGACAGCACATCTGAATTGAGCCTCTCTCCCCTGTTGAGGGAGTTTGTGACTCTTCTCAGGAATTTCAAAGAGAAGTAAAAACTACCGGGGAAGACACCTGCCACCGCTGAAGCGTGCAACAGGCGTCCACCGAGAGTCTCCAGCTCACCAGCCCGCATTGTCGCTGTCTGCGACAAAGAATATCGGGAGGCAATGAGGCGACGTCTTTGTTTTCGACTAACAACAACCCGATGGGCCCTGTGGTCCCAGTCAACCCCAATGAACTCGTAAGAGGACGAGGCAGAGCGAGAGTCGGATTCCTTCCATGTCAGACTACAAGCCTCAGCCGTTTGGTCCAATCGTGCTGTGGCCGCTCGGACCTGCCGCTGCGAGCCAGTGTAACGGATGTTGTCGATCCAAACATCCACTGTCACGGCGGTTTCGGCGAAGCACGGTTGAACGTATTCGGGGTGACCAGCCGCCGTCGCGGCCAGGGTGTGCATTATTTCTGGGGCACAAGAATGCCCCATGGGGAGCCTGGTTAACTCCCACCACGAGCCGTCGCTGGCGCAAAAACGGAACAAATGTCTGGCATACTCCGGCACCTCAATGGCAAAGAAGCCAGTTCTGAAGTCGCGGGTAGACCCGCAGTCCTGATGTATTGCCGGAAGGTACGCCGAGATATGTCCGAGCGGGACTTTGGCCTCGTAGCCAGAATCCTCGGCAACACGGTTGGCATCAAGCGCCCAGAGGATGAAGCGTTGTCGGAGTCCGTCATCCTTCTCCTCTACAACAGTAAACGGGACACAAACAAAAGGGCCAGGACCGCCGGCCGACCGCGCGACTCCACATTGCACGAGCTTTTCCGCGTGAGCTACCGAAAACGATGAAGGCGAGCCAAAAGATCGAGGCGACGACTGATCGGGGTTGAACGTTAAGTTCCAAACTTGGTCAAAGCGTTCGCGCGTGTCATCGTGCATCCGATCCCGAAGCTTTTCGACTTGCATCGGTCCCACCGGCGCGACGTGCAACGGAGAAGCCCGCTCACGCTCGGTTCTGGGGAGCCGGGTCGTACCCCCCCGCCGCAGCACCGAGTGCCTCATCGAGGGGTCACTCCTGGTGAACGCTTCTACAACAGATTCGAGATTCGCCCCGTCTCGAGGGCACGGGCCATGGCGATATGGTTCCCCCCGTACCGGATTGTTACATCCGACAGCGCTGTGCCGCTTCTTTCTTCGTGCTTCGATATTCGGTCGACGAGATAAGGCGGAACGGGGTCGGCCAGGCCACTGACCATTCTGTCCAGAATGTGCGTGACCGCCCCGCGTTTGATGGAGTGGGCGGTGAATCCTGTCATCGTTGGAGTGTTGCCCCACATCCTGTCCAAGGCAGATGTTGTCACTTTCGTCAACGGGTTGAATGGGGCAAGGTTCCGAAAGAGTGCCGCGATCTCGTCTGTGAGGGAGCCGAGAAGAACCACGTACCTCGATGCTCGGAACGGGTTTTTCTTCCTGCCCTTTGGCGTCTGAAACCAGTCGATGATTATCTCCTGTGGTTCCACCAACAAGAACTGCTCCGACGAAAGGCTCGCCGCCTCGGCCCACCGAGCCGCCGACTTCCATGCTACCAGAAGGGCCAAACGCATTTCTGGGGTTTGTCGTGAAGCCCACGTCAACAGCCTCTCTCTGTCCATCGGGAGCGCCTGGTTTTCCGGAACTGACGCCCCCGCCCCACGTAGTGCAGCAGCCATCGTCCGGAGCGGCTGGTTGGTCAGGCCCATCGCCCCGAACGAAGCGGACAGGGCCTTCGAGTAACCCAGAAGACCCTGTGGTCGAACTCCCGTCGCTGCCACGAAGAGGCAAGCCGAATCGGCATTCATCGGGAGCCCTCTGGCAGACGTCCAAGTTTGCAACCGGCGCCAGAGGTTTCGTCGCTCTTTCAGCGTCGAGTGCGCCCACATCTTCTCCACATGGCCTACAAGCCGAGAACATGCCTCCGCCACCGTGATTGAAGCCTCCTGTGTCGTACCAGTACGGCGTGTGCCTCCAAGCGCCTCCTTCGCCACCAGCTGATGTACCGCCTGCCCAATTAGGGTGTTGGGAAGTTCCGTCGGAGTCGAAATGGGAAGGGTCCCCGAGAGCCTGTGACGGAATGGGGAAGCGACTAGCTGAGGTCGAGATTGCATTTGGAACAATGGGGGAGAACGCCGCGGTACCGCAACTCTTGGAGTGAACTGCATGAAGATCGGGGGAGCTGTTGACGATGGGTGGGGAGGATTTGCTACTGGCACAATTACGAAAGGCCGGGGGTCGGCCAGTCATTTGCCCCCGGCCTTTGCGTTTCCCGTCCGCGGCTTGAACGACATCTTCTTGCCACCGCTCTTCTCCTTCTTCGCGTCCAACACCGCTTCGGCCTTGTCCAGTGGGTCGGTCGCCTGGGCCCCGATCTGGCGCATGATGTCACGCCGGCTGTGGCCCTTCTCGACATACAGCCGCTGCATCCGCACGGCTGTGAGGAGATCGTTCCCAAGCCGTAGCTGATCGGGGCACTCCATCCAGCCGGCGGTGACGGAGACAGACATGATCCAACTTCTTAACATGTTGAAATTGGTCTCGAGTAACTCCCCACCGGCTAGGTGCGTTCGGCCGCACACATACGCGATCTCGAGGTCACGTACAAGCCCATCAGGATCGGAGGAGATCAAGTCAGCTAGCGCCTGAACCTCTTTTACCTCCTTCGGAAAAACCCGTGGAGTCACGACATCCGGTTGCTCGCCCGAAACCGGGGCACCACCAGTCGCTTTCGAGCCCTTAAGACCCTGAACATCCGTCTGAAGTTTCTGAAGCAGCAGAACCATCTGGGCTTGCTGTTGCTGCTGCAGCTGCAATTGCTGTTGCTGTTGCTCAAACAGACTTCGCCACTGGGAGTCGACCGGCACCGCGTCGGCGGACGAAGAGGAAGACGGGACATGAACCGGCAACGGATGTGAAAACGACGGGGGGTGAACCGGAACTGGCGGCCGAACATAGTTCGTGAAGCCGTGTTTCAGCATCGCCTGCTGCAACAGATCAGACTTTTCCTTCTCCCCGTTAATCAACAACAGCAGCAGCTTACCCATGTCTAGGGGAGCCAATGCCGGATGCGGCGCCTTCAGAAATTCCACGGCGACACGGCGCACCCCTTCGACTGTCCTTTCATGACATGCACCAAAGTTTTGCGTGCACCATCTCGTCATCTCGTCGGTTCGTCCACACAACTTCGCGCCAGCTTCTTTGCCAACTACCTCAAACCACGCATCCCGCAAAGCTGCAGGAAATCGCTGCTCAAATTTCTCCCGGTCGGGCAAAGGAGACGACATGGCAATTTCGTCTCCTTCCGGGTTCAACGGGTTCGGGTTTTCACAAACGCCGAACTGGAAAAAAAGGTTCGGGTTTGCACCAACGCCGGACCTGGGCAAAAGGTGCGGATTTGCACTAAGAGCAAAACAATTCGGGTTGGACAAACCGGACCGGCAAGAAGCTTCGGGTTTGCACAACGCCCGACTGGGCAAACGGTTCGGGTTGCACAAACGCTGGACTGGACAAAAAGGTTCGGGTTTGCACAAACGCCGGACTGGGCAAAAAGGTTCGGGTTTGCGCAAACGCCGGACTGGACAAAAAGGTTCGGGTTTGCACAAACGCCAGCCTGGGCAAAAAGGTTCGGGTTTGCACAAACGCCGGACTGGACAAAAAGGTTCGGGTTTGCACAAACGCCGGACTGAGCAAAAGGTTATCTCTAGACTCGCTAAGGGTGGTCCTAACACCCATGTACTTAGCTATAACACTCATTCCACGAAAAAGTGTCACAGATTTCGGCTCTTTTCGGATTTCTGCCGAAGATTTCCATCTGCAGGTCCGAAAATGGTCGGTTTCGAGATTCTGAGGACACGTTTGAATCCGTTGCTTTCCGAATATTTGGTCGGATAAATTTTTTGACCGACCCCCCCCCCGGAAATGGAGGTCGGCACCCGAAAAAATGGGGTCCTGGAGTAGGGGGGCCCACGTACCCCCATTTTTTTGGGACAAAAATTATAAGAGGTGGTTGCTCAAGCTTTTCGTGCCGCGGAAAACTTTGTTGCCTTTATACATGTTCCCCGGATGTTGCCCCACATTTTTCCTCCCCAGATTGGCTGATTTTCGAGCCTCCAGATGAACATCGTACTTTTCATGGACGGTTTACTGGGGAAATGCACTTAGCGTTTTTTTGCCCAGATGCCATTTTTTTGAGATTTTTTTTTTTTCGCATTCATGGGTTTTGAGCTAAAAACCCACACCTTCCTCCCGAAAACATCATTTCTTCCAGGTGTAATGCCATATTTTGGACAGCTCGTGCATTTTGGCGACCTCTTACACCATCCAAAAATCCACTTATGGTGGTGCCAGTCTATCTCAAGAGTTTGCAAATAATGCGGTGTGGAAGGTGGGATAGCTCAGGAAACTGCAAAACGCGCCACCTAGAGGGTGGGTTAGCTCGGGAAATTGTGATTAGCGCGGTGTAGAGGGTGCGATTCGTTCTTTGCCATCATGGTTCGAACTTCTTCTTCGAGCTCTCCAAAGTGAGGACTCAGCAACTCGACCAGGACATCCTTCTTCGAACGTTGAGTTGGCTGAGCTGCTTCACACACTTTGGCTAACTCCAAGAGCTGGCTCAGATACAAGGACTCGAGGGCACTAATTTGAGACTCTTCTTTTGTCACTGTATCATGCTCTTCGGCAAAGTCGTGTTTGCGATCTTCCGAGCTATCCCACCCTCTAGATGGTGCCTTTTGCAATTTCCTGAGCTACCGAGCTACCACCCTCTAGGACGCGCTTTTTGAAATTTTCCGAGCTATCCCACCCTATACAACGCGCTTTTTGCAACTTCCTGAGCTATCCCACCCTCTAGGACACGCTTTTTGCAACTTTCCGAGCTATCCCACCCTCTAGATGGCGCATTTTGCGATTTCCTGAACTATCCCACTCTCCAGCTGACGATTCTTGCGATTTCCTGAGCTATCCCACCCTCTAGATGGTGCCTTTTGCAACTTCCTGAGCTATCCCACCCTCTACAACGCGCTTTTTGCAACTTCCTGAGCTATCCCACCCTCAACAATGCGTTTTTTGCAATTTCCCGAGCTATCCCACCCTCTAGATGGTGCCATTTGCAACTTCCTGAGCTATCCCACCCTCTAGGACACGCTTTTTGCAATTTTCCGAGCTATCCCACCCTCTACATGGCGCTTTTTGCAACTTCCTGAGCTATCCCACCCTCAACAATGCGTTTTGCAATTTCCCGAGCTATCCCACCCTCTAGATGGTGCCATTTGCAACTTTCTGAGCTATCCCACCCTCTAGGACACGCTTTTTGCAATTTTCCGAGCTATCCCACCCTCTACAACGCGCTTTTTGCACTTTCCCGAGCTATCCCACCCTCTGGAACGCGTTTTTTTGCAATTTCCCGAGCTATCCCACTCTCCAGGTGACGATTCTTGCGATTTCCTGAGCTATCCCACCCTCTCCCGCGGGGCTGTCACTTTTTTTTTTTTTTTTTGGAGCGCGGGACACTGTACAAGCCATGTTGTACAGCGGGGCTACCGGTATCCGGTTGCTTCCGGAGCGGGAGCCCAAAAAAATGCTTCTTCAGCACACAGTGAACGCCAGTCTCACTGCTACCTGGGCTGGCCTGCTAGCGAGCAGGTCCGACCAGGTAAAAAAACCCGCGATGCAGTGACACTACCCCCTGCAACAGGGTGGACCGCTTCGTCCGGTCGCGCCCCACCAGATGCAATGACGATTCTTGCCACCCCTTGGGCTACCTGAAAGCTCAATTGGTGGAAGAAGTCCTGGCAGGCGGCCGAAGCGGTCCGGTCTTCACGGAGGGCGCTTTTGCGGGCTATTTGCCGCAACTCCGTGAGTGCTCCAGGACACCACGCTCCGAAGGTGTCCACGACTAGCGGGACAGCGAGCCATTCCCGAGGGTTTGGCTCGTTGTCGATAATGCCGCGGTACTTGCCTTCTTTGACAGCTGTTGCGTAGGCTGTCGCCGCCCCCCCTGGCTTCTCCGCTGCCCTCTTAGCGTACTGGGGATTCGATGGCTGCAGGGGGAAGGTGACGGCGACATCTAACACAACGGTGGTGCCGTCCCGGACATAGCTGATGTCCGGGCGCTTTCGCTCCGTGTTCGAAAACACGGGGCGCTCGACCGCCGGGGCCAGCAGCCCGCGGCGGGCGAAGTCAGCGATGACGTCGCGGAGTGCATTGTGCATTCTCGTCCGGCGGCCGCCGGAGAAGCAACTACGCGCGTGCACTCCGTCAACGTCTGCCGAGCCTGTCCCGCAGAGACGACAGATGCTCGGCATGGGGGCGATGGGCAGCCCGAGCCGAAGCCGGATGGCCACCGCGAGCTCCGCGGGGGATAGCCACAGCCTGGGGTCCGCCTCCGCGTTGCCGTAAAGCCACGCGGACGCATGCTGGCCGGAGCAGCTTTGGATCCGCGCCCGGATTTGGACCTGCTTCAGGGCCAGTGCCGGCCCTTGGAGCTGGCCCGACCGGCCAAGCTCCTCTGTCATCGAGTCAAGGAGGGCCTTGCGCCGCTCGCCGTGAACCGTCGTGGACCACACTTTCTGTCCACGCCCCCCGTAGTTATCCCGTGCCTGCAGAACGTCCTGAATCTTCTCCAGGACGGAATCAAAGGGTGCAAGGCGCGGGTCTTCGAGGGACGCTAGAAAGGTGTCGTCCTCGTTGAGAAGCATCGCGTGCGGCAGGACGTAGGGGGTCACCAGGGACGACAGGCAAGCCTCGCCGTCAAAGGTGGCCGCGATGTGCGCGATCGCCGCTGTATCTGCGCAGGAGTGCAGGCCCAAGCCGCCCAGCCTGACGGGAAGGGAAGCCAGGGCCCAGGCGGATGCGTCCGTCTCTATGCCCGTGATCGTCGCCAGGCAAGACTGCGTGGCCTGATCGATGCCAGCGAAGTCAAAGACGGCCCCCACTGCGCGCATGAGGTGGACGACGCTGACGAAGCCGGCGCAGAACTTCAGCAGTGTCAAAGCCACATGCGCATCAGGGAGGGAGGCTATCATCCGCATCTTCCTCTCGGCGCCTTTGGCCGCTTCTTCGACGAAGACACGCATCTTGGGGAAGAACACCGACCATGAGGCAAGCTATGATCGCCGCTGGGACGACGTCACGCGGGGGATGGAGGGTGGGAAAAAGAATCGGGAAGGTGTGACTGACATTCTTTGATCCTGTTGGTTCAGGCTTGTTCAGGAGTGCTACCATTTACCGGGATATTACTAGTCGTCGAAGCCAGCCCCACCCCGAATTCTTCTGGTGTCGATTCGAGGTGGTCGTGCTCGTCTAGCCATGCGTCTTGCTCCAGTTCCCTCAGTAAACTGCAAGAACCGCAGGGGACGCCAAGGTGCTGAATCTCGTCTAGCGGACAAGTCTCGATGCCTTGCAGGGCCTCGGGGATTGTGGCGCCGGGGGCGACGGACAGCCTGCACTTCCCCCGGTTCAGGCGGAGCCCGACCGCTGTCCCTGTCTTCGAAGTCCCGCAGCCAGCGACCGAGGGAGTCGAGCTCCCCCCCGGCCGCCCCGTCATCGAGGAAGAACGTCAGAAGGTCAAGCTCCGCCTGGCTCAGCGCCCCCTCAGGGGCGCCCCGGGCTGCCGAGGATCCTGCAGGTGGCGGCGACGCTGCTGGGTCCCCCGAGCCTGGGCCTGCGCCGGCACTGGCGGGGTGGGCTGCCCCCCGATGGCGCCAGCAGGCTCCGGCTGACCGGAGTCCCGTACGGGCGTCGCGGAGGCAGAATCGGCGGGCACCTGCGACGAAGCCAGGGCCGCGGGGACGGGCGGCTGTTCTTCGGGGCTCGGCGGAACAACGACATCGTGCAAGGCGAGGCTGAAAAGCAGCGGCCCCAAGGGGTCCCCTTGTTGGACTCCGCACTCGGAGGAGATCTCCCGGTCGCCCACCACTAGCGCGGAGTGTTTCTCGTACGCTGCCAACGCGTACCCCAACAGTTGGGGGGCGTGTCGGTTGACACTGCGGATGATCGCTTCCCGCCGCAGCATATTGAAAGCGTTGGCGAAGTCGATCTGCAGTATACCCCTGTCGGTCACGTCTCTGTCGCGGTACAGGGCCGCAACCCTGCGGATGGCGTGCACGCCTGCGTCGGCCCCCGCCTTGACACTGACACCGACTTGCCCACTCCGCAGGAGGACGTTCGCCCCCAGGTCCTTGATTGCCCGGTCGGATGCGAGGACCTTGCCGGCCACCCGGCGCAGGATCTCCCCACATGCAATGGGCCTGATGCCGCCGGACTTCTTAACCAACGGGACGAGCCTCGCCCCGAACAGGTACGGCCGGGCGGCTGCAGCCACCCTACCGGAAGAGAGGGCCCAGACCGCGTCTGCCACTGCCTCTTTGAACGACCCGGAGACGTCCCACAGGTCGAGGAGGTGCTGCGCAGACAGGCCGGACGGGCCGGCGGCGGTGCCTTTCGGCATCTTCTTCAGCACCCGGCGGATGACGCCCGGGGAGGGCTTCGCAACGGCCACGGGCCGCAGGCTGCGGTCGTCAGGCAGCTCGGGGGCAGGGGGGTGCAGTTCCATCAGGGCCGCCAGCGTGGCGTCGTCCGCCGGAGCAGTCTGCGCCGCGGAAAGCGCAGAGACGGCCCGCGAGTAACATCGGTCGCGGGCCCGCCGGAGGACCTGCCGCACGGTGGCCCCGTCCAGGTCGTCCACGGACTCGACGTCCGTTTGCAGCTCGAGCCTGTTGTCGACGTCGTCTGCAACCGGGTAGGTTCGCCGGCGCGCGCGGCGTTCGGCCTTCCCGGCTGAGACGGCCCGGGCCTCAGCCCACAGGGTGTCCAGCTGCCCGGCCCTCCAAAGGCGGACGCGGCGGCGGAGGGCCTCCGTCACCGCCTTCCGCCCCCCCCGGTGGGTGGTCGCGAGGACGAGGGGGGCGAAGGCGTACGCCCGCAACCACCCGGCGTCATCGGTGGCTGCCCTGAGGACGGTCTCGAAGAGAGCTGAGACCTGCGGCTTTGCGGCTGCCGGTACCCGCTCCAGAGTGCGAATGCCGGCAGTCGCAACCTCTTCGAACGTGAAGGGGATTGCTCCCCCCCGATGGCCGTCTAGGCCCGCGGCCCCGGGAGCGCCCCCTGATGGCTCCGCGGGAGTCCGAGGCGGGATCGCCGCCGGCTCCCTCCCGCCAGCCACGGCTTCCCGGTAGGCCTTGGAGCAGGGGCACCACATCCGGTGTCTACCCCTCCGTTCCCCGGTCGTGCGGCAGATGCACACGGGCGCCGGTGCCCTCTGCGACCCCGCTGCGTTCTGCAGACTGGCCGATGGCGGCCCCGTGCTGGCCGGTGCCGGTTCAGCGCCCGTGGGGGCCGGGTCCTGTGCGTCGCTGGCTGCCGGCCCTGGGTTGGGGTGGATGTCTCCATCCACGCAGAGATCGTCCCCGCCCCGCCCTCGCGAGAGGACGCGGACGGCCGCGGAGCTGCAGCCCCCCGAGGGGCCCGGCAGCGGCCCCGGGTTGCGCTCGACGTCCCCGTCAACGCAGGGGTCGTCCCCCCCCCAGCCTGGAACTTTGCTTGGCCCTTGACCCCCGCCTACGGTGAGGTCCTTTTTGGGGGTTTTTTTTGGTGGCCTTACCAGCCTCACGACAATGGGGGGGGTCCGGGGGGCTTCGCCCCCCGGCGAACGGTACGGTACATGAGTTTGCTCGAAATGAGCGGTCCGGGGGCCACACCACTCGGCGACCCGTTCCAGCAGGTACTTTACGGTCGAATTGGGCAGGTAACGCTCGTGTAACGCTAGTTTACAGCCATACTTGGTATGTCACGCTCATGTAACGCTACGTCACAGTCGAATTTGACATGTCACGCTCGTGTCACGCTACTTTGGAGTCGAATTCGACATGTAACGCTCGTGTCACGCTACTTTACGGTCGAATTGGGCAGGTAACGCTCGGGTAACGCTAATTTACAGTCATATTTGGTATGTCACGCTCGTGTAACGCTACGTTACAGTCAAATTTGACATGTCACGCTCGTGTCACGCTACTTTGGAGTCGAATTCGACATGTAACGCCTTGGGTCGAAATAAGCGGACGCCGAACGCCACCCCCAATTATAGGTGTTCCTCCGGTGGCCCGCGCAGCGGCGATTTCTTTTTTTTTTTTGCGAGCGGGGTTTGGGGCCAGAACCTTATGCAGCCCGTTTTTCCCTTCAGAATAGACACCAACCCCGTTTTCTCTCGCGAGTTTTAATAAAGGGGGGGGTCCGGGGGGCACCGCCCCCCGGGAGACGGTACGGTACATTGAGCCTCAGCTGCCCCTCTCCCCCCTGTACAATTTCCCGAGGTGGGACAATTTTCCAATGCTGGGTTTCGAGGTCGGAAAACCTATTTGGACAATTTCCCGAGGTGGGACAATTTTCTAATGCTGGGTTTCGAGGTCGGAAAACCTATTTGGACAATTTCCCGAGGTGGGACAATTTTCTAATGCTGGGTTTCGAGGTCGGAAAACCTATTTGGACAATTTCCCGAGGTGGGACAATTTTCTAATGCTGGGTTTCGAGGTCGGAAAACCTATTTGGACAATTTCCCGAGGTGGGACAATTTTCCAATGCTGGGTTTCGAGGTCGGAAAACCTATTTGGACAATTTCCCGAGGTGGGACAATTTTCTAATGCTGGGTTTCGAGGTCGGAAAACCTATTTGGACAATTTCCCGAGGTGGGACAATTTTCTAATGCTGGGTTTCGAGGTCGGAAAACCTATTTGGACAATTTCCCGAGGTGGGACAATTTTCTAATGCTGGGTTTCGAGGTCGGAAAACCTATTTGGACAATTTCCCGAGGTGGGACAATTTTCCAATGCTGGGTTTCGAGGTCGGAAAACCTATTTGGACAATTTCCCGAGGTGGGACAATTTTCTAATGCTGGGTTTCGAGGTCGGAAAACCTATTTGGACAATTTCCCGAGGTGGGACAATTTTCCAATGCTGGGTTTCGAGGTCGGAAAACCTATTTGGACAATTTCCCGAGGTGGGACAATTTTCCAATGCTGGGTTTCGAGGTCGGAAAACCTATTTGGACAATTTCCCGAGGTGGGACAATTTTCCAATGCTGGGTTTCGAGGTCGGAAAACCTATTTGGACAATTTCCCGAGGTGGGACAATTTTCCAATGCTGGGTTTCGAGGTCGGAAAACCTATTTGGACAATTTCCCGAGGTGGGACAATTTTCCAATGCTGGGTTTCGAGGTCGGAAAACCTATTTGGACAATTTCCCGAGGTGGGACAATTTTCCAATGCTGGGTTTCGAGGTCGGAAAACCTATTTGGACAATTTCCCGAGGTGGGACAATTTTCTAATGCTGGGTTTCGAGGTCGGAAAACCTATTTGGACAATTTCCCGAGGTGGGACAATTTTCCAATGCTGGGTTTCGAGGTCGGAAAACCTATTTGGACAATTTCCCGAGGTGGGACAATTTTCTAATGCTGGGTTTCGAGGTCGGAAAACCTATTTGGACAATTTCCCGAGGTGGGACAATTTTCCAATGCTGGGTTTCGAGGTCGGAAAACCTATTTGGACAATTTCCCGAGGTGGGACAATTTTCTAATGCTGGGTTTCGAGGTCGGAAAACCTATTTGGACAATTTCCCGAGGTGGGACAATTTTCCAATGCTGGGTTTCGAGGTCGGAAAACCTATTTGGACAATTTCCCGAGGTGGGACAATTTTCCAATGCTGGGTTTCGAGGTCGGAAAACCTATTTGGACAATTTCCCGAGGTGGGACAATTTTCCAATGCTGGGTTTCGAGGTCGGAAAACCTATTTGGACAATTTCCCGAGGTGGGACAATTTTCCAATGCTGGGTTTCGAGGTCGGAAAACCTATTTGGACAATTTCCCGAGGTGGGACAATTTTCTAATGCTGGGTTTCGAGGTCGGAAAACCTATTTGGACAATTTCCCGAGGTGGGACAATTTTCCAATGCTGGGTTTCGAGGTCGGAAAACCTATTTGGACAATTTCCCGAGGTGGGACAATTTTCCAATGCTGGGTTTCGAGGTCGGAAAACCTATTTGGACAATTTCCCGAGGTGGGACAATTTTCTAATGCTGGGTTTCGAGGTCGGAAAACCTATTTGGACAATTTCCCGAGGTGGGACAATTTTCTAATGCTGGGTTTCGAGGTCGGAAAACCTATTTGGACAATTTCCCGAGGTGGGACAATTTTCTAATGCTGGGTTTCGAGGTCGGAAAACCTATTTGGACAATTTCCCGAGGTGGGACAATTTTCCAATGCTGGGTTTCGAGGTCGGAAAACCTATTTGGACAATTTCCCGAGGTGGGACAATTTTCTAATGCTGGGTTTCGAGGTCGGAAAACCTATTTGGACAATTTCCCGAGGTGGGACAATTTTCTAATGCTGGGTTTCGAGGTCGGAAAACCTATTTGGACAATTTCCCGAGGTGGGACAATTTTCCAATGCTGGGTTTCGAGGTCGGAAAACCTATTTGGACAATTTCCCGAGGTGGGACAATTTTCTAATGCTGGGTTTCGAGGTCGGAAAACCTATTTGGACAATTTCCCGAGGTGGGACAATTTTCCAATGCTGGGTTTCGAGGTCGGAAAACCTATTTGGACAATTTCCCGAGGTGGGACAATTTTCTAATGCTGGGTTTCGAGGTCGGAAAACCTATTTGGACAATTTCCCGAGGTGGGACAATTTTCCAATGCTGGGTTTCGAGGTCGGAAAACCTATTTGGACAATTTCCCGAGGTGGGACAATTTTCCAATGCTGGGTTTCGAGGTCGGAAAACCTATTTGGACAATTTCCCGAGGTGGGACAATTTTCCAATGCTGGGTTTCGAGGTCGGAAAACCTATTTGGACAATTTCCCGAGGTGGGACAATTTTCCAATGCTGGGTTTCGAGGTCGGAAAACCTATTTGGACAATTTCCCGAGGTGGGACAATTTTCCAATGCTGGGTTTCGAGGTCGGAAAACCTATTTGGACAATTTCCCGAGGTGGGACAATTTTCTAATGCTGGGTTTCGAGGTCGGAAAACCTATTTGGACAATTTCCCGAGGTGGGACAATTTTCCAATGCTGGGTTTCGAGGTCGGAAAACCTATTTGGACAATTTCCCGAGGTGGGACAATTTTCCAATGCTGGGTTTCGAGGTCGGAAAACCTATTTGGACAATTTCCCGAGGTGGGACAATTTTCCAATGCTGGGTTTCGAGGTCGGAAAACCTATTTGGACAATTTCCCGAGGTGGGACAATTTTCCAATGCTGGGTTTCGAGGTCGGAAAACCTATTTGGACAATTTCCCGAGGTGGGACAATTTTCTAATGCTGGGTTTCGAGGTCGGAAAACCTATTTGGACAATTTCCCGAGGTGGGACAATTTTCTAATGCTGGGTTTCGAGGTCGGAAAACCTATTTGGACAATTTCCCGAGGTGGGACAATTTTCCAATGCTGGGTTTCGAGGTCGGAAAACCTATTTGGACAATTTCCCGAGGTGGGACAATTTTCTAATGCTGGGTTTCGAGGTCGGAAAACCTATTTGGACAATTTCCCGAGGTGGGACAATTTTCCAATGCTGGGTTTCGAGGTCGGAAAACCTATTTGGACAATTTCCCGAGGTGGGACAATTTTCCAATGCTGGGTTTCGAGGTCGGAAAACCTATTTGGACAATTTCCCGAGGTGGGACAATTTTCTAATGCTGGGTTTCGAGGTCGGAAAACCTATTTGGACAATTTCCCGAGGTGGGACAATTTTCTAATGCTGGGTTTCGAGGTCGGAAAACCTATTTGGACAATTTCCCGAGGTGGGACAATTTTCCAATGCTGGGTTTCGAGGTCGGAAAACCTATTTGGACAATTTCCCGAGGTGGGACAATTTTCTAATGCTGGGTTTCGAGGTCGGAAAACCTATTTGGACAATTTCCCGAGGTGGGACAATTTTCTAATGCTGGGTTTCGAGGTCGGAAAACCTATTTGGACAATTTCCCGAGGTGGGACAATTTTCCAATGCTGGGTTTCGAGGTCGGAAAACCTATTTGGACAATTTCCCGAGGTGGGACAATTTTCCAATGCTGGGTTTCGAGGTCGGAAAACCTATTTGGACAATTTCCCGAGGTGGGACAATTTTCTAATGCTGGGTTTCGAGGTCGGAAAACCTATTTGGACAATTTCCCGAGGTGGGACAATTTTCTAATGCTGGGTTTCGAGGTCGGAAAACCTATTTGGACAATTTCCCGAGGTGGGACAATTTTCTAATGCTGGGTTTCGAGGTCGGAAAACCTATTTGGACAATTTCCCGAGGTGGGACAATTTTCCAATGCTGGGTTTCGAGGTCGGAAAACCTATTTGGACAATTTCCCGAGGTGGGACAATTTTCCAATGCTGGGTTTCGAGGTCGGAAAACCTATTTGGACAATTTCCCGAGGTGGGACAATTTTCTAATGCTGGGTTTCGAGGTCGGAAAACCTATTTGGACAATTTCCCGAGGTGGGACAATTTTCTAATGCTGGGTTTCGAGGTCGGAAAACCTATTTGGACAATTTCCCGAGGTGGGACAATTTTCCAATGCTGGGTTTCGAGGTCGGAAAACCTATTTGGACAATTTCCCGAGGTGGGACAATTTTCTAATGCTGGGTTTCGAGGTCGGAAAACCTATTTGGACAATTTCCCGAGGTGGGACAATTTTCCAATGCTGGGTTTCGAGGTCTGGACAATTTCCCGAGGAGTTTCTGCTCTTCGTATTGTCTGACGAGAACTGCCTAGAAGAGCTTCTGCTCTTCGTATTGTCTGACGAGAACTGCTTAGGAGAAAGGGAGAAGTAAGAACACGTCTTTGTAACTGATAGCACTAGCGCAAGGGAATGTTGAGTGACTGCCTTAACCCGGGGAAACGAGCTTGGGCGAGGTCACCGGGGGGTTAGGGAGGGTGGGAAAACTTGAATTTCTCTTTGAACCAACCACACCCTGAAGGCTGTGTTAAGTTCTCTAATCGACTTTTCGTGGTGCATCAACTCCCTCAGTGAAACTGTGAGAGTTTCTGCTCTTCGTATTGTCTGACGAGAACTGCCTAGAAGAGCTTCTGCTCTTCGTATTGTCTGACGAGAACTGCTTAGGAGAAAGGGAGAAGTAAGAACACGTCTTTGTAACTGATAGCACTAGCGCAAGGGAATGTTGAGTGACTGCCTTAACCCGGGGAAACGAGCTTGGGCGAGGTCACCTTCCATCCACCACAACGCCAGTGAGAAACTGCCTCACCGCAAGTACAATTGAATCGAGCGCATCAGCGCCAATCATGGTCAGCGGTACGCGTGACGGCAAGTCCGCAGGGTTGCCCTCACTCCTGACCCATCGTACAGAAACAGCGCAATTCAAGGAACGCACGCGTTCCAGTCCTTTAACTACCGCCTCGTTCAAGACGGCACTTTTCAAACAGGACCCCTTACGGGCCACTCCTTTCACAGTGGTATTATCAACCACAATGTCCACTCTCCCACCTCTAATCGAGGGCGGCAGAGCCAAGACAACTAACTTGAAGGCAATAGCCTCCAGCTCGTTTATGTGCAACGAGCTCTCCGCAGAGTTCCAAGACCCACCCAACACGGTCACTTCCATTGTGCGCGAGTCAACAAGGACACCCCCCCAGCCTTTCTTACTCGCGTCCACGAAGGCCGTGATACGTGGGGACTGTTCGAGAGTGGGAACGGCCCTCGGCTTCAGCACCGAGTCAATCCACTCTTGGAGCGACAAACGAACACACGGAGAAACTTCAACTCTATCAGAGGGCAGCCGAGCCCCTCGGTTCAACGAGTTGGTTATGCGTCGAAAGAACTTCAACGCAAACCAAAACGAGCCCGGAAAAATGCCGGCGACCGCAGAGGCATGCAATAAACGGCCGCCGAGAGTCTCGAGCTCGCACGCCAGCACGGTGGGCGACGACTTCAGCGTGTAGCGCGCCTCCATCAGCTTTCTTCGCAACTTCCGTGAGACAGCCACACGATGAGCAACGTGGTCCCAATCGACCCCGATGAACTCATACCGTGTGGCGGCAGTCTGCGAATCGGACGGCTTCCACGTCAGGCCGCACTCCTCCGCGGTCAGGTCCAGCCTCCGAGTCGCGAGCCGCACAGCCGGCTTCTTGCCCGCATACCGGATGTTGTCGATCCAAATGTCGACGATGACATCCCGTTCCGCAAACTCCGGACGCACGAAGTCCTCATGTCCGCCGGCCACCGCTGCCAAGGTGTGCATTAACTCCGGTGCACACGAGTGTCCCATGGGAAGCCGCAGAAGTTCCCACCAACCACCATCGGAGTCAGCGAACCTGAAGAGATGACGCGACTCCGGCGGGATCTCAATGGCGTAAAAACCCGTCTTGAAATCCCGGGTTGAGCCACACTCCTCGCGGCTCGCCCCGAGGTAGCCGGAAACGTGTCCGAGGGGCACAGATGCTTCGTAACCCGCCTCTTGAGCGGCTCGGTTACCGTCCACCGTCCACAAGATGAAGCGCTGACGCAGCGCCCCTTCCTTCTCCTCCAGCACTGTGAAAGGGACTGAAGCGAACGGACCGGGACCGGTTGAACTGCGGGCAATCCCGTTTTCCGCGAGCAAAGATGCATGGTCGGGACGAAGGGTCGAGGGGGACCCGATTGCCGTCTCCGTCTCGACACGGGGAAAGAACGTTGAACGCCACGTATCGTCAAAACGTCGGAGGGTTGCCTCGTTCATCCGCGCACGAAGCTTCGCGACAGACATCGGCTTGATCGGCGCGACATGCAATGGCGAAGCGCGCTCCTCCTTGCTTCGCGGCAGCCGCGTCGAACCGCCTCGTCGGGTGACGGAGTGGAATTGACCACTGCGGAGGTATCCCGTCACAAGTGCTTCGTCACCTTGCCGGTCTCGAGTGCCCTGGCAAGGTCCACGTCGCCCCCGGCGTACCGGAGTGTGGTCCTCGACAGCGTTCCGGGTCCGCCCTCCTCCTCGTGCTTCGTCAGCCGGTCGATGAGGTGCGGCGACAGCTTGCCGCTGGTCAGCAACGGCAAGAGGTGCTTCACCGCTCCGCGTTTGATGGAGTGCGCGGTGTACCCCTGCATCTGCGTCGACTGGCCCCACAGAGCGTCCAGTGCCGACGTTGTCAACGCCGACAGCGGAGCGAAGGGTGCACACTTCGCGTACAGAACGGCGATTTCCGCCGTCAACGGTCCCTGGATGACCGCAAACCGCGACGCCTTGAACGGATCCTGCGTCCGCCCCTTCGGCGTCTGGAACCAGTCCACGATGACCTCCTTCTGCGTCACCAGGAGGAACTGCACTGACGAAAGATTCGCCGCCTCCGCCCAACGCGAAGCCGTCTTCCACGCGACCAGAACCGCCAGACGAACGGACGACTGCTGCTGCCTGGCCCAAGACACAAGCTTCCGCCTCTCGATTGGCGTCGCCTGGTTCTCCGGGATAGCCGCCCCACCCCCGCGCAAGGCCTTGGCCAAGACCCGCAGGGGGTGGTTCTCGAACCCCATTGCCCCAAACGAGGCCGACAGGGCCTTGGTGTAGGCAAGCTGTCCCTGGGGCCGGACACCCGTTGCCGCCACGAACAGGCATGCCGAGTCCGCGTTCATCCCAAGTCCACGTTCTGTCGTCCATGCCTGCAGCCGCCGCCACAGGCTTCGACGCTCCTGCGTGGTCGACCGGGCCCACATGTCCGCCACGACCGCCGACATCTTCGTACGAGCCATCTCCACGGTACTCGCACCCTCCTGTGTCCGACCGGTACGGCTCGTGCCTCCAGACGAAATGAGGCGGTAGACTGCCATGCCTATCTCCGATGTCGGCATCCCTTCGGTTCCCGGCAACGGCGGCGCACAGGTTGGTCGCAGTGACGATGAGGTCGTTGACGGCCGTGAGGAGCTGCAAGCTCGAACCCACATCATTGGCCGGGTCGGTGTTGGTGGCAGCATCGACGCCTCGGTTGTGCGTGCCAACGGGGGATGAAGATATACTTGGTGTGTAGGCATGGGAATCGGCGGGGAGACGAACTTTTGAACGGGTGGGGAGTGCGTCGGAAAGACATTCGACGGAGGGAGGAACTTCATTCGCACGGGAGGTGAGTGGGTCGACGCGACGGTGGAACGAGGGAGGAACTTCATCCGCGCGAGCTGTTGTTGCATTGGAACTGGCTGTTGAAGCCTGGGCCGGGTGGGTGCCAGTCATTTCCCGCCGGCCTTTCCGTTTCCCGGCTGCCTCGGCCTGAAGGCCGGCTTCTTCGTCGGACCCCTCTCCTTCTTGCCGCGCAGAACCGCGGCGGCCTTGTCCAACGGGTCCTCAGCCTGAGACCCGATTTGTCGGAGGAGGTCCCGACGGCTCATCCCCTCCTCCACGTACAGCTTCTGAAGCCGGAGTTGTTTCAGAAGCTCATTTCCCAGCCTCAGCTGGTCGGGGCTGCGCGTCCATCCCTCGGTGGCCGACATGGCCAACATCCAGCATCGGAGCATGCCGAACGTGCTGTCGAGCTGCTCGCCACCCGGAAGGTGAGCCCTCCCACACACGTAAGCCGATTCGACGTCCCGGATCAAACCCCACGGGTCCAGGAGCAGGGGCTCCCGCCACTCTCGGACGTCCTTGGCGTCCTTCGCGAACACCCTGGGGGCAACGTCTTCTTCCTCTTCCTGCCGCCCGTCAGACTCCATTGGCTGCGGCGCTGGCTGCGCGGTCGCTGACACTGACGCTACCGCGGGCGACGGCTGGTGCGAAATGCCCATCAGCTGCGTCTGCATCTGCTGCAGCACCTGCATCATGTGCGCTTGTTGCTGTTGTTGCGCCCGCATTTCCCGCTGCTGCGCCTGCATCTGCTCCTGCTGCTGCATGACCATCCGCTGCAGCTGGTCCTGCATCGATGCGCCCGCGGATGCCGTCACCGGAGGCGCCACCGACGCAGACGGGACCGCTGCAGAGGGAACAGACGCAGAAGAAACCGGCTGCCCCGCTCCGCTACCCTCGACCGGGGCCTGGATAAGACTCGCCAGTGAAGGCGGGGGTACATCAAATTTTCCGACAATCTTCTTAACAGCTAGTGACACGCGAGCTTCGTCCTCCTCATACACGAGCATTAGGATCGCCAAGACCCGCTGCAGATCCAAACCCGCCACCTCAAGTATCGTGGCGCCGATCGCCTCGGCGAGTACTGCGCGGGCCCTGTCTGTGACGGCCTCTTCGCATGTGCCGAATAACGTGGAGCAGAAAGACTCCATTTCACGCACGCGGAACTTCCTTTTGGAAGGTGGCTCATAGGCAAAGGATCGAGTCCAGGCCTCGCGGAGCACAGAAGGGAACCTGTAGTCCCACCTGTCGGCATTCGGCAGCGGCGAAGACATGGAAAAACTTGAATTTCTCTTTGAACCAACCACACCCTGAAGGCTGTGTTAAGTTCTCTAATCGACTTTTCGTGGTGCATCAACTCCCTCAGTGAAACTGTGAGTGGGACAATTTTCTAATGCTGGGTTTCGAGGTCGGAAAACCTATTTGGACAATTTCAATTTCCCGAGGTGGGACAATTTTCTAATGCTGGGTTTCGAGGTCGGAAAACCTATTTGGACAATTTCCCGAGGTGGGACAATTTTCCAATGCTGGGTTTCGAGGTCGGAAAACCTATTTGGACAATTTCCCGAGGTGGGACAATTTTCTAATGCTGGGTTTCGAGGTCGGAAAACCTATTTGGACAATTTCCCGAGGTGGGACAATTTTCCAATGCTGGGTTTCGAGGTCGGAAAACCTATTTGGACAATTTCCCGAGGTGGGACAATTTTCTAATGCTGGGTTTCGAGGTCGGAAAACCTATTTGGACAATTTCCCGAGGTGGGACAATTTTCTAATGCTGGGTTTCGAGGTCGGAAAACCTATTTGGACAATTTCCCGAGGTGGGACAATTTTCCAATGCTGGGTTTCGAGGTCGGAAAACCTATTTGGACAATTTCCCGAGGTGGGACAATTTTCCAATGCTGGGTTTCGAGGTCGGAAAACCTATTTGGACAATTTCCCGAGGTGGGACAATTTTCCAATGCTGGGTTTCGAGGTCGGAAAACCTATTTGGACAATTTCCCGAGGTGGGACAATTTTCCAATGCTGGGTTTCGAGGTCGGAAAACCTATTTGGACAATTTCCCGAGGTGGGACAATTTTCCAATGCTGGGTTTCGAGGTCGGAAAACCTATTTGGACAATTTCCCGAGGTGGGACAATTTTCCAATGCTGGGTTTCGAGGTCGGAAAACCTATTTGGACAATTTCCCGAGGTGGGACAATTTTCTAATGCTGGGTTTCGAGGTCGGAAAACCTATTTGGACAATTTCCCGAGGTGGGACAATTTTCCAATGCTGGGTTTCGAGGTCGGAAAACCTATTTGGACAATTTCCCGAGGTGGCACAAGCGTGTTCTGGCCGAGATCACGCGTGTGCACCTCTCAAAGTGACAGAACTTTGACGTCTCCGTCCAAATTGTGGCAGCACACGTGTGTTCTTGCCGAGAACACGCTTGTGCCGCCGGGTGCGAGCTGGTCGCACAAGCGTATTCTGGCCGGTCGCAATTTTGTTGGATGCAATTTGCCCGGCAGCTGGACGTTTTTCCATTTTAGTCAGGTGGAGGCACAAGCGTGTTCTGGCCGAGATCACGCGTGTGCACCTCTCAAAGTGACAGAACTTTGACGTCTCCGTCCAAATTGTGGCAGCACACGTGTGTTCTTGCCGAGAACACGCTTGTGCCGCCGGGTGCGAGCTGGTCGCACAAGCGTATTCTGGCCGGTCGCAATTTTGTTGGATGCAATTTGCCCGGCAGCTGGACGTTTTTCCATTTTAGTCAGGTGGAGGCACAAGCGTGTTCTGGCCGAGATCACGCGTGTGCACCTCTCAAAGTGACAGAACTTTGACGTCTCCGTCCAAATTGTGGCAGCACACGTGTGTTCTTGCCGAGAACACGCTTGTGCCGCCGGGTGCGAGCTGGTCGCACAAGCGTATTCTGGCCGGTCGCAATTTTGTTGGATGCAATTTGGTGCTGTAGACGCGGGTTCAATCCCGGCAGCTGGACGTTTTTCCATTTTAGTCAGGTGGAGGCACAAGCGTGTTCTGGCCGAGATCACGCGTGTGCACCTCTCAAAGTGACAGAACTTTGACGTCTCCGTCCAAATTGTGGCAGCACACGTGTGTTCTTGCCGAGAACACGCATGTGCCGCCGGGTGCGAGCTGGTCGCACAAGCGTATTCTGGCCGGTCGCAATTTTGTTGGATGCAATTTGGTGCTGTAGACCCGGCAGCTGGACGTTTTTCCATTTTGTAGTCAGGTGGAGGCGGGGCAAATACCATTCTCACACAAAAAAACAAATTTTCACCGTTCTCACACAAGTTTCAACAAACCTTACCATTCTCACACGGTCGCAACAATTTTTACCATTCTCACACAAGCTCCGACAAATGTTACCATTCTCACACAGTCGCAACAAATGCTACCATTCTCACACAGTCGCAACAAATACCAAAGACCAGAGAGGCGACGCCACTCAAATTCTAAGATTATAAGACCCCAAACTTTCCAAAGGGCCAAAGTGACTTGAATTGCAATGTGTCAATTTTGGGCATTCTCACCCGGGGAATACGCGTAAAGTAGTCGGGGTTGATTCGTGCTGAGCGGCGTGCTCTTCCCGGGAGTCCCGCCTGCCGGGAGCGTGCTGCCCGTCGAAAGCGCGCGCCAGGTCGAAGGCGAGCAGCATGTGAATCGGCCTTTTTTCCGGTTGATTGCCGCCGTCACGGTGCAGAGCTGCTTCTCTGTGCCTCTCCCTACCGGAAGCCTCCGGACTGAGGAGTCCATCGATGGAGGAACGTGGGGCGGTCTTTGATAATGGTCTCCACTATCTTCCAAAGGGCGGGTGAGTGCGTTCTTGTGGCGAATCCCCAGAAGGCCCGAGGGGCTTTTTGGGGGGCCCGTCCGACGGGGAGTGACTGGTCTAAACGGTGGCTTCGGCAGTCCACACTGCAGCATCTGCCCAAGTGTTGGTAAGTGGTGGTACCGGCCAAATACCTGACTCAGCCCGGGGCTCTGGAGTGCAATGAGAGCTCCAGCCGGGGCTCCGGGCCCACACTGTCTCGAGCGCTCTTCGCTCTGCGGTTGGGGTCCTGATTGGCTTCGCTTCATGGAACCGTCGTGACTCTGGCGCCCCAGGCTTCCCTGCTGCATCACCCTCGCCGCCTGCGTGGTTGCAGCCTCACCGAGTGACCGACCCTCACTGAGGCTCGGTAGACTGCAGCGGGCCCCAGTGCACAGGGCAAAGCAGGTGCCAGGAAAACCCAAAATATGCCCAGAAAACTTCGAAACTGAAGAAATTGGGGCGAAAAGTATCCTGAATGGGCTGGGAACCCCCCCCAAAAAAAAGAGCTACAAAAGGCTACAAAAAGCTACGCTGTAGCTACTGGGGGGGGCTAATTACTATTGAACCGTATAATACAATTGAACCGTATAATACATTTGAACTTTTTTTTCGGGGAATCGGCGCATCCCAACCGTATAATACAATTGAATTGTAATGTTACTGTACGGCTGACACTTTCGCACTGCCGTTGAGTGTGAACCAGTCAGTGAGGCGGTTTCAGGGCCGTTTTCGTTTCGGCTTTTTTTTGGAAAAGTCATGTTGGACCTCCAAAGCGGAGAAGAAATCTTAAAACGAGGTTTTGGTGTGCATTCCGAACCCGGGTCTTCCAAAGGTTTTGAGCATGATCATGATGATGTCGCTGATGCCGGTGCTCGTGCCAAAGTCTTGGAGCTGGCTGTGTGTGCGGGGATCATGAAGCAGCAATGGGCCGGCAATCGCAGTGTGGCGGTGGCTCCGGAGCTGCTGAGCCAGCTCCGGAGTTGAGCTTCGGAGCCAGCCGGAGACACTGCCAATCGTGACCGTGGCCCGGCATGGGGGCGATGGCCCATCGGATGGGACATCTTGTTATGCCCAGATTTATCGGTGGTGCCCGTCTGCCGCCAGCGCTCTCTGTCAAAAAGAGAAAGCAGTAAGTTCGTCGGACTGCGGTCGCCATGCTGTTGGAAACTCTGATACTGAGCAACCGCCCCAGAAAAAGTGAACCTTAGGCCCAAGTTAGGGCACTCTCTTGCCAAGAGTCTTAGCAGGAGCCTCGCCAGGTGTTGGTGGAAACACCCACGGCCTGCGGTATTTCCGACCCGGTGCACGAGAAATCAGGGCTCGGAGTCCGAACTGCGGGCTCGAACCTTTCGCTTGTTGCGTGAAGGTTTTCCCTTCAGTTTTTGCTCGGAGTTGCGTTGTACTGTCATTTAGTCCCGACAACAACGTGTTTCTAACAGGCAAGCTGCACTTCAATTGTAATACACTAGTGTTTTTTGGGGGGGGTCTGAGACCCCCCAATTCCACGCCGTGTATCGTTATATTACAATTGAACTCAATTGTAATTGGCCCCCCCCAGTAGCTGTAGCTTTTTGTAGCTAAACCTCACACTGCCCTGTAGCTTTCTAATCATTTTGTGTGTACACGCGACTGTGTGAGAATGGTAGCATTTTGTTGCGACTGTGAGAGAATGGTAAGAAATTGTTTGGACTGTGTGAGAATGGTAGCATTTGTTGCGACTGTGTGAGAATGGTAGCATTTGTTGCGACTGTGTGAGAATGGTAGCATTTGTTGCGACTGTGTGAGAATGGTAGCATTTGTTGCGACTGTGTGAGAATGGTAGCATTTGTTGCAACCGTGTGAGAATGGTAAGAATTGTTGAAAAAGTGTGAGAATGGTGTTTGCCCCGGTGGAGGCACAAGCGTGTTCTGGCCGAGATCAGTCGTGTGCACCTCTCAAAGTGACAGAACTTTGACGTCTCCGTCCAAATTGTGGCAGCACATGTGTGTTCTTGCCGAGAACACGCTTGTGCCGCCGGGTGCGAGCTGGTCGCACAAGCGTATTCTGGCCGGTCGCAATTTTGTTGGATGCAATTTGGTGCTGTAGACGCGGGTTCAATCCCGGCAGCTGGACGTTTTTCCATTTTAGTCAGGTGGATGCACAAGCGTGTTCTGGCCGAGATCACGCGTGTGCACCTCTCAAAGTGACAGAACTTTGACGTCTCCGTCCAAATTGTGGCAGCACACGTGTGTTCTTGCCGAGAACACGCATGTGCCGCCGGGTGCGAGCTGGTCGCACAAGCGTATTCTGGCCGGTCGCAATTTTGTTGGATGCAATTTGCCCGGCAGCTGGACGTTTTTCCATTTTAGTCAGGTGGAGGCACAAGCGTGTTCTGGCCGAGATCACGCGTGTGCACCTCTCAAAGTGACAGAACTTTGACGTCTCCGTCCAAATTGTGGCAGCACACGTGTGTTCTTGCCGAGAACACGCTTGTGCCGCCGGGCGGAGAAAGTGCCCTTGAGCTAACCTTGCGACTCAACCACGTTGCCACGTGTTGCGAAATTTTTTTTTCTGGAGCGCGGGACACTGTACAAGCCATGTTGGTACAGCGGGGCTACCGGTATCCGGTTGCTTCCGGAGCGGGAGCCCAAAAAAATGCTTCTTCAGCACACAGTGAACGCCAGCCCTTTTTTTCTTTTTAGATGAGGCACCTTTTCCTTCTATCCTGTCTTCTTTGGAGAACAAAAAGGAAAGGAGAGGAAAAATGCGACAGCGCGTGGTCTTCAGACAATTTTTAAAATGTCGTGGTAGAGTTTCTTCGCCTGGTCGGACCTGCCCTGTAAAGCAGGCCAGCCAGGTCACAGTGAAGGTGGCGTTCACTGTGCTGAAGAAGCATGCATTGGGACTACCGCTCCGGGAAAGCAACCGGACGTAGGCAACCCCGCTGTACCAAAATGGCAAATCCAGTGTCCCGCGCTCCAAAAAAATAACCGCCGCCCGCAAACCCGGAGTCCGAGGACCGGACCGGACTGCTTCGGGCCGCCTGCCAGGACTTCTTCCACCAGAAAATGACGGAAAACGTCCGGCAGTTACCGCAGCAAGAAGTACGTGCTCGGCTAAAGGCCGGCGCGGGGCGAAACTGGAAGCAGTAGTTATAGTTCGGGAAACCGTAAGGCTTAAGGGCACGAGGATCCCAAAGCAGAAGAACGCAGCTGCTCCACCGACGGCGAAGACACCGAAGGCGGCGGTACAAACCCCGTCTGCCGTCGCAGCTGCTTTAGGCGTCAAACCCATCACCGCGTTCTTCGCTGCCAGAGGACCCTTGCCACCTCCATCTGCGTCGGAGCCCTCGTCCGCGAACAAGCCTGCGGTCACTGTCAAGCCGACAATTGCAAAGGGGCAAGCAACGACAACCTCGAAAGCGCGCTGTTCGAAGTCGAGCGAGAAGGTTGCTGCCAAGCCGGCACCAACCCCGAAAGTGCAAAGCTCGAACAGAAAAGCTGCTGCCAAGCCAGCTCCGAAGGGCTCAACTGCTAAGGGGCAGACATCCGCCCCGACAGCCACGAAGAAGACGAACAAAAAGAAGAAGTTTGGTGCAACTGGAGAGGCAGCCTTTGCCGCCATAGACGAAGTGCTGAAGCAGATGAGCCTGCATCCTCGTCACGTATATGGGTGGAGCTCGGACGACGGATCGACGATGAGTCGGATGACAGGTTGCGACAACGGTGCCGCGGCGTTGATGGGGAAGGCGGCTGGGCGGTCTCTGGCGATGAGCATGGACGCTGCACACAGAATGCAGGTCAAGATGAAAATCTTGCTAGACTGCCCAGCGTTTAAAGACATGACGTCTGTGCTCCGCCAGATTAACAGCATCTTTCGGGGAAGCAATCTTCTTCGCCGGGCTCTCGAGGACGCGATGGGCCATAAGATGCCAAAGCCGGACGCGAGCTGGCGCATTCGTTGGATGAAGAAGTGGGAGAGGTCTTTCGCCAAGGGTCATTTCCCATTATAGTACACACTTTCTTAGAGTTACCCATTATAGTACATACCTCTTAGAGTTACCCAAGATAGTACATGTTTCCTTAGAGTTGCCCATTATAGTACATGTTTCCTTAGAGTTGCCCATTATAGTACACACACTTGAAACTCCTGGAAGGCCCCCAGAAATGCAAGAAAAATGCACAGAAACCGTAGTTTTTGCTTTTTCTTCGTTTTTTTTAGAGACCCCCCTTTCCCCAGCCGTGGCCCAGGCACGGGCTGCTGGTTGGGTGAAATACCAAAAGAGTACGGTTTCCTGACTCGGACCTGAGTTTGTGCCCAAAACTTGAGTTCCAAACTTGGGTCCCAAACTTGGGTCCCAAACTTGGGTCCCAAACTTGGGTCCCAAACTTGGGTCCCAAACTTGGGTCCCAAACTTGGGTCCCAAACTTGGGTCCCAAACTTGGGTCCCAAACTTGGGTCCCAAACTTGGGTCCCAAACTTGGGTCCCAAACTTGGGTCCCAAACTTGGGTCCCAAACTTGGGTCCCAAACTTGGGTCCCAAACTTGGGTCCCAAACTTGGGTCCCAAACTTGGGTCCCAAACTTGGGTCCCAAACTTGGGTCCCAAACTTGGGTCCCAAACTTGGGTCCCAAACTTGGGTCCCAAACTTGGGTCCCAAACTTGGGTCCCAAACTTGGGTCCCAAACTTGGGTCCCAAACTTGGGTCCCAAACTTGGGTCCCAAACTTGGGTCCCAAACTTGGGTCCCAAACTTGGGTCCCAAACTTGGGTCCCAAACTTGGGTCCCAAACTTGGGTCCCAAACTTGGGTCCCAAACTTGGGTCCCAAACTTGGGTCCCAAACTTGGGTCCCAAACTTGGGTCCCAAACTTGGGTCCCAAACTTGGGTCCCAAACTTGGGTCCCAAACTTGGGTCCCAAACTTGGGTCTCAAACGCGGTGCACCGTGCTGCACGCGAGGAAAACCCGGCTGAGGGGAATTGATGCCTGTTGTGTTTCAGTTTTTGATCGGCATGGCAGCAAACCTTGCCATTTTGGTCCTTGATTCGATGAGAGTCTGGATTTGCTAACCGAACCTGGTTCTGCAGAAACTTGGACACAACTTGGACTCAAAACTTGGACCCGCACTCAAGTTAGAACAAAGTACTCTTTTGGGCACAAACAGGAAAAGGTGCTGTTTTGGGCACAAACTCGGGAAACGTACTGTTTTGGACCTTATCCCAGCCTCGTTTTGCCCGGGCTTCGTTCCGCCCCACAGGACAGAACAGAACAGGATAAGAGACCGTACCAGAGCAAAACGTACTATCATGGACAACTCTAAGGAAACATGTACTATCTTGATCAACTCTAAGGAAAGATGTACTATCTTGATCAACTCTAAGGAAAGATGTACTATCTTGATCAACTCTTAGGAAACATGTACTATCTTGATCAACTCTAAGAAAAACCGTACTATCTTGGGATGTACTATAATGGGCAACTCTAAGGAAACATGTACTATCTTGATCAACTCTAAGAGGTATGTACTATAATGGGTAACTCTAAGGAAACATGTACTATCTTGATCAACTCTAAGAAAAACCGTACTATCTTGGGTATTGACTCCTTTCGCCAACGCTTGCACCCCTGGCATGCGGGAGGGATGGCTGGCTGTATTGAGTGACAGGGAACTCTTCAGCCGGGCGAAGACGAAGAAATCAAAAAAAAAAAGCCAAGCTGCAGACATGGAGGTAAAGCTTCTGAAAAGAGGAAAGCTCTGTGACCGCTTGAAGAAAGCCTCCTTCGCTTCGGATCTGAAGTATTTGCACGAATTGTTTCGTACAATTGCCTCCCCGCAGCTTGTTGCCCAGCTTGAAGCAGGACTGGCTTGCGAGATAGAAGGAGCCGTTCGCAATACTCAAATGCGACTGTGCAAAATGGCCATCGACAACACCGTTCCGAAAAGGTTTCGGGCTATTCACCAGGACATAACCAAACTTATGGTCCCGGAAGTAGTTCTTTCGGAACACGTGGTGCTTGCGAACCTGGTCGTAAGCTGTGTTCTCTGCAAAGAGGCGGAACTACGGCAACCAGGCTTCAGGAATGACGCGTGGGAGAGTCTGTGCTCCTTTGCTGACGTACCGCCAAAGAGTCTGTTGCAGGAGTGGCAGACTCTAAAGGCTGCAGCCATAGCCTTCAAGAAGAGTTCGGGCGCACCGAACCCATTGCAGTTCTGGTCGGAGCGACTGGCCTCGTACGCGGACATGACAGAAAATGTCCCGCGCGTGGTGCAAGTTGCCATCTGCTGCACGTGCGCTAGTAGCGCCGGCGTAGAGCGTGACTTCGGTCAGATGCGGGCGCGACTGCCCTCAGTACGCAACCGGACGAAAGTGCCAAGCGTCAGTGCAGAGCTGATGTTGGTGAAAAACGGTCCGAGGGATGATGCTGCTGCAAGGGAGCTCATCGAGACCGGAAGTAGACTTTGGTGGGCGCAGAAACGTCGACGGGCCGCTGGTGACGGCCGGAAGAAGACAGAACCGGCTCCAGATTCCAAGTGGGAAAAACTGGAGGCAGTTAATGTCAGGTTTGCCGCTGACGGAAAGACTCTCTTCGATAAGGCAGTTTTAGTGTTGACTGCATTTGAAGAAGAAGAAGAAGTTGAAGAAGTTGAAGAAGATGAAGAAGAGACAGAGGAAGATTCTACGTCTTGCGGTTCGTCCTCCTCTTCCCTTTCCTCGTCCTCGTCCTCGTCCTCGTCCTCGTCCCCGTCTTCGTCCCGGTCCGACGAATGAGCAGAGGTGACGCAGAGATTTCTCGTTGCAAGAACGTTAGTGTCGAGCAAACGACATCCCTTGAGTTCAGCTCGGGTTCTGTTATTGCAGAAACAAAAACAAATGATTTTGCTAGCGTATTCTGGAGGAAACTAGCTTCACGATCACATACTAACCGCGGCATACTTTTTGTGCAAGCCCGACGCTGGGAGACAGTCTCGTCTGATGACGCAGAAGCCTTCGTGCTCTCGCCGTTTTTTTCTTAGCTCTTAGCAAGGTGCAATAAGACCATCCTGTACAGGCATGGAACGACCAAACACATCCACTCCCCGATGGTGCAGATGAGCTTAATTTGCAACCAACCGAGCTACAGCAGTGAGCCTTGGCCAGTGGCGAACGAGGGTGGCAGGCTCGTCTACAAAGTGTGTCTGAGCCCTTCATGAGGTAGAGCCGATGAACATGCATGAGCTTCGAGTATTGTCTGCGGGTCATCGCGCCTGTCCCGTGTTCCAGCGAGCATACCTTTCTGCAAAAACCTAGAGACAAGTCAATATCGAAAGCCCTGGTGAAGTTCAGACGTGCTAATGACTCGTCAAGCGAAGGACATTTCGTACCATAAACGGCTAACAGGACAATTCTGCTGGAAATCTCAGCTAGCTTGCCAAGCCAGCATCCCTTCTACCGTGCGCCGGATGGAGCCCTCCCGGACCTTCCCCTGTCACACAGCATCACGCGGCGTAAAAAGACCAATATCGACCGTCACACAGCATCACACGACGTAACCAGGCCAAATTCGACCGTCACAAACCGCCAAATTCGACCGTCCCACAGTGTAAGCCTGTAAGGCCACCTGTTTGTTGTGTACCGTACCGTGCCCCGGGGGGGCTGCCCCCCGGACCCCCCATGCAAGCAGTTTGATTTACCGTACCGTTCGGCGGGGGGTGAAGCTCGGACCCGGAGTCGTGCGGGTAGGGCCATGTACTTGCATTTTTACTGAAACCTACCTACCGGTAAAACCTGGCGGCGAAGGTGGTCTGTAGGGAAAAAGTCAGCGAAAAAAAAATTTTTTTGAGTGCCGGAATGACCTAAAAACCGCGCTTCGTAAATTTTTTTTCGCCCCAATTTCCCAGGAGGTTTTGACCATTTCACCTTAGAGAATCTGGTGTCCACCCAAAAAAACCTAAAACCCCTGCTTGGCCCTTGGCCCCGAGGCCCAGATCTTATGTTCCACCCTGCCCCCCCCCTTCCCAGGAGACGTGCGCGTGCGGGGGCGCTGGGGCATGGGCGACCCGGACGCTGTCCGGGAAGAGGACAGGCGTCAAGGACGCGGAGGACGAAGCCGGGGGACTTCGCCTCGCCGCCGTGCCTCTCCCTTGGCCGGCCGAAGCAGGGGCCGAAGGGCTGCGCCGCCCAGTCGCCAGCCGAGCGGCCAAGGCCCGGGCCGCCGCCGCTATACCGGCGCCCCGGCCTCGCCCCATACCCGCGAACGACTTCCGCCTGACTACGGAGGCCGGAGTCCCAACTGGCGACCGGGACGCGGGGCGCTTAGCAGGGGTCCCCGGTGTTCCACACACAGCATTCAGCAAGCTCTGACAAGCTTGGCTGACGGGTGGGCGCGGGTCCGGCGAGCAGGCTGCCCCCGCCGGGGTGTGAGCGTTGCCGCCCGGCCCAGCGGCGGGGGTCGCCGACTCTGACGGCCCCCCCGGCCCCGGGGCGGGAGGACTGGGGCACGGGAGGTGCGCCCCCCCCAGGCACTGCCTGTCGGGAACGACGCTTCCGACGGAGTGCCCCATGCTAGGCCCGAAGGGGGCGTCTCCCACCCGGCGAGGGGGTCTTCGGCGCTGTGGGGCTGCTTGCGGCGCCTGGCCGCCGGCGTGTCGACCGGCGAGCGCGACGCAGGGCGCTTGTCGCCGGGGACCAAGCCGGCCCCTGGAGTGCCGGGCCCGACCCCCGGGGACGGGCCGTTCCGGGCAGGCCCGGCCCCCGCGACCGGCGGCAAGCCAGTTCCGGCGCCCCCCTCTCTGGGGCTGACTTCCGCTGGGGCCGCGGCCAGGCCGGACCTGCCGTTCGTGGCCGACCCGTTCCCGAGGCCGGCCTCCGAGGGTGCCTCCGGTTGGCCGGGTTCGGCGCTCGCGTCCGGCGCGTCGCTCGCCGGCTGGCCCGCCAGCGACACGTCGCCCCCGGGCCCCCCGTTGCCGGAGCCCGGGCCGCTCCTGTCACCCCCGTCGCGATCGTCGCCTCCGCCGCGGCCCCCCACGTCGCCCGACTCCGATTCACCATCAGAGTCCGACTCGTCGGAGTCCGGGAAAGGCTCGGCAGCCGAGGATCCGCTCGCAGCCAGGTCCGCAGCGTGACGGAACCGACGGCGCTCCCGCCGGAGCTTACGCTCCGCGGTCTGGGCGTCGGCTGCCCTGTCGCCCGCCCGCCCCGCCGGCGCTCCCGCGGGTTCTACCCGGTCGGCCCCCTCGATAGCGTCGGGGGAACCGGCCTGGTCTGCCGCGTCGCGAGCTGCGCCGGCTGCGACCGGGGCGGCCTCCCTGTGGGGCGCGGCAGGACCCACCGGGTCGCCCTCGCCGCACGAGGCGGCGGGGACGACCTGGTCTGCCCCGCCTACAGGGGGGGGCCAATTACAATTGAGTTCAATTGTAATATAACGATACACGGCGTGGAATTGGGGGGTCTCAGACCCCCCCCAAAAACACTAGTATATTACAATTGAAGTGCAGTTTGCCTGGTAGAAATTGGCTGGTAACTTGGTTGTCTTGGTCCGGCCTGGTGCCAGGTAAGGAACCCGCGGCCTCCGGATTACATCGCGATGTCTCCTCCGACCACTGGGCACGTCTTTCGTGTAAATGTCGTCGGTCGCTCTCAACTTAGGGCTGTCGGCGGACGCAAACGGAAAAAGGGATGGACAAAAGCGCTCGGTGATGCCACTGATGAGGTGCCTCTTGACTTGAGGCTGGCTATGCTAAAGAAGAAAACAAAAGGGCTGAAATCTGATGGCTTGTTCAAAAGGAGCATTGAGATTTGTCTTAGAGCATCGTGGTTTTACTGAGGCTGCCCCCATCTTACTGACTCCGGGAGGCATTCGTCACAGTAGTCGAAGTCGCAGTCCTTGCAAAACCAGGACCGCTCACCTGCAGCAGCATCCTGACCAACTTTTTGGTCTTCATGCCACTGACACCCCTTCCTGTCACAAAACCACTCGCTTTCGGGCCGCCGACAGAAGAAAGCGCCACAACCGCACTGCGGAACGACCTGGTGGATAACCAGGCATTCTCGTCCCAACCGTCGGCCGACATAGCGGCATAATTTGCGCGTGCGGGCCACGCCAACAGCAACGGAAACAGCGAAACGATCATGCCCAAAACTTTTGGCAGCCCCATGCTTGTTACAAATTTCGTATTGTTCCTCAAATAATTCTTTTCACTGCAGTGGTCTATCATGCCATTAGTCAAAACAGAAAAAAAGCCAGCAGAAATGCCAGGCCTTGTGCACAATCGTAGTGTAACAGTGACCACACAAACAGTTCAATTGTAATATACGGTTGGAGTGCGCCGATTTCCCAAAAAAAAAGTTCAATTGTAATATACAGTTCAATTGTAATATACGGTTCAATAGTAATTAGCCCCCCCCAGTAGCCCGGCAGGAACCCCCGCGTCCCCGGGCAGCGACAGTGCCCTGGGCCGGGACGCAGGCGGAGGCAGGCTCCCGTCCCGAGGGGAAGCAGGGGACGACGCCGTCCTGTTCGACGCGCTGACGAACAGGACACGGTCGCAAGCGGGAGCCATGGAAGCCTCGCGCTCGAAGGCGGCCTCCTCACCCTGCTCCGCCCCCCTCGGAGCAGGGTGAGGGGCGGCGGGGCCCGCCTGCAGGACGGGCTGGATCGGGGCCCCGAAAGGGCCCGGTGCCGCGAACGGGAAGCCCTGTTGGGGGCCACCCAGAGCCGGCTGGGCCTGGGGCCTCTCCGCCTGCCACCGCAGGCAGAGCTCGCGCATGTGGCGGAGGCCCCCGTCTCCCACCGCCACATGGGCCACGACGAGCGAGTCGCGGCCTTGGGTCACGGCATCCTTGCGATGCCGGGCCCGGTGCTGGGCTTCCTCCCCGGCGGTGGTGCTGAGCCTACCGCACACGAGGCAAAGAGCCTCCACCGGGGTGGGGGCCCAGCTGTTGAACTCGCGGAGGAGTTGGGCTTCCAGCTCCCCCGCGCGTTCTTGCGCCCGGCGGACCTCCCGCCGGGCGGCCAGCACCTGCGGGAGCAGCGGGCCCTCCGGCAGGTCGTCGTCCGCGAACGGCCCGGCGGCCTGAACGCCTTGGCTGCGCCGAGCTGGCGCGGCCGTCGTCTGTGCTGTCTGTTGTGTTGGTTTGGGGTGGAAAGAGCGGTTGGGGTATTGGGGGTGAACAGGAAAGCGTACCTGCCCCGGGCGCGGGTGCCGATTCGGGCACCTATATTACAATTGAACTCAATTGTAATAGGCCCCCCCCAGTAGGCCGGTGCTCCTCTCTAGAGGACGCGGAGGAGGTCCTCCAGAAGCTGGCGGAGCGAGCGGTGGGGCGCCTGCAGGTGCTGCAGAGAGGCGTGGTCCAGGGGGACTGGGAGTCGGCCGAGGTGTTCGAGAGGGCCCTCACGGTAGACGACGAGGTGCCCCTCTTCATGGCACGGGCGGAAGAGAAGGCGCACGCCCACGCACGAAAGCACCGGTTTCGACCGCCCCAGACGCACGAACCCCCGCAGCACCCCCAAACGCACAACCGACCAGCCCCCTCAAACGCGCAAACCCGCCACACCCCCCCCCGCAGGCACCGCAAACCGGGTGGCGACAGCAAGAGGGGCGGGGCGAAAGCCCACTAGTGGTGAAGTGGGCGCCTTTGGCCTACACAGCTCTTCGCTGTCCGGACCCGCCGGCCACGGGACTCAAGGAGTCCGGAGGTCCGCCCAAGGGGCGGCCCCGCATGGTCGAAAAACCCCTCTCGAAGCGGGAGGTCAGGCAGGTTCGGTTGGATGCGGAGAAGCACCTGTCGCGGGCTCTCGCCTCCTCGACATGGCGCGGGGTGGAGTCCACGCACCGCAGTGTGAGACTTAGCTATAGCTAGCTGATAGCTAGCTATAGCTAGCTAGCTATAGCTGAAAATAGCTAAAATAGCTAAAATAGCTGACTGAGCATTTTCAATGGAAATGTCACTATTCCGACTGTTTTCTCGGATTTTGTGCCGTTTTCCACAGTTTACCGGGATTGTTCAGGCAGATGATCAGCATGAGGTTCACACCGTGCTACCCCCCCCCCCCCCTTCATCGGGCTTCCCCCCTGTAGACTACTGCACAGTAGGACTGGACCTGGGTCTGGCTTGCTGCACTCTGGCAGTCTCTGCTAACAATGCTGGTAGACTTGTATCGTAGTGCCTGGGGGGAAACCCGACGCACCACAAACAATCCTTTTCATTTCCGGGTCCATTTCTCGCATCGGAGCTGATCGCGAGCAGGAATTCGAAAAACGTCTGCCACGTGGAGTCACGGTGGACCAGCCAAGAAATGTCACCAGCCAGGGATCGATTCCTGTCCTTCCCACTGCAAACCTGTGGTTTCCAAGCCCGGTGCCTGCATCTTGTAAGGACCCCCGAACCACGCACATACTGGATGGTCCCTGGTCTCTTTTTCACGGATCTCTTCATCAGAGCTCATCGCGAGCAAAAAGTCGTCGAAAAAGGTCTGCTGCGTGAACCAGTAACATAATGCCACCACCAGGGGATCGATACCCGTCCTGCTCAATGCACACCGGGTGGTTTCCAAGCCCGGTGCCTGCATCTTGTAAGGACCCCCGAACCACGCACATACTGGATGGTCCCTGGTCTATTTTTCACGGATCTCTTCATCAGAGCTCATCGCGAGCAAAAAGTCGTCGAAAAAGGTCTGCTGCGTGAACCAGTAACATAATGCCACCACCAGGGGATCGATACCCGTCCTGCTCAATGCACACCGGGTGGTTTCCAAGCCCGGTGCTCTGCATCTTGTAAGAACCCACGGACCACGCACATACTGGATGGTCCCTGGCCTATTTTTCACGGATCTCTTCATCGAAGCTGATCGCGAGCAAAAAGTCGTCGAAAAAGGTCTGCTGCGTGAACCAGCAACATAATGCCACCACCAGGGGATCGATACCCGTCCTGCTCAATGCACACCAGGTGGTCTCCAAGCCCGGTGCTCTGCATCCTGTAAGAACCCACGGACCACGCACGTAGTGTTTGATTCCCGGGTCTATTTTTCACGGATCTCTTCATCGGAGCTGTTCGCAAGCAAAAATTCGTCGGAAAAGGTCTGCTATGTGGACCAGCGGGAAAATGTCGCCAACCAGGGGATCGAAACACGTGGCGGCTTCCACGCCCGGCGCCCTGCAACTTGTAAAGGGCCCCGAACCACGCACATAGTTTTTCGTCTCCGGGTCTATTCTTCACGGATCTCTTCATCGGAGCTGAAAACGAGCAAAAACTCGTCGAAAAAGGGTTGCTACATGGACCAGCGGGAAAATGTCACCAGCCAGGAAATCGATACCCTGCACATGCCGTGACACGGCCCGGAGAGGGCGGGGGGGGTACCAGGGGGGGGTTGGGCGACTCTGAAAACGAGAACGAGGCAGAAAATCTGGTTTCGTCGCATTTTTTTTGCATTTTTGGGCACCTTCCTGAGGTTTTTTGACGAAAAAGACGTGAACATATTTTCAGTCGTCTGGGCAGCTATTTTAGCTATTTTAGCTATAAATAGCTAAAAATAGCTAGCTGGCCAAATAGCTAGCTAAGTCTCACACTGCGCACCGCCGCATGTTGGAGTTCAGAGGCGAGTGGGAGGCAGCTACCGGGGAAAAGCTGTCGAAAGCGGAAGCAACGATCCTCTGGGTAAGCCGGAAGCTACACGGCTCGAAAGAAATACCCGGGATCTCGATGTCGACAGCGCTGCAGTACGTGCAGAACGTGAAGTCGGCGGAAAAGCGGGTAGGGGTCCCGTTGGACTCGCAGGCCCTGCGCGATTTCGAGCGCTCGCTCAAGAGGCAGGGTGCACTGCGCCCGCAGAAGCAGGCTCTTCCGGCGACAGAGAAGGACGTGGCGAAGGCCATCGCGCGGGAGCGGCACACCGATACGATGCTGGCTCTGGCGTTGGCTTGGAGGGGTGCGGCCAGGCCCAGGGTGGCCGACGTGACCCACACTGACTGGGAATTGTCCCAACCTCACTGCCCCCAGTAGTCTCGGAAAAAGCGGGTGGGGAGAATCGAACTCCCGTCTCCACGGCCACAACGAGGTGTACTAACCACTATACGACACCCGCACGCTTTTTTTTTTTTTTTGGAGCGCGGGACACTGTACTCGACATGTTAGTACAGCGGGGCTGCCGGTATCCGGTTGCTTCCGGAGCGGGAGCCCAAAAAAATGCTTCTTCAGCACACAGTGAACGCCAGTCTCACTGCGACCTGGGCTGGCCTGCTAGCAAGCAGGTCCGACCAGGTAAAAAAACCCGCGATGCAGTGACACTACCCCCTGCACCAGGGTGGACCGCTTCGTCCGGTCGCGCCCCGCCAGATGAAATGACTATTCTTGCCACCCCCTGGGCTACTTGAAAGCTCAATTGGTGGAAGAAGTCCTGGCAGGCGGCCGAAGCGGTCCGGTCTTCACGGAGGGCGCTTTTGCGAGCTATTTGCCGCAACTCCGTGAGTGCTCCAGGACACCACGCTCCGAAGGTGTCCACGACTAGCGGGACAGCGAGCCATTCCCGAGGGTTTGGCTCGTTGTCTATTATGCCGCGGTACTTACCTTCTTTAACAGCTGTTGCGTAGGCTGTCGCCGCCCCCCCTGGCTTCTCCGCCGCCCGCTTAGCGTACTGGGGGTTCGAAGGCTGCAGGGGGAAGGTGACGGCGACGTCCAGCACAACGGTGGTGCCGTCCCGGACATAGCTGATGTCCGGGCGCTTCCGCTCCGTGTTCGAAAACACGGGGCGCTCGACCGCCGGGGCCAGCAAGCCACGGCGGGCGAAGTCAGCGATGACATCGCGGAGTGCGTTGTGCATTCTCGTCCGGCGCCCGCCGGAGAAGCAACTTCGCGCATGCACTCCGTCGACGTCTGCCGAGCCTGTCCCGCAGAGGCGACAGATGCTCGGCATGGGGGCGATGGGCAGCCCCAGCCGAAGCCGGATGGCCACTGCGAGCTCCGCGGGAGAAAGCCACAGCCTGGGGTCCGCCTCCGCGTTGCCATAAAGCCAAGCGGACGCATGTTGGGCGGAGCAGCTTTGGATCCGCGCCCGGACTTGGACCTGCTTCAGAGCCAGCGCCGACCCTTGAAGCCGGCCTGACCTGCCCAGCTCCTCAGTCATCGAGATAAGGAGGGCCTTGCGTCGCTCGTCATGAACTGTCGCGGACCACACTTTCTGTCCACGTCCCCCGTAGTTATCCCGTGCCTGCAGAACGTTCTGGATCTTCTCCAAAACGGATTCGAAGGGTGCAAGGCGCGGGTCTTCGAGGGACGCTAGGAAAGTGTCGTCCTCGTCCAGAAGCATGGCGTGCGGCAGCACGTAGGGGGTCACCAGGGACGGGAGGCAAGCCTCGCCGTCAAAGGTAGCCGCGATGTGCGCGATCGCCGCTGTGTCGGCGCAGGAGTGCAGGCCCAGGCCACCGAGCCTGACGGGAAGGGAAGCCAGAGCCCAGGCGGAAGCGTCCGTCTCGATGCCCGTGATCGTCGCCAGGCAAGACTGCGTGGCCTGATCGATGCACGCGAAGTCGAAGACAGCCCCCACAGCGCGCATGAGGTGGACGACGCTGACGAAGCCGGCGCAGAACTTCAGCAGAGTCAGAGCCACATGTGCGTCGGGGAGGGAGGCTATCATCCGCATCTTCCGCTCGGCGCTCTTGGCCGCTTCCTCCACGAAGGCGCGCATCGTCTCGGGGGAACCGCAGGGGACGCCGAGGTGCTGGATATCGTCCAGCGGAAAAGTCTCGATGCCTTGCAGGGCCTCGGGGATTGTGGCGCCGGGGGCAACGGACAGCCTGCACTTCCCCCGGTTCAGACTGAGCCCGACCGCGGCCGCTCTGTCCTCGAAGCCCTGCAGCCAGTGACCGAGGGTGTCGAGCTCACCCCCAGCCGCCCCGTCGTCCAGGAAGAACGTCAGGAGGTCAAGCCCCGCCTGGCTCAGCGCGCCATCCGTGGCCCTCGGGGCCGCCGGGGACCCCACCGGCGGCGGCGGTGGCACCGCTGGGTCCCCCGAACCTGGGGCCTGAGCCGGTTCTGGAGGGGTGGGCCGCCCCCCGGCGGCATCGAGAGGCTCCGGCTGGCCGAGCGACGCGGGGGCGGACTCGACGGGCGCCTGCGACGAAGCCGGGGCCGCCGGGACGGGTGGCTGCTCTCCGGGGTTCGGCGGCACGACGACATCGTGCATGACGAGGCTGAAGAGCAGCGGTCCCAAGGGGTCCCCTTGTTGGACTCCGCACTGGGAGGAGATACCCCGGTCGCCCACCACAAGCGCGGAGTGTTTCTCGTACGCCGCTAGTGCGTACCCCAACAGCTGGGGGGCGTGTCGGTTGACACTGCAGATGATCGCTTCCCGCCGCAGCGTGTTGAAGGCGTTCGCGAAGTCGATCTGCAGGATGCCCCTGTCGACCACGTCCCTGTCGCGGTACAGGGCCGCAACCCTGCGGATGGCGTGCACGCCAGCGTCGGCCCCCGCCTTAACGCTGACTCCGACTTGCCCACTCCGCAGAAGGACGTTCGCTCCCAGGTCCTTGATCGCCCGGTCGGAAGCGAGGACCTTGCCGGCCACCCGTCGCAGGATCTCTCCACACGCAATGGGCCTGATCCCGCCGGACTTCTTGACCAGCGGAACTAGCCTCGCCCCGAAGAGGTACGGTCGGGCGGCTGAAGCCACTCTGCCGGAAGAGAGGGCCCAGACGGCGTCCGCCACTGCCTCTTTGAACGACCCGGAGACGTCCCACAGGTCGAGCAGGTGCTGCGCAGAGAGGCCGGACGGCCCAGCGGCGGTGCCCTTCGGCATCTTCTTCAGCACGCGGCGGATAACGCCCGGGGAGGGCCTCGCTACGGCCACGGGCCGCAAGCTGCTTTTTTTTTTTTTTTTGAGTAAGCAACTACGGAAGACATGCAGGGGGCGAGAACTGCATTTACTTGTACGGGCAAGTCGTTCTTTTGTTCCTTTTGTCAAACTAGGAAAGAAGAAGGACGGACTCTTCCTGTGCATGGAGTAGAACTCCGACCGTGACTCATGCCACCATCGCCAGATAGTCGTTGTTAGAATAGCTTACCCTTAGGCTGCTAAATTGTCTGTCGGTAAAGATCGTCAGTCGGATCAGATTCGAACATTGTAGTGGCAGCGACAATAATCAATTCAATCTCTTAGTGTTATGTAGAAGGACCACCAACGAAAAGTTGATGGAACGCAGGCTGGGAGGACATGTGGAGGGACTAGAACTTAGGTCAGCCAGAGAAGGGGTGTTGCCCAGAACTGAGTCTACAACGTAGGGGGAGAAGGAGCATTCAGACAGTACCAGATTGTGACCAATCCATTAACAGAATCCGTTTCGTGAGTACAAGCGGCGAACTAACAGTAATCCGATCACTGAGAACATTGTAAAATATCCAATCACTGAGTGAGTTTGTAGAAGGATCCACCAACGTAAAGCTGATGGAAGCGCAGAATCAGGAGAGCGGTCAGGGGATACCTACCCAGTATGTCCCGCAAGGTCCATTTCTGCCTCGGCCAACGGAGAAGGTCGAGGTATCTGGCTGTGACCCGGCATTTTGTGAATAGGTGTTCGTAGGAGAAGCCGGAGCCACAAGCCCAGCAGTGCCCTTTATTGGATGCCGACAGTCCGGGGACAAATGACTCAGCGCAGAGGTGCCCGCAGAAATCTTGCATTCTCAGGTGAACGCTTGGGGACTGGTTGACTCGAAGCAGCGAAACCGCTACCTGAGTGAGCCGATTCCACCGATTGTCCACGAGAGGTCGGTGACCACCAGTGCAACGGTAATGCGGATGAGACATGTAGTCCCGAGTGAGCACGGGGCAGTTGACCGCTTGTTTCAGCAGGTCGGAGGCAGCCCAGTAGTCGAGGACCTGTAGTGCCGTGCCCGAAGTGACGCCGCGCTTCGCAAGGTCGTCCGCCTTCTCGTTTCCGACCAAACCACAGTGTGCCGGGACCCACATCACGTGCACACGAATATGGGGGAGGGAAGCGAGCACCCTCATCAGCCTCCAGTTGCGGCATAAAACGTGACGGGGGTTCTGCAGTCGCTGCACTTCAGACAAGGAGTCCGATAGCAGGTGTATGACCGTCACTTTGGCCGTGTTGAACGGGACGGTCTGGAGTTGTAGCGCCGCACGGATGACCGCTTCGTGTTCGGCATGGCAGCTGGAGGCGCAACGGATCATCCGATAGGAGAGACCGCGGAGGAATCGACCAGACCTGTTGTAAAAGGCAACCCCAACGCCCCCTACCGCACGCTTGCCGACACCAGTCATTGAGCCATCGGTGCATATTGTGAGATCAGCTGGAGGGAGCGCACGGATCGCCCGGAGGGTATGATCGAGCTTGACCGCCTTGCTGTCGTTGATGGAGACAATGGAAGCCAAATCGAGGTGGATTCTCATGTCGGGTTTGGGCCCCCATGGTGGATACGGGGCATGCGAGCGGATGGCGGACGGTTGATAATCATCCGACCGGAGTGCGAGCAAGTACTCTGCATCCTTGGCCGCTTTCAGCCACCTGGTGGGTTGTTGGACGTTCCCTCCAGGGGAACGCAACAGTTTCTGCCGCAGTCTGGCGGTCGCATTTTTGATTTTTTTTTTTTGGAGCGCGGGACACTGTACTCGACATGTTAGTACAGCGGGGCTGCCGGTATCCGGTTGCTTCCGGAGCGGGAGCCCAAAAAAATGCTTCTTCAGCACACAGTGAACGCCAGTCTCACTGCGACCTGGGCTGGCCTGCTAGCAAGCAGGTCCGACCAGGTAAAAAAACCCGCGATGCAGTGACACTACCCCCTGCACCAGGGTGGACCGCTTCGTCCGGTCGCGCCCCGCCAGATGAAATGACTATTCTTGCCACCCCCTGGGCTACTTGAAAGCTCAATTGGTGGAAGAAGTCCTGGCAGGCGGCCGAAGCGGTCCGGTCTTCACGGAGGGCGCTTTTGCGAGCTATTTGCCGCAACTCCGTGAGTGCTCCAGGACACCACGCTCCGAAGGTGTCCACGACTAGCGGGACAGCGAGCCATTCCCGAGGGTTTGGCTCGTTGTCTATTATGCCGCGGTACTTACCTTCTTTAACAGCTGTTGCGTAGGCTGTCGCCGCCCCCCCTGGCTTCTCCGCCGCCCGCTTAGCGTACTGGGGGTTCGAAGGCTGCAGGGGGAAGGTGACGGCGACGTCCAGCACAACGGTGGTGCCGTCCCGGACATAGCTGATGTCCGGGCGCTTCCGCTCCGTGTTCGAAAACACGGGGCGCTCGACCGCCGGGGCCAGCAAGCCACGGCGGGCGAAGTCAGCGATGACATCGCGGAGTGCGTTGTGCATTCTCGTCCGGCGCCCGCCGGAGAAGCAACTTCGCGCATGCACTCCGTCGACGTCTGCCGAGCCTGTCCCGCAGAGGCGACAGATGCTCGGCATGGGGGCGATGGGCAGCCCCAGCCGAAGCCGGATGGCCACTGCGAGCTCCGCGGGAGAAAGCCACAGCCTGGGGTCCGCCTCCGCGTTGCCATAAAGCCAAGCGGACGCATGTTGGGCGGAGCAGCTTTGGATCCGCGCCCGGACTTGGACCTGCTTCAGAGCCAGCGCCGACCCTTGAAGCCGGCCTGACCTGCCCAGCTCCTCAGTCATCGAGATAAGGAGGGCCTTGCGTCGCTCGTCATGAACTGTCGCGGACCACACTTTCTGTCCACGTCCCCCGTAGTTATCCCGTGCCTGCAGAACGTTCTGGATCTTCTCCAAAACGGATTCGAAGGGTGCAAGGCGCGGGTCTTCGAGGGACGCTAGGAAAGTGTCGTCCTCGTCCAGAAGCATGGCGTGCGGCAGCACGTAGGGGGTCACCAGGGACGGGAGGCAAGCCTCGCCGTCAAAGGTAGCCGCGATGTGCGCGATCGCCGCTGTGTCGGCGCAGGAGTGCAGGCCCAGGCCACCGAGCCTGACGGGAAGGGAAGCCAGAGCCCAGGCGGAAGCGTCCGTCTCGATGCCCGTGATCGTCGCCAGGCAAGACTGCGTGGCCTGATCGATGCACGCGAAGTCGAAGACAGCCCCCACAGCGCGCATGAGGTGGACGACGCTGACGAAGCCGGCGCAGAACTTCAGCAGAGTCAGAGCCACATGTGCGTCGGGGAGGGAGGCTATCATCCGCATCTTCCGCTCGGCGCTCTTGGCCGCTTCCTCCACGAAGGCGCGCATCGTCTCGGGGGAACCGCAGGGGACGCCGAGGTGCTGGATATCGTCCAGCGGAAAAGTCTCGATGCCTTGCAGGGCCTCGGGGATTGTGGCGCCGGGGGCAACGGACAGCCTGCACTTCCCCCGGTTCAGACTGAGCCCGACCGCGGCCGCTCTGTCCTCGAAGCCCTGCAGCCAGTGACCGAGGGTGTCGAGCTCACCCCCAGCCGCCCCGTCGTCCAGGAAGAACGTCAGGAGGTCAAGCCCCGCCTGGCTCAGCGCGCCATCCGTGGCCCTCGGGGCCGCCGGGGACCCCACCGGCGGCGGCGGTGGCACCGCTGGGTCCCCCGAACCTGGGGCCTGAGCCGGTTCTGGAGGGGTGGGCCGCCCCCCGGCGGCATCGAGAGGCTCCGGCTGGCCGAGCGACGCGGGGGCGGACTCGACGGGCGCCTGCGACGAAGCCGGGGCCGCCGGGACGGGTGGCTGCTCTCCGGGGTTCGGCGGCACGACGACATCGTGCATGACGAGGCTGAAGAGCAGCGGTCCCAAGGGGTCCCCTTGTTGGACTCCGCACTGGGAGGAGATACCCCGGTCGCCCACCACAAGCGCGGAGTGTTTCTCGTACGCCGCTAGTGCGTACCCCAACAGCTGGGGGGCGTGTCGGTTGACACTGCAGATGATCGCTTCCCGCCGCAGCGTGTTGAAGGCGTTCGCGAAGTCGATCTGCAGGATGCCCCTGTCGACCACGTCCCTGTCGCGGTACAGGGCCGCAACCCTGCGGATGGCGTGCACGCCAGCGTCGGCCCCCGCCTTAACGCTGACTCCGACTTGCCCACTCCGCAGAAGGACGTTCGCTCCCAGGTCCTTGATCGCCCGGTCGGAAGCGAGGACCTTGCCGGCCACCCGTCGCAGGATCTCTCCACACGCAATGGGCCTGATCCCGCCGGACTTCTTGACCAGCGGAACTAGCCTCGCCCCGAAGAGGTACGGTCGGGCGGCTGAAGCCACTCTGCCGGAAGAGAGGGCCCAGACGGCGTCCGCCACTGCCTCTTTGAACGACCCGGAGACGTCCCACAGGTCGAGCAGGTGCTGCGCAGAGAGGCCGGACGGCCCAGCGGCGGTGCCCTTCGGCATCTTCTTCAGCACGCGGCGGATAACGCCCGGGGAGGGCCTCGCTACGGCCACGGGCCGCAAGCTGCGGTCGTCAGGCAACTCGGGGGCAGGGGGGTGCAGCTCCCTCAGGGCCGCCAGCGTGGCGTCGTCCGCCGGCGCAGTCTGCGCCGCGGAAAGCGCAGAGACGGCCCGCGAGTAGCATCGGTCGCGGGCCCGCCGGAGGACCTGCCGCACGGTGGCCCCGTCCAGGTCGTCCACGGACTCGACGTCCGTTTGCAGCTCGAGCCTGTTATCGGCGTCGTCTGCGACCGGGTAGGCTCGCCGGCGCGCGCGGCGATCGCCCTTCCCGGCTGAGACGGCCCGGGCCTCAGCCCACAGGGTCTCCAGCTGCCCCGCCCTCCAGAGGCGGACGCGGCGACGGAGGGCCTCCGTCACCGCTTTCCGCCCCCCCCGGTGGGTAGCCGAGAGGACGAGGGGGGCGAAGGCGTAAGCCCGCAGCCACCCGGCATCATCGGTGGCTGCCCTGAGCACGGTCTCGAAGAGAGCTGAGACCTGCGGCTTCGCGGCCGCCGGCACCCGCTCCAGGGTGCGAATGCCGGCAGTCGCGACCTCCTCGAACGAGAAGGGGATTGCGCCCCCTTGTTGTCCGTCCCGGCCTGCGGCACTGGGAGCGCCCCCGGATGGCTCCACGGGAGTCCGAGGCGGGACTGCCGCTGGCTCCCTCCCACCGGCCACGGCCTCCCGGTAGGCCCTGGAGCAGGGGCACCACATTCGGTGTCTCCCCCTCCGTTCCCCGGTCGTGCGGCAGATGCACACCGGCGCCGGTGCCCTCTGCGACCCCGCTGCGCTCTGCCGACCGGCCGCGCCCGGCCCCGTGCTGGCCGGCGCCGGTTCGGCGACCGTGGGGGCCGGGTCCTGGGCGTCGCTGACCGCCGGTCCTGGGTTGGGGTGGATGTCCCCATCCACGCAGAGATCATCTCCACCCCGCCCACGCGAAAGGACACAGACGGTCGCGGAGCTGCAGCCCCCCGAGGGGCCCCCCGGCAGCGGCCCCGGGTGGCGCTGGACGTCCCCGTCATCGCAGGGGTCGTCCCCCCCCCTCCCCAGGGAGACGTGCGTGTGCGGGGGCACCGGGGCGTGAGCGGCCCGGACGCTGTCCGGGAAGAGGACAGGCGTCAGGGACGCGGAGGACGAAGCCGGGGGACTTCGCCTCGCCGCCGTGCCTCTCCCCCGGCCGGCCGATGCTGGGGCCGGTCCTGGAGGGCTGCGCCGCCCAACCGCCAGCCGAGCGGCCAAGGCCCGGGCCGCCGCCGCTATACCCAAGCCCCGGCCTCGCCCCATCCCGGCGAGCGGCTTCCGCCTGACGGAGGCCGGAGTCCCCACTGGCGACCGAGACGCCGGGCGCTTAGCAGGGGTCCCCGGTGTTCCGCAAACCGCGTTCAGCAAGTCCTGGCAAGCTTGGCTGACGGGTGGGCGCGGGTCCGGCGAGCCGGCTGCCCCCGCCGGGGTGTGAGCGTCGCCGGCCGTCCAAGCGGCGGGGGTCGCCGTCCCCAACGGTCCTCCCGGTCCCGGCGCGGGGGGACTGGGGCACGGGAGCTGCGCCCCCTCCCAAGCACTGCCCCCTGTCGGGGACGACGCTTCCGGCGGTTTTTTTTTTTTTTTGCAAGAGGCACCACATTCTTTTGGCGGCTCCGGAGAGCCGCGTTCCAGTTTTCGGGCAGGCTTTACGGGCCTCTTCGGGCCGGAAGGCATGCCAGAGAGACACAAGACACATGCAAGAGAGATGGGCTATGGAACAGGGGGGTTATCAGTGCGTGGGTGTCCAGTATCTGAGCCTTTCACACAAACCAGCCAGGTGGCGGTTGAGTGAGGCCAGGTGGAAGACCCGGGAGACCTCTGGCTTCTTTCTTTCTTTCTCTGCCACTGGAACTCGGAGGGGGGGAGAGTGTTGGAATGTGGGAAGCATGGTGGAATGAAAGGATGGTGTGGTGTGGCGGAGCACACGGTTGCTTGTTTGATTGCGGTGCCTCTCCCCGTAGGGCCTTGACGGCCGGGTATCGAGGCACCGGCGGGACGTTGGGGACTGACTATGGCTGTGTACTGGCCCGTAACTGGGCACGGTCCGTAGGCCGGCGCCCGCTGACTCTGCCCCGGCTATGCTTTTCGCCAGGGAAAAATAAAGCTTGCTCAGCGCCATTATCTAGTCCCAAATACAATACAGTTTCAGAATTGTTGCAGGAGAAGCCGGGTTGGCTCGAATAGAGGCTATTTACATTGCATGTTCAAATGGGCAACAGCCCCGAGCTCGCCGTTCAGCCAGCAGCGCGCAAGCAGGTGGCGAGCGCCCTCAGCGCGAGATCGCGTCTTCCGAGTCGGCGGAGCGCGAGGAGGCGGCGTCAGGCGTGATCGAGCGATTGGCGCCGCCACCCACGGGCTCGCCGGACGCCTGACCGGCGAGGATGGCGTAGCTCGGCAGAGTGCCGCACCTCTGCAGGTAGGCCAGGGCGAGTTCCGGGAAGACGAAGAGGATTGCCCAGAGGCGCTCCATGGCATCGGCGGGCGGAGGCTTCGAGCGGAGGCGGCTCTTCGCGTCGAGATCGGCGTCCATCGTCAGCCGGGATTGCACAGCTGCAGGGGCGTCACACCCGACGAAGAGGTGGAGCAGCGGGGCCAACGACCGGGTGCCGCAAATAGGGCACGGGAGAAACGCCTGTCTGCGATCCGCCCTCGAGAGGTCGCGCCATTCGGTGGCGTACATGGTCATCACCAGGTGGTGGTGGCCAGTGCGGAGCTGCCGCACCTCTCTTTCCGCCCGTGGTGCCAAGTGCTTGGGGCGGGGGATGCGGCGGCCAAAGACCAACCTGGCGAACGACGACGGGTTCCTGAGGAGGGTGGCCCTGTCCAAGGCGTCTCGTGCTCCAGCTTCACTGCTCTCCAGCCAGAGGACGGAACGATAGCGGCCGTTAGCGGCCGTGGCGCAGAGGCGTGCCGAGAGCGGAGGGGGGTTTTTTTTTTTTTTTTGAAGTATAGAGCTCACTAGGACAACAAACGGAGGCTGGGCCTTAGCCTTTTGAGAGGGAAACATCGGGAACATGAACGTACCTGGCCATCCTTTAGCTCCGTTAGGTCGGGAGGAGGAACGGTTTCCGGGGTGCCTTGTTGTCGGCTCCGGTTAGAAGTCCGGTTGGGGAGCTTCTTTCTGGCTCGTGCCGTGGCCCGAGAGGGGAAGCTCAGGGAGGGAATGCTGGAGCAGTTGCACGCTCTTTCGTTTTTCTTGGGGGTGGTTTCCTCCCCGTGTGTCGCCTCTTGCTGTGGTTTGCTTGGGGCTTCTCTGCTGTTTTCGTGCGGTTCTGCCCCAGCATTCTCGTTTTTCGCACGAGCGCTGCGGCGGAGTGGGGAGGAAGTGATGGATGTAAGAGATGGAATGTGAAAACGGGAAAAAGGAGTAGATAAGAGGAAAAAGAAGGAATGATTAAATGATGATGGGATGATGAGGCGTAGAGGAGGGTGTGAATGGTAGAGCAATAGCGGAGACAAAAAAAATAAATAAAAAAAAGGGTTTCAAACGTACTGTCGCCTTAGAGAGGCACATAGTACGAGTGACATAGAAGGGAAGGAAATAGAGGGGTGTCGCTAATCTTTAGGGCGGTTTGTGCCTCTGCTTTGCTGTTTTGACACTGCTTTTCCTCTCATCATGCTGAGATTGTTGTGGTGCCCCCGAGAGCGTCAGTCTTGTGATATTTATGATGTTAAAAGTAATAAAATCAACAATAAGAAAAGAATGGGTTGCGGGGACGGGGGCGAGGAGGGGATGAAGGGGGGAAGTCAATTAGGCCCATTAGTCTCTTTTGTCTCTGCATGCTTGGGTCGTGCTGCGCCCTCCGTGTCTTTTTTTTTTTTCTCCTGTTTCCTTGGCGTCGTCCCTTCTTTTTTTTTGTTCGTGCACTTTCAAGCATGCCGTACATACATCTGGTGTTGGTCTGGGCCCTCACCTCCTGGGTGGTGGGGCGGAAGAGACCCGGTGCCGTTGTGGGGGCATTTGGGAGATAGAATCGCAAGGAGGAGATTGAAAGACGAAAGAAAAAAAAAAAAAAAAAAAACGCTAACCCAAACAACTTCCGCCGGTAGAGAAACCTCGCCTAAAGAAATCAACTGCCTTCGGGTAGGCTAGTCTGACACTAGTTGTCGTCGGGAAAAAAAAAAAAAAACAGAAATTCTTGGTTCGTCTTGGCGGGCGGCGGGAGCTTCGCTTCGGCTTCTCTGGCGCGGCTCGCCTTCGGAGTCGGGCGCTCTACCGGGAAGGCGCTACCCTGACCCCCCTTCAGCCATTGCGTCGTCTCGGCGGCTCGACAAGACCGCGTCCGCGAACTCCTGAGGTACCAGCCCTCGGCTGGCAAAGTATCCCAGCGCCAGGTGCGGGTTCTTTCCGACGACATGTCGTGTCGTTCGGTCCTCTGGTGCTAACCCGGCCAGGTCCCAGTAGGCCGTGGCTGTGGGGCACCCTTCGATAGCATGCGCGAGCGAGTACTTCGCTCCGCACTCGCTGCAGAGGCCGTCGTGCGTCCTTGCCGTGCGTCCCCGGACGTATGTGCCGGCCAGGGGGGAGTTTCCTCCAGTCTGGGCGAAGCCGTACACCATTGGGGACGCACCCACCCTCAGCGCCGAGATGGCGGCCTGTTCCTGCCGGCTCCAGCGTTTGTCGACTGAAGGTTTCGGACCCGGCGACAGGAGGTGGTACGGGTGGGCTTTCAGCTTCTGACAGCGGTACTCCTTTCTCCCCTTCTTCACGATCGCCTTGACCATGTCGTAGTCGATCACGGGTTTTGCTGCGGGGAGGCCGTGCGCCTTCGTCGCTTCCTCGTCGGCGCGCTCGTTGCCTGGGATCCCGCAGTGGCTGGGCACGTATTGGAGATACACCTGCCACCGTGTCGCGAGGATTTTGAGGGCCCGCCACGCAAGTCTCTCAAGGACGCCGTTTCGCTGATGATCTTTGAGCGCGGCGAGAGCGGACTGCGAGTCGGTGAGTACCAGTAGAACCCGCCTGTCGCCGGGAGCCCACGAGCAGGCCTCCATGAGTGCCACGACGATCGCTCTCAGCTCGGCGAGGAAGCTCGAGTGGCAAAGACCGATGTTCTTCGCGAGCGTCGTGAGACCTTCCTTGGTCTCTACCACTATGCCGTACGAGCCCTGTGGGAGGCCGTCGGCAGGGGTAGTCAGGGAGCCATCCGTACAAATGGTTACGTCGGCGGGAGGGAGCCTGCCGATCTTCTCCTCTGCCGCTCGGCGATTTCTCGCAGCATCGCCGCTCTTCTTGAACCCGCCGTCCAGCTTGCATCCAATGTGTATCGTCGGAGGCGCTTCCCACGGTGCGAAGGAGTTCGTGCACTGTGTCCGTACGATTTTCGCTTTCGCGAGTCCTGTTGTTGCGGCCACCTTGTCCGTCTCCTTTTGCCACCTGTTTGAGGTCCCGGCGAGCCTGTCGGAGGGAGCTCGAGCCGAGCGTAGCAGGAGCTGTCGAACCCGCGTCGCTTCGTAGGCCGCCAGAGTCGCGAATGGCTGGAGTCCAGCCTCGGCATAAACCGCCTCTCTCTTCGCGCTCAGGGGACACCCAATGACGTACTTCGCTGCCTTGTAGTGCAGCGCTTCCAGGTCTTTCCCCGTCTGCCGGGGGACGCTCAGGCCCCAGACTCCCACTCCATACGTCCACGCCGGCTGTACGTAGGTCTGGTATGCTTGCCTGAGTACACCGTACGTGTTCCCCCACGCCGTGTTCGCCAGCTTGTGCAGGAGCAGCGCGCGTATTCGGAATCTCTTCTTCGCCTTTTCCGCCTGCGCCACAAACTGCCAGCTGTCGTCCAGGGTGATCCCGAGTAGGGGGTGCGACTTCACGAACTTCAGAGGCATTGCGAACGTCGCCGTCTTGAACGCGATGCTTTTCTGCTTCTTAAGCTTCGCCTGCGAAAACGGCTCTCCGTCCACTTCTCGCAGATACCACCCTTTCAGGTTCTGGCTGTCGGCCGATGCCTCTTCCGGGGTCTCGCTGCAGAGCCCGGTAGGTCCTACCACTTTCAGAATCCTCTCGACCCTCATGCGGACTCTCTGCCTTTCCGTGTGGAAGACGGGTTTCTGAAGCGCTCGTCGGCGGGCCTTCGGAGGGTGGACGATGATTGCTGCCGTCTTGCCGGTGGAGAGCGCCATCCGGTTTTCCTCTGTCCATTTGGACACGAGGTCGAGCACCTTCTGGGCCTCCGCTCTGGCCGCCGCTTCCGAATTTCCCGTCACGACCACTGCAAGATCGTCCGCAAACAAGGATACAAAGACGCCGAGCTTTGTCAGGGATCGGGCCAGGTCGTCGACGAAGCACAGGAATAACAAGGGTGCCGTGACCGTTCCTTGAGGGAGCCCTGTCTCGAAGCCTGAGAATTCTCCGACTACGTCGTCTATTTTTACAGCCGCCTTCCTCCCTCGCAGGAAGGCGGACGTCCATCGAATGAACCTGCTGGGAAGCCGTCTCTTCAGCAGTTTCAACCTGAGCAGGCCCTTGTCCACCTTGTCGAAGGCTTTGGCGAAGTCGAAGAGCATCACTATCGACGTCTTGCCTTCAAGCCTTTGCTCTTCCACCTTCGTGAACACTTCGGCCACCTGTTCCTCGCTTGAACGGTGGGGCGTAAAGCCCGCCTGGCAGGGATGTATCGGGTCAACACCCTCGTAACCGCCGAAGAGCAGGTGCTTCATTCGGGAGTTCACAACTTTCTCGGCGACTTTCGCCAAGTTGCTCGTCAGCGCTATTGGGCGGTACGCGTCCGCTCTTGACTTATCCTTCCCCGGTTTCGGGAGGAGTCTTAGATGCGCGTTCCTCCATCCCGCGGGTATGGTGCCTTCTTGCCAGGTCAGGTTGACGAGGTGGAGAAGCGCCCTCTTCGCGAGTGGACCCATGTGCATGACGAACAGATTGGCTATGCGGTCCGGTCCCGTTGCTTTTTTTGGATCGAGGCCGTTTATCTCGCGTTCAAGTTCCGCCATTGTGATGGGTGCCTCGCTGGGGTGGTCTGTCGGGGGGAGCGGACTCTCCTCGAGGGGCGGCCCCGAAGCTTTGCACACCCCGGCCAAGTATTTCCCCATGAAGTTGGCCTTTTGACGGTATCCTAGTAAGCACGCTCCATTTTCATCCTTGATGGGTCCAAGTTCACTTTCCGCCATCCCCTGCACCTTCTTGAACATCGCCCTTATCTGCTCCTCCGTCGCGTTCGGGTTCTCACCTACAAAAGACGTCCACTTGTCCCGCTGTTGATCGCGGCCCGCAGGTGGGGAGGCGGTATATCGGGCCGGCGGTTGCGGCGGCCTCCCACGCGTTCCGAGAGGTGCACTGGGTCGGTCGTCGTCGTCTGTGTCAAATGGATTCCCCTCGGTATCCTGGTCTCCATGGGGCGCTGCTGCGTTTGCGAAGGGTCGCTTCTTCGTTCTCGGAATTGCGGTCTCTGCTGCCTTCAAAATGCGCGTAGTGATGCGCCGGTTCAAGACTTCCACTTTCCCCTCTCGCATCAGCTCCCCACTCATCTTCTCCAGGTATGCAGTGTACTTCCCCCAGTCGGCCCACTTCCAAACCCATCGGGTGGCGTTGTTTCGCCTTTCTTCCCCTTCAAACGGTATTTCGAAACTCATCGGAAGGTGATCCGACCCTTCCCACGGGAGCGTCCGCCATGTGTCAGTTGTCCAGCCGTGGGAGGAGATCACCACGTCGGGGGACGACTTAGCTTCTCCGGAGGTTCGCGTATGCACCCCCTGTCTGTTCCAGATGGCCAAGCCTTCCGAGTCGGCCCAAGCCCTTAGCTCTCTCCCTAGGGTGTTACCGGCCTTCCTTGCGCTCCATGTGGCGTGGTGGGCATTCAGGTCTCCCGCCACCACTGTGTGCGCATCTATGTCAAGCTCGTCGGGCTTGAAGTCGTCGATCCTTGTCTCCCCATTTCCCTTCGAACATGGCGGTTTGTACACGTTTGCCACTACCACCTGCGTGTCTCCCGTTACCACGCATACGTCTAGCCTTTCGAGTACGGAGCCGGCACGGTCGGCGGTGGGCATTCTCGTGACATCTATCCCCATTCGAACGTAGGAGAGCAGCCCTCCACCCCTTATCTCCCCGCCTTTTGCCCGCGCAAGCGTCCTGTCCTGTCGGAAGCATTTGTACCCACGGTAATGCGGGGCCTGTTGTCCTTCTTGCAGGTGGGTCTCCTGCATCAAGAAGAGGTCAATTTTGTTTTCCCGAAGCTTGCGCCCGTGGCCCCGAGGTTTCCCCGCACAGTTCCAGCTCACTATCCTCAGACGTGGGGTTCCAGGGCCCGGATTGGGATGCACGTCTCCGTGGCTGGTCAGCAGCCCTCCGAAGGGGGTCGTTCTCGCCTGCCGTCGGCCTTTCGAAGCGGAGGGTGTCCTTCGCGGCGGGGCCTTTTTCCGGTTTTTACGCCGGGGCGACCGCCATGCGTTGCTCGACCTCGCCTGCTGCCGCCATCTAGTCCTGCCGGAGGCCCGGCCGATACGTGGTGGGTTGGGAGCCTTATCTTTCGTATTCTCTTTGAAGACTCCTGTTGACCGCATCTCGGTTGCGCCGGTGGTAGGGAGTGCCGACTCGGGGCGGCGACTGGCTGCCTTGTGGTTGAAAAGCGAGTTCGTTGCAACGGGGGGTGCGGGGTTTTTCCTTCGCTGGCGAGTGTAGAACAATTGAGGGGTCGTTGGCAAATGAAGGAGGGGTAAGGGGCCTCTTCTTCGGTGCAGTTGGGAGGGTGTCGGTCGCTGAATTTTGAACAGTTGAGGGGGTGCAGTGTAGAACAGTTGAGGAGGTGTTGGTCGGTGAACGATGTGCGTTTGAGGCATTTCCCGTGTTGTGGTTGCAGAGGGGGGCGAGGAAATTCTTCGTCGCATGTACAACGGTGCGGTCGTCCAACGGGGCGAGGCGTTTTTCCGGCTTTTACGCCGGGTCGGCCGCCACGCATTGCAGTTCGTCCTCGCCTGTCGCCGTTTCCTTGCCCAGCCCGAAGCAATGCCTGGATGTGGAGAGAGGGTGGCTGTGTCTTTCGTTCTCTCTGTCGCGGCCCCTGTTACCCACGACTCGGGGCGGCGACTGGCTGCCTCGTGGCTGAAAAGCGCGTTCGTTGCTACGGGGGGTGCGGGGTTTTTCCTTCGCCGGCGAATGTAGAACAATTGAGGGGTCGTTGGCAAGCGAAGGAGGGGAAAGGGGCCTCTTCTTCGGAGCAGTTCGGAGGGTGTCGGCCGCTGAATTTTGAACAGTTGAGGGGGTGCTGGGTCTCTTCTTCGGCGAGTGTAGTACAGTTGAGGAGGTGTTGGCCGGTGAATGATGTGCGTTTGAGGGGGGTTAGGGTTCCTTTCCCGTGTTGTGGTTGCAGAGGGGGGCGAGGAAATTCTTCGTCGCATGTACAACGGTGCGGTCGTCCAACGGGGCGAGGCGTTTTTCCGGCTTTTACGCCGGGTCGGCCGCCACGCATTGCAGTTCGTCCTCGCCTGTCGCCGTTTCCTTGCCCAGCCCGAAGCAGTGCCTGGATGTGGAGAGAGGGTAGCTGTGTCTTTCGTACTCCCTGTCGCGGCCTCTGTTACCCGCGTCTCGGTTGCGCCGGTGGTTGGGAGGGTCGACTTGGGGCGGCGACGGACTGCTGTGGATGTTGCGAGGAGGGGCAAGGGTCTCCTTCGCCTGCGTATGCAGGCGAAGGAGAACAATTGAAGGGTCGTTGGCCGGTGAGTGCTGAGCAGTAGAGGGGGTGCAGGGTCTTTTCTTCGGCGATCGTTGAACCGTTGAGGGGATGCTGAATCCTTTTTTCGACGTGTGCAGAACTGTAGAGGGGGTGTTGTCCGATGCATGTTGTGCGGTTGGGGGGGATTAGGGTTCCTTCTCCGGTGTTTGCAGTATCGCTTGGGCCGCGGCGGTGAAAGTAGCGTTGGGGGGTGCATCAGTGGTTGGATTTCGATTCAATCCAGGGGAGTCCCAGGGGCGGATCCGTCGCCGCCCACCTTCGACCGTTTCGGCGTTTGCTGGCTTTTTTGAGGGCGGGAGGTCGGGCCGGGCGATTCGTATCGTGGGCACGTGTCGAAGTTCATGGGGGCTGGGCTCGACCCGGAGACTGGGGGTCCTGGGAACAGCCTCCTCGCGGGGTTGCTTCTTGGTGTCCCCGTGGGCGTGTCCCCCTCTTCCGCCGAGTACTCCACTGGTTCGGAGCGCTCGCGGAACTTTCTCTTCGCGATTGGGGTGCCCTTCCCCCTCTTCAGCATCGAAGTAATCTTCGCGAGCAGGACACTGATCCCTGCCTCGTGCTGCTTGTTCATGCGGCTCATTGCCGCCTCCTGATGCCCGGCCAAGCGCCCTTCCATCTGCCCCATGACCGCTCCCTGGCTCGCGGTCAGGCGTCCCTCCATGTCCCCCAGTGCCGTTTTTAGGGCACAGTCCACTTCGGAGAACCTCCTCTCCAGTCGTGAGTGGCTCTCGGTCACCTGGCTCCTGAGGATTTCGTCCCCCTTCCTCCTTTCCTCTGCTTCTTTTTGCACGCCCAGAGCCAAGGCCCTATGCTGCCGCTCCCTCTCTCCCCTCTCCATCTGCAGCTCTTTTCTCCAGCTCTCCTGTAGGAATTCCACCTTGCTGTGGAGGAGAGCCACCATTCCCGGGTCATGTCGGGATGGGTCCCGTTCTGCGGCTGCCGTCAGCGCCTCTGAGTACCCGATCCCGGGCGGGATGGTCGCGAAGACACCGCGTGGGAGCGGGCGCACTGTCCTCCCCACCTCCACTATTTTCCCTTTCACTGTGAAGGTGGTGGGGGGCGCCGCCCGTTCCGCTTGCACCACCATTCCCTCCCCGGAGGTTAGGACCTTGGTCGCCCACCCTGCTGCTGCCAGCTCCCCCTCCAGCTCCTCGGGAGTCGTTCCCGCCGGGATGCCTTTCACCCGGTAGAACAGGTCTTCGCCCATGCTGTACCCGGCAGCACCCAGCTTGCCCCTGGCGGCGCTTACTTCAGACGCGTCGACCCGGACCCCGTACGCGCCCCTGCACATCGCCACACCCCGGGCGCCCACTGCCTGAGCGGCCTCCTGCGCCTTTCTCGCGTCCCACCCGGCCAGCCAGATGACCTGCCATCTCGGCCATTCCGCCCTGTTTATCGGGCGGACGTAGGTGTTGGCGACGCCGCTCGCCCCCAGGAGGGCTAGAGCCACCGGCTCTTCTGCGGTGACCACCCTTGACAGGATGGTTGTTTTGGCCCCCCTCAGGGCGCTTTCCTTGGCCCCTGCCATGCGAGAGTAAGCGGGCCTGGCCACGTCGGGCCCCACCATCTCTTCGACCCAGTCTTTGAAGTGCTGGGCCGGGTCCGCGGCCACGCGCTGCCATTCCTCGGCGGTCATCCCACGGTCATTGCATTCGACCACAAGTCTTCTCGTCTGGGCGGGGCCGAATACCTGCGCCTCCGGCCGCGGCTGTGTGTGGGCTGTCCCCTTCTGCTCCTTTCCCCCTTTCTTGCCTCCTTTCCCCTTCCATCCTCTGTGAATTTCTTCGCCGGCCCCCTTCTCTCCCTTACCACCCATCTTCGTTCGTCGGCCGCCCTGCGACAGGAAGTGGTTGGGACTTGACGTGTGCGTGGTGCCGGGATGGTCGTGCGCAAGGAGGTGCGCTCGTTGGTTGATGTCGCTGCTGTTTCGCTGTTGCCGTCGTCCGTCTCTGAGTCGGCGCTTCAATGCCCTCACTCTCTCGGATCTTAGCGCGCGCCGGAACGATGGCGCTAGCCGCTGTCAGCTGGCTCTTCCCCGGCTCAGGGGCTGTCGTGCGTCACGGGTGCGTGGTCGGACGCGCAGCTCTCGGACGGTGGTGTCGTTGCCTTCTCGCCTTCGAAACAGCTCAGAATGAGTAGTCGACGTCCGTCTCAGAGTCGGTGCCTCTTTGCCGTCACTCCCTCGGTTGGGCCGTTACGCGCGCCGGAACGATGGCGCTAGCCGCTGTCAGCTGGCTCTTCCCCGGCTCAGGGGCTGTCGTGTGCCACGGGTGCGGGGTCGGTTGCGCAGCTCTCGGTTGGCGGCGTCTTTGCCTTCTCGCCTACGAACAGTTCACTCCCTTCGCTGGGTGTGGGCCTTCACGCGCGCCGGAACGAGGGCGCTAGCCGCTGTCAGGTGGCTCTTCCCCGGCTCAGGGGTAGTCGGTGTCACGGGTGCGTGGTCGGACGCGAGGCTCTCGGCTCTTCGGTATTCTTACTTGATCAGACTCTGAATCAGAGGACCGCTTCGACTCCGCGCACTTGTGTTTCCGACGATCCCGTATGGACGTACAGATTGGTGTTTCCTTTGTCGGGGACTTCTTTCACCGGGGAGACCGGTACCGCTTTCCTCACAAACCCGAGGGAGGTTTATGGGTGACCACGGTAAGCCACCAATAAAGTACAGAAACTGTAGCTTTTAAATCGTTGGTGGGTTGATTCTTGGCCGCGGCGTCGGTGGCCGCCCGCATGAACGCGAGTGCACCACGTTTTGCGGTCTTGTCCGCCCTCTCATTGCCTTCGAGGCCGCAGTGGCCGAAGACGAACTGCAGCGTCACGGTGTAACCCAGCGACTCCAACTCGGCCAGGTGCAGCCAGATCGCGATTGGGTACGGCTGCGTCTGGCAATGGGGGCCGTGGCTCAGCGTCATCAGGAGTGACTGAGAGTCACTGAGGACGAGGATGTTGAGCGGCGTCGGGGTTGGCGGGAGGAGGCGCAGGAGGAACTTCAGGCAGCTGTAGAGCGCGAACTCCTCGGCGCGGTAGCTGTGCGGGTGCTTGCCGGCGGGCAAAGAGGCATCGAACGTGCGTCGGTCGCCGGTGGGCTTGACGGGCAGGCCGTGGTCCGGCTTGATGGTGACCGACGGCCCAAGATCAATAAACACGCCGGCAGCCCCCCAGGTCGTACGGTCCGCCGTGCTCCTCAGCCACGGGCGTAGGGCAGCGCTGGCGTTGGCGTCGCAGATCGAGGGCAGAGGGGGGTCACCGTGTACAACGGAGCCGTCTGGCCAGGCGACGCAGTCCGGGTGGGGTAGTTCCGCCAGGCGTTTCAGCACCGCTTGTTTTTTCTCCGCATTGCTGGCGTGCTTGCGGACTTTCAGCGACGTGTAGATCTCGACGTCGGGCCTGGGAACCCAGGGGGCGAACAAATGGAAGTCGCGGAGCTCCCGACGGCAACCGTCCGTGCCCGCTTTCTTGCGGATGTTGTCGGACGTCGACTTCAGGAGCGTGTCCAGGGAAAGCTCGTGCGCCCACAGAACCTTGTTGAATTCAACCTTCTCCCGGAGGGCCGCGATCCTGCACTTTGCGAGCGCGCGGATCGGGAGGATACCAGTCTCCTGTTGCCCGGCGAATTCAGCGACGCCTTTGCGACAGCCCAGGATGAGGGTAAGGGCACGACGATGCATGCGTTCAAGCGTTGTGAGGGGCCCATTAGCGGGGAGGATGAATGGCCCGTAGATTCCGAGTGCGTACGTGTACGTGGGTAGCACATAGGAGAGATACAGGGTGCGGAGAACCGTGCCGTTGAAGCCGTAATCCTTGCCGGCCAGGTGTCGAAGGAGGTTCATCCTCAGCGAGAATCCATCGACAACCCGTTGGAGGTGAGGGAGGAAGGTGAATCCTTGGTCGATGGTTAACCCAAGAAGCTTCACTTTGTCAACCCACTGAAGGGTAACCACCGAGTGGAGCAGTGTGAGCCCGGCATTGGCCTCTGTTACGGGCCCGAACGCGATGCCAACGAATGTTTTGCCGTCATGTGGCGTGTTCGTCCCCACCAATCTACCCTCTGCCGACACTCGCCGTTCGGTGTCAGCAGGGGGAACAGGGACGTCAGCCCTCGTCGCCTTGAAGACTACGTTCGGTGGGGGGAAAGGGGCTGCGTTCTTTCCAACGAAGAAGACACCTCTGGTCTTCAGAACGGACAGGGACATCAGCGCCTGCGCCGTCCAGCGCTCCACCACGTCGACAACATCTTGCGCGTACTGCTCGAGGGCGGCAAACGTGCGGGCCTCCACTGCAACGCCGTCATCATCAGCATACAGGGAGAAGGTTATCGTCGCCCCGACGTTGTCCTGATGGATGCGGCGCTGCAGCCGATCGAGGTCCGAACCGAGGTCGTCGATGTAGTATAGGAACAGAAGGGGGCCGAGCACCGTCCCCTGGGGGACGCCGGTATTCAAGTCAAAGGAGCGGCCAGTCGCTCCGTCGATCTTGTAGGCCGCCCTCCTGTTCCGTAGGAAGGCCTCGATCCAGCGAAGGAACTTGGCGGGCACCCCTCTTCGCTGCAGGATGTCCATCAGCTTGCCGTGGTCGACGGTATCGAACGCGTTCGCCAGATCGAACGACAGCAAACACGTGAACAGCAGACGGTTCCTGGCAGAGTCGAGAGCCGAAACTATCGAGAACAGCTGCTCTTCGGGACCGCGACCCTTGCGGAAGCCGCCCTGCCGCGAGTTGAAACGCCGGACCTCAGGATGCTGCGGGCTTTCCGTGAGGTACTCGAGCCGATTCTTCACGATGACTTCCATTACCTTGGAGATCACACTCGTAAGAGATATCGGCCGGTAACCCTCCGGCAAGGAGTGGTCCCGTCCTGGTTTCGGGACGGGGACGACGTGGGCGTCTCGCCAGGATTCGGGAACGAAGCCTTCCTCCCACGAAATGTTGACCAACTCAAGGATGAGGGCCCTGGCACCGTCGGTGAGTCGGCGGAGGAACTCACTGCAAAGCCCGTCAGGGTCGAGCGAAGTCTTCGGGTCGAGGTTGTCGAGGGCCCGATCGAGCTCGTCGGCGGTGATGAGCCCGCAGCCAGCGTCGTCGTTGGATGGTTCTTTAGCGGGGAACCACGGCGGCGGTTTGGTAGCTGTCGAACCGCCGCACACCCGTTTGAGGTGATCCCCAAAAAGCTCCGTCTTCCCGTCTGCGGCCACATAATATGAGTGACCGAGCCGGATGGGGGGGATGTTGTTCTGCTGCGTTCGACCGTCGATCTTGCGGATCAGGCGGAAGAGCAGCCCAATGTCCGTGCAGCGGTTGATCCTCCCGGAGAAGGCATTCCAGTGAGCCGCCTTCGCCTGCGTGGCCGCCGACGCGAATCTGGCGACCGCGTCGGAGTAGGCGCGCTGTGCGTGTGGGGCGTCAGGGTCGGCGAGGAGGTCGGTGAAGGCCGCCCCCTTGACACGCTCTAGAGCAGAGAGCCCCGGGGTCCACCATTCCTTGTACGGACGTCCTTGTCGATACCGGGGGACAAACTGGTGTACAGCACGGCGGAACGTCGAAGCGACTCGCTTAGCGAATTGCACATTGGTTGCCGGCCGGTTTGCGAGTAGGGCAGAGCTCTCCTCGTCGAGATGCTCCATCATGCCATCCCAGTCAGCCCGAGCCCAAGAGAACCAAGTTTTGCGGAGGACGCGCGGCTGGGAGTACCCCCGGGGAACTTCGAACGCCATGGGGAGGTGGTCCCGGGTGGTACCCCAAGAATCCAGCACTCTCCAATTGCGGATGTTGGAGGTGGGGGTGGAGATTACCACATCCGGAGAGGAGTACCTGGCGTGGGGGCGGTAGGCCATCGTGGAGACCGACGGGTCGTTCAGGGTCATGGCAGACGCCTCGACGAGCCAGTCCCTGAGGATTTTTCCGCCTGTGTTCTCGGCTCCCCGAGACCAGTCCGGGTGGTGGACGTTGAGATCACCGGCGATGACCACGTGGTCGTCCATCGGGAACGGCTCCATGCACAGGTCTCTCCCTTCCTTGCGGGGCGGGCGGTACACATTGTACACCCTCAGGGGGGGAAGGCCGATGCGAGTGATCTCGACAGCAACGCAATCTAGAGAGGAGTCGGCGTCGATATCAGGGGGCGGGATTTCCGTCGCGAGCAGGCTTGTGCGAACGAAGATGAGAACACCTCCGCCGCGGGCGTCTCCGTCTCGGTCGCGTCTGAAGACTCGGTAGCCGTCGAGGCGAGGGGGAAGGGACTTGCTCGAGAGCCATGTCTCTTGAAGGAGCAGGATGTCCGGGATCCTCGGAGACATGTTGGCGACCCCTCGGCTGATACTATTGGTACCGCCAGGGATGGACTCCCTTGCCCAAAATGATCGGCAGTTGAACGACACGATCAAAAGGATGCTATCGGGGTCAAAGGGTGCAGCGGCAGCGGGGGTACTGGCGGTGCGCCTCCGCCGCCGGCCGCGACCCGGCGGAGGGGCCGGCTCCCGGCGCGAAGCAGTATTGGTGTTGGCTGCTCGCGGTGGTGCGCCAGGGGTGGGGGGTGGACCGGCCGGATGGGCGCGGTGGTGGGCATCGGGGGGGGTTACCCCTCGATGCGGGGGCGACTGCCCTCAGTGCTGTGATAGGAGCGGGGGGCTGTAATCAGGCAACGACCCGTCGAAGCTCGGCCCGTCGCCCGGGAGAGCCAACGACCCCCCTTCAGTCGAACGTGCTCCGGCGGGGGGCGAGGGTTGCTGTTGGGGCAGAAGCCCAGTTGGCGGCGTTGCGTTACTGGCCGGGGACCGCCCGGCTCCCCTCGGACCCTGCGGGGTGAGGCTCTCGGGAGCGCTGCGGGATCGCGGGGGGGGATACTCCGCAAACGGACTTCTGCCCCGGCCCGCGACGGTGGCTCTGGTGGCGAGGGCGGGGTCAGGAGTTTGCGGTTGATCCGCCCGAAGCTCGGGGGTGCATTGGGGTCGGGGCGGCTCGGCTGTGGGCGGCAGGGGCGCTGGTTCCACAGCGGGACGTGCCGATCGTTTCCGCAGCAGAGACCTCTCCCGTGCAGCACGCTCGGCCGTGTCCTTGGTGTTGGGTCCCTTCCCAGTCTTCAGGGCCGACCGGGGCTTAGCGGGGGAAGGGGAACGGGTAGCGGGGGGTGGTACTAGGGGCAGCGGAGTGTCGTGCGGCTGCGGCGCCTGCAGCAAAGGTTCGGCACTGTCAACTGGTAGATCCACCTGCGTCCGGGACACCTGCTCGGAACTGGTTTCGGGCTGGGGGGGGAGGGTAGCCTCTCCCTTACAGAGCTCAGCTTCGTGGTCTGCTGACCTGTCCCGCGCTTTCTTCCGCAGCACAACCTTCGGGCGGCGGTCCAGGTCATGCCCGCGAGCGGGCAGTTCGCCCCGCAGTGTGTCGAGGGCAGCGCTTTGAAGCCTGACCGCCGCGGCCAAATCGCGGAAGGGGCCCTCCATCTCCGCGCCGCGCTTTTGGATGTCGGCGGCAAGCTCCGAGCGGGTGCTCGAGAGTGCCGCGCCCTGCGCTCGGATCTCCTCGGAGAGGCCGGCAACCTTGCTGTAGACCTCATCCGTGATCATGCGGAAGCCGGAGAGCAAGTCGACCTCGGTCTTGGCCACCGCGTCTCGGTATCCAGCCTGCATTTGCGCAGACAAGGCCTGGAATTGGCCCAAGGCTGCAGCAAGAGCGTCCGTCTGCGAGACGTCAGTTGTGCCGGGAGGGGGAATAGGCTGGGGGGCCGCTGGG